>CM075853.1:85101613-85109113 GCA_037975125.1 Latrodectus hesperus
GTATTTATTTCTACGTGGAAACTATATCTCTTTCTTTTATGTTTTAGTATTTATAAGCAAAATATAATAGGAATAATAATTTTTATATTTGATTTTTTCCAACATCAATCAAATTTTATATAATAGAAAGATATTCTTAGAAAGCATGGAATAAAGCATACCACAGTAAGATGAGGAAAAATTTCTCGTTTATTTCAAACCACTGCAAAATCTTAAATTGCTTTTTTATAAAAATTTAAGATTTTGCAAAGATATACTTATGCATTTAAATGTATTCATCAATTGATTCTGTATAATCAAAAGTATTAAATTCTAAGTGGATATAACAATTATTGAAGACAAAGAAAATTATTTGAAATGTCTTTATAACATAACAGATATTTCATTAATAAGATACTATACAATTTTTTTCAATATATTCTAAAGCATTCGTAAAAGAGTGTTGGAGTTTTAGGTTTCCTTGAAACTTGCTTAAAATGCGTATAAAACAATAGCAATCACTAGTAAAAGGATCACAAATATATGAAATATTACATGATCAACACAGAAACTGTTACAATTGATTGAGATACTGCATTCTAAATAAAAATGTGAAATCAATCAGAAAAATCATGTAAAACCGCTGAATGTTGATACATATTTACGGTAGAGAACATTAAATATTACAAACGGTATTTAAGTGTAAAATCTCCAAATTCATATATCAGCATATAACGGAGTACGTTTGAGATACGTCACATATAGAATAGTGAAATTAAGTATTACAAACGGTATTTAAGTATTTAGCTGTAAAAGCTATACATTCATACATCTGCCTAAAACAGAGTTTAACTTATATGAAGGTGTATGCATTATTTGCAAAAACTTATGATCATGGTATGTTTTATGTATTTTACTACGCATATAACAATCAATATATGATTGTTTCCATATTTTTTATTCGAAGATTATAAAATCTTCAAATTAAAATTTTAGTATTAATTTGAAGATTATAAAATCAAATCGTCAACAGGGAAGACTTCATTATTTAATGTTCAGTGATGTAAAGCAAGATTTGAGCTCATTTTTCTCAAAAGTAATGTTTGCTACTCAAAATTATAGAATTAATATTTAAATATATATAATCAAAATCATATTGTTTAATCAAAATTAATGAAATTAATTTGGAATCACTTTTATATAATCAATATGTTAAACTTCCTTTATTAGTTCAGCTTATGTTGAAAAGTTTTCTTCATAAAAAAAACAAATGTATTTACCAAATTTCTCAAATATGTATAAATGTAGCCAGGAAAATGAATTTCAAGAATATTAAAAATGAAGATACAACAAACTTACACCACATATTTTTTCAACTGCACAGACTGATTTTTCAGCTTCCATAATGTCAACAATCTTTTGATGGTACTTAGAAGAGTGATGTTTGCTTAACTCAGAGAGTACAAGTTTCACTGCGTCTTTGAAACCTGGATCTTCTAGATCAACCGGAGTATAATCTGTGCAGCCACCGCAACTGCAGCTGACCAAGGAAGAAGCAAAACGTAAACACAGAAAGAAGCAAAATGTACTTCCACATTCTGAGGCTTGTAAATTTCGTCTGTATGTGTATTAGTTAAACATTAAGTGAAAGATGTAGGTTACCATATTTGAATATGAAACATCTGCATTGATAAGGAAATTTTCCGTTTTGAAAAAATTCATGTTCTGTGAAATCAGTATTCATTAAGTGATAAAATATTAGTCAAACTTCAATATGAAATATTTTAACTGAAGTTAAGGAATCTAATTTTTTTCATCATGCAGTTACTCGTACTTAAGGATGTTAAATTTTTGTGGAAAAGAAATATTCTTAAATGACATCCAACTACTGCTCTAAAACACTGACTTAAAAACGTGATACTCTTTTCGTTCAAAAAAGAAAATTAGATGGTTTTCTAGGATTCTTTTTTATGTGAAATATTTGAAAGAAGTTTATCTTCTTAAACTTCTTTCAAATATTTCACACAAAAATTTTTATGCATATTTTCAAATGTTGTTTGAAAACATGCATAAAAATTTCATGACGTCTTTTTGGATTTTTTCGATTTTAGATATTTTGAATTTTGCAGTAATTAGAAATGGAAATAATAAATTTAAATTTAACGAAAAATGGAAAATTATACTTAATTTTTTTAAATTTTCAAAGAAGAATCGATAAAAATCAATTACTTTGAAAAATCTTTTCAAAACGTTTCATCAGTTCATCTCATTAGTTCTCAACAGATAAAACGCTTAAATAGGATATAATATATTATTCTTTATGTAAATTACTTTTTGACAACTGAAAATTTATAAATTGAGATTATGACTACTCCAGACTTTTGGTTTGAAGAAGTGCTCTTAAGAGAATTGGATAAATTTCCTTTTTAAGAAAGAGAATTTTTTATCACGAGAAAGTGACTTCATTTGTACAATACATGAGAAATCACTTATGTAATCATGTATGGGAGTTTCGAAACTTTAAGAAATAGAAATGTTTAATAGAAATCGTGAGAAACTATTCCTTTTTTCAAAAAATATTGTATAATATATGAATGTTGTTTTAAATTGCCTATAAGAAATAATATTGGTGATGAAATTAAAAACAACAGACAGCTTAATGGTACGATGAATACGTTTCAGGAGTTCAAAAACACTAACCAAATGAAAGTAATAATTGCAATAAATACAAGGAAAACTATTTCCATAAAATGCGATTGTTAAATCTCTAAAAAACTAATTAATATGGATAATAAAACGATTAAAATATTAGCCAGATGACACATTGATCATAATACATTAAAAATTAAAATTTGCAATTATTTTAAAAATACCATGTGACCACTAATATGTAATCACACAATATCATACCTTAAATTCATTGACATGAAAATATACATGACAAATATACCCTTTTCCATACAAATATACCCTTTTCAAATATTTTTATGAAAATATTTGAAAAGGGGCTGATGTATATACAAAGAAAATACACAATAAAAGAAAATGAATATTAGCTTATATATTCACTTTCAAATGGGAAAACATTTCCTTCGACTTGAGAAAAAATTCTTCTAGCATTATTTCAATGTTCAAATGACAGACTATTTTACATTCCCTCGCATAAGAAAGAATACTTCGAGGAGTTTTCAAGAATTTGTTAAAATAGATGAAACAACTTTTCTAACAAACACTCTAGTTTCATTCTTCACCGTTTTCCCATCTTTTCGATCGCTTGAGAATCCATTTCCCACCCTAAAGGCGTAGGAAGAACCATATTTAATTATGATGGCATCATTCGACTTGTCTTAAAAGCGTTAAATTAAAATTCTTATATTTCTCATATATGTAGCTTTGCCTTGAGATTATTTGCTGAATGAAAGATACCTGGCATGTTAAAGATATCATCTAGGAAAATGTAAAGCATTCTTCGCTTTAAAGAACGAAGAGTATCTGTCACTTGTAAAAAGATTTGATTAAAATCATTTCCTCGAAAAAATCGTTGCTTTTAAAGTAGAATCGATAAATGCAATATTTTAACAGGTGAATTTTTTCATCAAATCAGTTTCATTGTAAATAAATTTGAAATTTTAATTTTTCTCCATTAATGGTATTTCTGATTGCAATACAATTTCATACAGTAATACACCAATATAATGTGTATAAAATTCATAAGCATAATAGAGAATGACTGTGTATGACTTTCAGTGCATGTAATTATATGTAATACATGATCAAACATTTTCTAAGGAATAATGCTAAATTTCTAAAAAGGAATCCAGAGAATAAGAACAGCTTAAATAGAAAAAATAAGAAACACAATATTCATTCAAACAATAACTCAGTTTCATATATGGAGTTTCATACACTTCCCTGCATAACAGCTCCAAGATTTTAGTATTTTTTATAATAGTTATAAAATTCTTAATTTCTTCATTACACTCTTCTTCAGGGACTTCATTAAGCCAATTAATTAATGTATTGTATATCAAAAGGTGCTATGACTTGCTAATAATGCTATTCTGAAAAAACAAGAGATCAAAATACTTACAAAATGTGAAACAAAAAACTAAGAAAGATTAATTGTTTTCAGAAGGCAATAGACATCTTCATGACTTTTTCTTGCCTTCATATGATGTTGCAATTTTAAGAATAGCTGTATCCATTCGGAAGAGAAATTTTTAAAGTTTAAGAATAAATTTAGGGTATTTTTTGCAAAACATTTCTAAAAATTCTCCAATAAATCATTATCTTTTACTTAAACTGAAAAAAATTTTGACTTAGAATATTTGGAATTGGCAAAACGTTAGAGAATGCAGCAACCATATGATTTAACGAATTGGTGACAGAAGAGAGTAACACAAGAATTCTGAAGAAGTCACAACATAATAAGTTGATTTTTCTTTAAATAATGCATCTCTAAATGTAATTATAATTATGCTGTGTCATCATTTCTTTGGATGACATTTATATAATATAATTAGTAATAAAGGTATATTTCGATGATAATCGTAAAGTATATACTATTTTTTTTTGTTTCTTAATAATTAGTTTGCTTGTTTGCCGATTAAAAAAATATGATGCTTTTATAATAGAGGAAATTAAAATTCATAAGGAATTATTAACTATTAATTTTTTTAAGTAAAATATGTGAAATAAAGAAAAAGAAATTTAAAATAGCATTTGAATAGTACATTTTCAAACATTTTATCCAATTATTTATGTGGATACTTAAATGTAATAACTTACTCCACAAAACACTGTCTGGTTATTACTTGAATATGGCAATATAACCGTAAAAAAACTTTGAAAAGTACTTCACCGTTTTTGCAGCTTAAAAATTAAGAAAATTCAGTTATTTTCGAGAAATATAGTTTTTTCAATTAATAATTTTATTATAGAGCAAATAATTTTGAAAAATGCAGTTTTTAAAACTAGATCAATATTAATTGTTAAACAATTATTGAAAAAATTAAACCATTAAGGAAATTTAATAGTTGTATACTGAAAATTAAGAAATTGTACAATATTCTTCAGATTTCAACGCAATCATTTTCCTTACTTTACAATATATCTTATTTGAAACTATTTAGTTTCGTCACATAATTTACAAAATGCATAATCCGAGTTATTTATATATTCAAAGTGATTTTAAAAGTACCAAGGCAAGAGCCGCACAAGCTTCCTTAAACAAAATAAATATTAGCTTATAGTGTAATTACTGAATTTAAATATTACAGCACTTTTGACTCTAAAATGAGTTTAGCAAAATAGAGAAATAGTAAAAAAATGTAAATCTAGGATCTCTATTGAAATAAAGAAATATAATCACGCCAAGGTAAATCTTTATACTTGCATAAAAATTTCTAGGATCACAGCAATATTTATTGATTGTTAAATTAACTGATTTCTTTAAAAACAATTTAAAATGATCCATCTCAAGATTGATTGTTTTAATCAAATTTCTTTCTGTAGAATTTATTAAATCTGCTCTAAATATATTCGATATTTATCATAGTTTGCAATTGCCTTGAGGAGTGTTAGATTGTAAAAAATCAATTTGTTTTAATTTTTGTAATTTTCTTATATTTTAAATGTTCGTAAAAATTATTAATTTCTTCATTTATGGTTTTAAATTAGTAAAAATAATCTTTGTCTTAGGGTTAAGTTTTTTACATTTTATAAATTCTTTCAGCAAAATGCGTTCAAAAATGCTTAAAAGTTTATTATAAAACACATTTAAAAATATTTTAAACATTGTATGCATTTTAAAACTATATTAAGAAGATAATTTACTCATGAGAAATTGAAAATATTTACATCTTATAACGTATATAAGAAATATTTGGAATGTTTCAATTTTTATAATCTTTTTCTAAAGTAAAATCGTTGATTGCTTTAATCATCTGTGCAAAAATACAAAGTAATTAACTCGGATCTCTCAGTCATGTCATTAGAATTTAAAAGCAAAACTTTAAGCTTAATAAGCATATGTTGCTTAGGCACTGAACAATAAACGTTAAAATATTTTCTAATGCTTTTTAGAGCGTTAAAAACACTCATGGTTTAAAATGGGGAAATGATAAGGATTAATTATCCTGTTATATCTTTAAACAAAAGTACCTATTATTTTTTAGTTTCAAAATTTTATTGTAATTTTATCATATTAAAATAAATTGCGAAGCTAATGAAAACTTGTTTTTATTTTCCAGGTCGTAAGATAATCCATCACAAAAATATTTCATCTTTGTCAGAATTTTAATCAAAATTTTAAATCAAATTTTAATTTTTAGAAACAGTTCTGAAAACATTTCGGTACATTTCTTTTCTTGATATATTTTGTTTTTAGATATCAAACAACACAATGCACTAAACTTAACAGCAACAAAATGTGTAAAAATTTAATTTGAATTCATCTTAAAATGCATGTTCATGATACTATGTCTCATATACATAGTACATCATTTATTCTTCACATTCTAAAATGTAAGAACTTTAATGCATGAATCGTTTTAATTGTTTTCTCAGCAAAAGATTCCTCTTTGATTAGAAAAATGAAAGAGAAAGCTTTACGACTTTCACCATTCCCTGTAACAGACAGAAAAAAACACATCAACCATCTTCGCTGTTCAAGAATGGCTGCAAATCGAATCCAGAACCTTCTATTCCAAAGAGCATGGCTATACTATTAGGCAATGTTGAACTCCCAAAATTGATCACTTTGTAATATTTTGAAGTACAGCTGAATCAAATTTTATTTTAGAAACTACATATAGTGTAGGATCACATATTTTTCCCATTAAACTTAATATAAATAAATGAATCTCATTTTCGTTTTCCGAGGAAGGAAGTCTGAGAAATTTTTCTGAGAAATTCCGTCCTTTTATCTAAAATATACTATATTTTTGAAGTGATTTAAAAACATAGAAATAATTAAATCATGCTGTTACGATTGAAATGCGTCAGTTTAATCCCAGCCGTTTTTTTAAATGAAAAATAGGTGCTATTTTGTTTTCGAATTTTTCCAAGCATAGTATTCATGTGTTAGTATTCAGGTGTTTTTCTCTTCGCTTACAACGCGTCATTAAAATTAATTATCCATGAAATTTCTTTCTGTAATTTTTTAAGAAATTTATATTCAAGTAATTTTGAACTAAGATTTCTATCAATTCAAAGCAATATATTTTTGAAATTTTTATAGATAATTTTCTATGCTAACTTCTCATGATCAAAATAGCAGAATTCTAAATCACCTTTTTCAATGTACACACCAAATAAATAAACACATATTCAAATATATATACTAGTTAAAATGTTGCAATAATATAATACAATATATTTATTCATTCTTAGTAATATGGCTCCATTAATAAATTATTATTCTTTAAAGTATAAGAATTTTATTAACTTTCTTTAGTAGATTGCTTATTCCCCCTTGTTCTGTTTTCTGTTTATATTGTCTATTCCTTTCTTGTTCTGATT
>CM075853.1:85114113-85460858 GCA_037975125.1 Latrodectus hesperus
TTTATAAACATTATATTTCTAATTTTCTCAATGTACAACAAGCATTTGTGTTATTTATCACATAATTTTATATCCTTCAAAATATAAATGTGGAAATAATTTGTTCGAAAATATCTTGGAACTTATTTTTTTAACTTTTATGTCGAAACACAACGTAAGAAGAAAAATAACTTGAATCTCACTTTTACTTTCAACCACTTGAATCTTGATTATTATTTCGGGGAAAATCAGAATTTTTAAATGGAACGCAATTTTTTGAAATATGTATGAAACACTTTTCCTTGGAACTTCCGAGTAAAATCAGAATTGTTAAATGGAACGCAATTGTTTGAAATATGTAGGATGAAATTGTTCCGTGTACCTTCTCAGAACTGCACATTAGATAAAATACCATATTTTACATCCTTGATACAATATTAATGCTAAAATTATAGAATCTTGTTTGAAATTGAAAACAAAGAAATTGGATAATATAAAACTCTGGAATACTGTGTAAGCAAAACGAATTTTGATTAGCTAGTACATGATGAAAAATTTAAAACAACTGCGAATTTTATATTTTAATAGACCTATAAAGATATTTTATATTTTGCTAATTATTTTCACACATGGACTTTTAAATTTATATCAGCTGTCTAATATTGCAGTTATTAAAGTTTGAGAAATATATCTTTTTTGTTCGTGAATATTTTCTATTTTGAAAGATCTATTATTACACATTTATTATAGGTTTTGAAATTAGCAAACATTATAATAATGCAACTTCAATTAGCTATGGTGTATACAACTAGAGTGTATTGATTTAAATTGACCCTTTTTGTCTTTGGTAACTTTGAACTTGCAGTTGAGAATTTTCTGAAAAATAAAAGAAAATAAATACATTAATTAATATAACTGTCAAACTTTTAATAAATAAATTTTTATAAAACTCACTACATTTCTAAAAATTATGCACTTCAAAAAAATAACTATTGTGTAGCATGGCATAAGCATAAATTTTACATATGTAATAAAATGACTACGAGTTCAAGGCCAGAAGTTTCTTGACGCTGTTATAAAAGCAATGATATACCTGCAGTTAAATGGTACTATAGGCAACAACACAAATTAATATTTATTGATAATATATAGCATTTCCAGTGTATAGAACATATCTCTACTCAGTTAACACATATACCTTGACTCAACCCATTTCTCATACGTGGCTTGACAGTTGCATTAAAATGAAATATGAAATTATCACTAAAGAACGGTCATTCTTCACTTAAGCAATTTCCACCTTTTCCGAAGTCTACAGAAATGTTAACAAAGGAACCTATACTGAAGGATCAGTGGCAACTGATTTAAATAGTTCGAAACTTAATCTTAGAATTTTTTATCGCTTATTGAATTCAATATCTTAAATTGATTAAAAATTAAAATATGTGTATTAAATAGTATAGTATAATTAGATGCCAAAACTATCATTTCTTTCATGAGTTTTTCGTTATATAACTCTGGACTTCTCTGACACCGTCAGACTTTCTGAGACTGTTAATTATGTCTTTTCTGATCGACTCTTGCCTAAACAGCATGTTGTTAAAATACATGTGATGGTTAAAACAACAATTGACGAAGAACATCTTTGAAAACTGCAATGTAACATCATTAAAAGTCAGACTACATTAAAGATTTAAATACAGTCGTTGAATACTTCTTAAAACAACAATCTTTCGAATTTCAAAAATTAAAAACAGCATAATTTTAATTAATTGTATATGTAAATGCAAAAGTTTATCAAAATATTAACTAATGCACAATTTATAAATATCTATTTATAAATAGAGTTGAAATTTTAGAAATTTAAATATTCAATTTCACTAGCATGCCACATTTGGTAGTCTTGGCTGATTTTTGTCTGATTATATTTATATGATTTCATCAGAATATATATTATTTTACACTACAATTTTTCGTTTCGGAAAATCCTCAAATAACTAACCACTTATGTTAAATAAAGATTTTTTAGTATACAAATAAATTTTTGCTAATTTACTGTAAATATGTATGAAGTAGTATTTAATCAAGGTAAGGTGTGAATATACAGTTTTGTGGAAAGACAATCCATATGGGGCCTCAAAGGCCTATACTGCCATATTTATTTTTTTGACCAAGGGCGTTAGGATGAGAAGCAAATGTCCCAGTTAAATGGTCAGCCTAAAAAGAATGTAAAAATATAATGAAGTAAAATACTGGTTTTCTAGAAAAATTTATACTTGAAATATTAGGTTATGTGCGTATAATTATTTTTGAATGTAAAAGTGAAATTTTGAACTTAAAGGGGTAGATGCTTAGAATCTTCTTTCTTTAGGATTTTCTAGGATTATGCCCATACAACAGTGAACACTCGTTCTATATGTAAATTCATCAAGAAATGTGATTTACTTTGGCTCATTACAAATTTACGAAGCAAGATTTACCCCTTTGCAGTTGAACTCTATGCTGATTTTTAAATGCAATAATGTAATTAATTTCTTGAAACAATAATAATAACAGATAAATGAAAATTAATTCCAGTATGATGAAAAGTATTAAAAAGTGAACCTTCATAAAAGGAGACTTTCACTCAAGTTCAAAAATAAATGATATTGTTTTCATTGTTTTGTGATATCTCGGAACATTAAATCAACCATAAAAAGATATTTAAGAAATTATCAAAAACTTACTCTAACTTTATCAAATTTAGATTAATTTGGCAACTACACGCTGTTAAATTTTTTCCTTTAATTCTTAGCTACATATTTCTTTTTCTCATGAAATTAACAAATAACACTATTTTTAAAGCAATACTTCGTAAATAAATCTAAAATGTTCAACCTTTTAATTTTGATTTTTCATTTCTTTTCCAATTATCATGCAATTATGTTACACTATTTAATTAAAAATTATATAAAATTGTCATTTCAAATTTAAAAAGCTAACTACAAATATGATGAAAACATTTCATGTCATTCAGTACAACAAAAGTACTTCAAAAGATTCAAACTGATTTGATTTTCATTTGCATCTTTTTGGCATCTTTATGTAATAAAAAACGTATTAAATATACATAATTTTAATTATATATTTATAAAAATGCAGTTTGTGCTTTACTTTTGTATTTTTATTATTAAAATCGTCACACACACACACACACATATATACATATATATATATATATATATATATATATATATATATATATATATATATATACATATATGTGTGTGTGTGTGTGTATATATATATATATATATATATATATATATATATATATATATATATATATATATATACATATATATATATATATATATATATATACATATATATATATACACAAAAGTTTCTAAGATATTTTCATTTGGTCAGAGACTTACACCACTCGCTTGCAGTTCGCAGTCTCCTATATTTTCATATATAACTGTATCCTTAAGGCAATTTGTTAATCCAACAGTAGCATTTAATCGATATGAAGCAGACTCCTACGAATAAACATTGAAATACTTTGTAATTGAAATTAATATTTAAAATAATTTCATACGAAATACTACAAAATAATTAATTTAATAGCAAATGTCAATTTAAAGTTTAGTACTCAAAAGACGAAACTACTTTTTTGTTCTAAATAAATATTGAAAATTACTTACATAAGGCATACCTATAAAATAATTTTAAAAGTCATTATTTCATTTATTATGAGTTAATATTCCATTTTTATTAATTTATATCACTTTGTAAAGTTATACCATATCTCCTTTAAAAAAAACAATATTATTTTTAAATTAAATATTTTCATAACTTACAGCATTTGCACTGATAAAACTAAAGTTTGTGAAATATTAATCACGACATAAAACGTAATAATTCCAAAAACAAGTATTGTATCAATTACTTGATGAAATTGTAATATATGTCTTCATCCATAATTTTTTATCAGCTAAAACATTAGCTCCTTCTAGTCAAGAAAAAGCTAAAGACGTTAAAATCAGTATCATCTTGACTTAGAATAGCTTTGAATGGAATGACATTAGCTTTTTCACAAAACAACAACCCAATCGTACATTAATAATATAAAATAGTACATATTCAATATTAAATCTGTCATAAATTACTATGCCATAATTATGTATCATGTAATCTCAGAAAAATATTACCTGTCTTCAGTTGGTGACTACTACATTAGAAGTCAAAGTAGTTTGATGAACGGTATCATTTTATTGGGAACGATAATTTCTTTAAATAATTATACGTCCTTGATAGTTTAATTGTAAGTTTCTGTTTCCTTTCGTAAACTATTATGTTTACCCTCCTCCAATAAAATATTTGTTTTCTACTATTTTACTGAATTGGATGTGCATTTAGACTTTGAAAATTTAGTAATTAATAACCATGTAATACATTTATTTACAATTTTTATAGAAGTGATTATTATGAAATAACTTTTCTTTATTATTTTAATATACTTAAAAATGTTTTAAAAAACTTATTATTTAATATTGAACTATTGATACAATTTTCAATACTTTAAATATTTAATAAATTAAAATGCTCTAAGATGTAACGAAAACTCAATTACAGTATTAAAATATATTTGGATGGATAACTCATAAAAAAGGTTAGATATGATTAAACAAACAGTTAATGGAATACTATTTATCTCACATTTAAAATACATTGTAAATCATTGATAGTTATTTTCCCACTTTTGTAATTTTTATTACAATATATTTTATCCCGTTTTTATAATAAACAATATATAAAGCATTTTCAATGTTTTGTTTTATATAAAGACATTTTGTAATTTTAAATTGGGTTCTCTGTTCAATTCACTTAAATCATTTTGAATTTTTCTTTAAATATTTACGTTTTGTTTTTTTATAGTTTTTATTTTCTAAGTCTATATTATAATACTTTTTTGTTAGACTGATTTGTGTAAAATAACGTGCTCATTCCTTAATTATTTTTAAAATATTTAAACAAGTTTAAATATGATTTTACATTTTCTCATCCCCCTTTAAATATCTTAAAAAATAATGTATAAAATAACGTAAAAAATTATTTCAGAAATTGGAGTGAAAGAAATTCATCCATACCACAATATAAAATTTATTATGATTTTTGCATTTTAATCAAATTATTGCTCATTTTTTTACTGAAACGTTAAAAAATAAAAACAAAATATATTCACAACTACATTTTGAAAATATTTTAGTTATAATCTTTGCAACTTAATTTAACAAAAATTGTATGTTTGAACTATATACTATAATATTTTAAAATTTAATCATTAATTAATTGTAAAAGCGAGCATCTGAATGATAAAAATATAGTACCTTAAGTTTTATTATAAATTAAACATACCCCACATAATATAGGAACAGAACACAATGATTGCTGTCCATTTAAAATTTCAATAAGTTTGTAATGGAATTTTGAGTTTTCATTATCAGAAAAGGATTTTGTTGCCACTCTTGCTGCTTCTCTCACTTTAGGATTATTTACATTAACATTTATATATCCATAACATCCGACACAGACACTATAAGCCAAAGGTATTATGAATAGAAAAAGTAGGAATATTTTCCCCATTTTAGCAAGTACTGCTAATAATTATATTTCAAAAAATAATAGAAAGATACATATTTTTTTCAGTAGTTTATTCCCTGCATCCTATCCTGCAGTTTTTATTTCCTGCATCCTCTCTCGCACTATATCCTATCTTTAAATTTAATCATTAGATTACATTTTGTCCTATACATATTTCTCTCATTTTCGAAACTGTATTTTTTTAAATAACTCTCTTATCTGAGTTACAATGCTTTTACATATGTTCGTGAAATATAATAGCGATAACGTATCTTTCAGGTGTGTGTAAACAATACCAATATCGATAAAGTTATTTTAAATGATTATTCAAGTTTGTTTACACTCTTTTCACCTTAAAAACAGAAACCACTTTAAAACAACAGCTTTTAAAATTTTGATATTGTAATATTACTTTTTTAGAAAAAATCCATATTGATATGAAAAGTGAAATTGAAATCATAAATAATTTATTTTAAATTGTTAAAATTTTCCTTATAAGACGTTTCCAAATATATAAAAGATCTTTATGCAAAAATATTATATAAATTTAAATTTTTTTGCATTATAAACTCAATTAATGTCAAACATTATATATTTTTTATTAAATAATGTAGATATTGGTTATATTGTTTAATAAAAATAATATAAACTTTTTTTACTATATACAATATTTTTGCTAAAAATAAAAATAAAAATTGTTATTATATGCGAATATAATAAGAAGGTCTGAAAAATATAATAACAATGTCCGAAAATCAAACGAATTGATTCCATGATTATTCAATAATTTTTATTCGCATAGTTTCATTTTCATACTTATATTTATGTACGTTTTCAATTTCATTAATTTCCTGAAATTTATTTAAAGTTTAAAGGTATATTCCAGCTTTATTGCATACTTTTTTATCTAATTACTTTTTTAACTTTTATTAAACAAATTGGGATTTTTCTCAGTTTAGTTTTTAAAACATTTTTCAAGTTAAAAGCTAAACTATTTTTCCAATCTATTCTTGACAGACTCGTTAAGGCAAAATGGGGAAACACCCACATCAAAAGCAATTTATTTAACACTCTCATTCACTGATCCCACAAGAGCAGATTCCCATATATAGTTTGATTTTTTTCCCTTCTACTTTAATTTTTAAAGATACTTAATTTTATTAAAACTTAGGAATTCTTTAAAGCTATTTTCTTCGTTTTAATTTTCTACTTAAGATAATTGTATAAATCGCATTTTAAGTCAAAAACTTTTCAGGAAGTTTTATAAAATTTATTTATTCCATTTAATCTATTTCATTGAAATATAAAAAGTTAATAAATATTTTTATACATTTATTCACTAAAAATTATTTTTTATAGATTTTGGGCTTCCATTATTTTGAGGTTTTGATTAAAACATATGTCATAGAAACTTTAAAGTAATATAATAATGCGTAATAACACTTTGACAGAGATATTATTAAAATTAAAAGGCATTTGTATACTTTTACATGCTATTTTGGTAAATTACAGTTTTCAAAAGCACTTGGGATAGAAATAGAGAAGTTACCAAATTCTGCTCATATTGTATACAACTTTTAAAGTAATCACATCATAAAAGTTATGACAATTCTTTACGTGGAAAGAAGTAATTATGACTTTCTCTCTTTGCAAAACTGAAAGTTTACCTTTTATGTGTATCTGCATTAGACACTAACACACTATATTTGCAAGGATGAAGCACTGTTATTTCGCATTGAGTTTTGGGGCTTATTCATGTCATAATAAATTTCTCATTTCATTAAAAAAGTATGTCCCTCATAAAATATTACAGAAATTTATAAAAAATCAATACTATAAACAAAATTAAGTATAAATAAAATAAATAATTCATAGTCTGACTTACTGTTTTGTTTCTGCAAATCGGATAGCTTTCCTTTCCAAACAATAAAGAATGATAATGAATTTTTATAAATACTTTGACGTAATATTTTTACTTTATTTTTCATAATTTTAAATGACCTCTCTCCAGGTAGATAAAGAATTCTGTAAATTTTGTGACACCATCCTTGTCTAAATTTATTTAATCTATTTATTTTTTAAATATTACATATATATATATATATATATATATATAAGTTTACCACTAAATTCTCTCAGTTTTTTAGAAGGAAATAATAGAATAACAAAATTTTCATAGCTTGAAAAACTTTCACGATTAATGTAATTATCATCATTATTTATGATATCTTGTAAGTAATATGGCAATTGGTACATCTCATTTCAAATGAAGATTTTTTATCCCTGTGTGCCAAATCTAGTATTTTGTAAATAGTCTAGTATCTCCTACATTTTTAAATTTTTTCTTCTGAAAAATATTTTGTAAGAACAAAAACAAATGATGGTTGGAAAACATTGTGTTTTTAAGTTAATAGATTCTTCAGAAATTTTCTGAGTAGCTCAGATAGTTTCTGATGAATTCTCTAAGAAGCATGTGACCTATTTGTATTATGAAGCAGCAGAATTTTCTACCTATTGAATATATCCTGCCTCTTGGGGCATTTTTGTTTTTTAGCTATAAATTATTTGGTGTATACATTTTTTGTTTTAGCACATACAATTTGCTATTCAGTGTTTTCTGCATCGTTTGCATAGAAGTTGCATAGTTATTAAAATGATTGATTCACTTGAGTCAAATCGAAGAATATTAAAAAAATTAAATTTCATTCGTTAAGCATATCTTTATAGAATTAAATCACATCACTATTAATTAATTATTCGTTATGTCAATCGCATTCATTTTGAACATTTATATCTATTAGTGTACGTGTAATATATATACATATGCATATGTATGTTTGGGTGTGCAGGTATTATATGCATAGATAAATATATGTATATATATGTACGGATATGGACACACTTACACATACATAACATGTATGTGTGTGCACATTTTAGATAATGCATTTAGAGGATTAAATGTAAATAAGAAAATAATAATATTGTGAAGGCCTATTTATAAAATCCATGAATGCACATAGATTAAAATCACTAAATTAATATATATTAAGAGTAACTTTTAGTTGAATAAATATATTGATTTTTTCACATAAATAAAAATATTTGTATGTGTATGTTTTATTTTAATTTTACATATAAATTAAACATACATATATAAATATAAATTATTTATATATATATATATATATATATATATATATATATATATATATATATATATATATATATATATGCGTGTATGCGTATATACGTGTGTGAGTGTACGAATGAATAAATAGGTATTGATATATACCCAAACTCTAGCATTATTATTATTTTCTTGTATCTAGTTTACCAATTCAAAGCTTTTATCCTTTTCCGACTATTTGGGAATTCTTTTCATGCTCAAGAAAAACAAATAATGAGACATTTCTTTTCATTGACATTATCCAACTTGTCTTAAATGAGAGTTAAATGAAAATTCTTGTACCTCCTCACACACAGAATGCAGTTTAGTCCTTGTTTACGAACTAAGCGAACTTCGTTAAATGCTTGAAGTAAGGAGAAGTATCAGCTTTAAATTATTGTAAGTGGATTTTGTAGGACTAGAATCAACCGGGCGAAATACGCTGATTAAAAATCATTCGCATGTTCTGCATTATAGTAATTTGGATTGAGATTACTGGAGTCAACTTATTGAATATCATCAGATAAATCTCATTTGCAGTTAAGACCTATTTGTGTATTGCATAAATTCATATATAAAACCCATTTAAAATATTATTTTTTATTTGCATTGACACACATACATTGAATACATTATTTAGTATTAGTTTTTTTTACACCAGATAAAAAACTATGTGAAAATTATTTATTTATTTGAAGTAACATTTCAACAGAATGAAGAAATAGATATGTAGTAATTTTTTTTTCTAAATATTTGAAGAAAAACATTAATTTTATTGAAAGATTTTTAAATGTATATAAGTCTCTAGAATTTATTTAACCAGTAGTTTTTGATATATTTCTCTATATTAATTTACGAAACAAATAATTCTTCCCCCAAAATCAAAATTTATATATATTTATATATATATATATATATATATATATATATATATATATATATATATATATATATATATATATATATATATATATATATATTTATATATATACATTATATATATATATATATATAATGTATATATATATATATATGTATATATGTATATATATATATATATATATATATATATATGTATTATCGAAAATAGTATTTACGTAAAATCTCTATTTAAATTTAAAATAATTAATAGTAATATATTTTAACTGTGTGTAAATATTTTCTTCTACTATTCAAATTGAAAATGCCTCGCAAAGGGCTAGGAATAGCTGAGGCATTGGCTTTATTTGAAGAACTTCCTTCAGATCCAGAATCAGAAATCTCAGTTGATGATAGTGACAAAGAAGAAAATGTGCCATTCACTGCTAATGATAATCTTCAGGTAGAAAGTGATGAAGGATCAGACGATGAAGACAATATCGATATAAATTTACCTGGTCCTTCCTAAGTAACTTAAATAAATTGGAATAGGAGACAGAAAGAAAAAAAAATCGTGTTTTTATAGCAACAAAATTAAATAAATGTTTAATTTTTCATTTTTCCTACTCTTTAGTTTGTAAAATATTGTAAAATATATAATATACTGTATTTTAAATACAAATAATGTGAGAAGTTTGCAATAATCGTCATTTATTGAAAGAGCGCACGAAACAAGGTAAGTTTTTTTCCCCTTGCTAACTCAGTAAGTTTCAAGGTCCTAGACGCGCGCTGGTTGTGCCTTGCGACCATCACCCACAGATAAATGGGTGGATGTTGATTTTTTTTTAATTCATATATTATTTGTCTGTGGGATCATAACATTCAATTTTTAGAGTTCTTTGGTTTAAAATTTAAAAAAAAATATTTCCCGCGTCAAAGGGTTAATATTATTGGCCTTACAATTTTTAGTATATGAAACTTAATTGAGATTGATTGCACTAAAAAAAGAGTTTGATACTTTTTAAATTTCTATAACTTAATAAATAAGCATTAAATATCTTTCAATGTATAATTTTAATATTACTTATACAAGGTGAGTTTCAAAAAGTAGCCTAGACTTTTACTGGGTTACAAAGCGTGCATCTACGAGCTGTGTACGTCATAGAATGTAAGATCAACAGCTATATGTGTAATATACTTCACAGATTTAAATAATCGGGGAAGTTAAAAACTAATTTTCCTCCAATATATTTAAATAACTCATAAGAGTTTAAATAACTCATAAAATGTTTAATACGTCATTAAACATTTTATTAGTTGGAGTGGAAACTGATGTATATTCTCAAAACATTACATAAAACAACTTTACTGACTACAATGGAAATGCAAGCAGAAGTATGAAGGCGCACCATTATGTCACAACCATATTTTCTACACAATAATGATTAGAACTGGAAGAGCATTACTTGTAGAAATATGTAATATGATTTGCTGTCTATACTTTGTCGTAGAAAATAGGTTCAACCAAATGGCCCTGGACTGAGGCTGAATCATTTACGAAGAAAAATCATTGAAACAAATTAAAATGCTTAAGATTTGTATTCGTACATCCTACAAATGAGGCTGCGATGGCCTGTTTAGTTAGAGCATCATTCTCACTTTCGAAAAGTTGTGAGTTCAAATCCTGGCTTAACCGAAAGTCTTAAAGGCAGCTGGGGTGGATTAAAAATGTCATGGTCTCAGAGTCATCAAAGTAAAATGATACTTCTAGGGGTGGCAGATAAAGTATAGGGGTTCTTCTACTTAGTCCCTGCTTTAAACTCATAAGGATTACACCCGGTTGTTTCAATCTAACTTATTAATCCCAACTCGGAGCTAAGTACAGGGAAGCATACTGGTGCAACAACAATAGCATATTACAAATATCATATATAGGTATTAAAAATGTTTTCATGTGTGAAAATACACTTATTCGTAACAGATCATGAACATCAAAATTTCTAAGCAATTTATATTTTGATACCCCATCCTATCAGATAGATTTATTTAAGAAATATTCAGTTATTTACTTACCATGTATCAAATACTAAACAAATTATGTTAAATCTTCAAAGATATAATATAATTTAAGAAAAAAATCACAATTATCTTAATGCTTTTAAATGAATTTCATTCCTATAATATTATTTTTATTTATTTTACATTTGCATAAGCATTGTTACTTTTGTACTGTACCTAATTTTGTCAATTTCTTAAGTGTTCTTTTTAAGTCTCTTGAAAATTTTGCAATTGAATTTAATCATCCATTAAAAAAGTAACTCATTAATATTAAGAGAACAACACCCAAACAGAAAGCAATTCACACACTCATTTAATATGATTAGTTTAAAATTGTAATCACTTTGATTATTTAAAATGATAATTTTAGATTCATGACACTGTTAATTTTAATCAGTTTATTTTTTTTATCAAAATATTTTCGTTCCATATTTTTTATTAGAAATAGAGATTTTTAAATTAAAGAATCTGAATTCATTGAATTTTGAAAATGATTATCTATAAAAATTACTGTTTTATTGATTATGATTCTCTAATTTAAACTTTATCGAAACATTTAAAACAAAATCTTATGTATTTCTTAAAAATGTCTTTTGAAACTATAGAAAATGATTACAATGTGTAGAAGAAAAGAAATTGATTTATAATGCTTTTCATTTTTCGACTAGTTGTCATCTAAAGAATGATAATGTTATATAATTGGCGATAAATAATAATATTTATCGCCAATTATATAAGGATTTGTAAAATAACTATTCAGAATTATATTCAATTACAACTTAAAGAACTTTAAATAGATTTTCTTTATCTATAAAATGCAGGTAGCAAAATTGAAAAAGCCTGTTTTCAGATAATTGTTCTAAATTACATATAAAAAATCAGACATTTGCACAAAGCTATTGAAGTTAATAACCCAAAATAATATTTTACATAAAGAAATTTACCAAAAAAAAATAAATAATGCAAATATTTTTTGGATAAGGAATAAAAAATACCTTTATTTAAAACGAGTAGTTTATAAAATAGTGTTTTTATATGCTGCGCATATTATTAATCGTATATTCTTAAGTTGTTATACGTATGAGCAAAAAATGACACAATTTAAAGAAAATTATTAAAGTTAAATAATGTAAGATTTTATCAAAAATTTATAAACATAAATTTAATAATTAAAAACTCATGTAGATCTACCTAAATTAGATTGTATCAAATATTTGCCTCATTTTACTAAATAATTTTCTTGGAGCCTTTCCCCCTGATTTACAAATTCAATCCTGGAGTATTTAAAAATAAGCATTTCTTTTATGTATCAAAAGATTATTTAATTGATGATCCTTATGAATAGCTTTTAGGAACAAAAAATTTCTCTGATATTTTTTATCAATGGCAAATTGAAATATTTTTAGAAGAGATATAGAGGAAGAAAAAAGTTTTTTCAAACTTTACAGCCTGATTACGAACACTTTATCCTATTATAGATGTACTTTAAAATCCTTTTAATTTATATTCAGTATTCATAAGTTAATTATAAATGAATTATAAATCTATTTTTATCACTTTAGTACAATTTTAAATACATATTAATGGAATTAACATCTATTTTTGACCGTTTCTTAAAGGAATAATCTTTACACCCTATTCCTTTCGTGTTTCATAAACTTTTATACTAAAAGCAATTTTTGCTTTAAAGTAATCAGATATAATTTATTTTACATTTAAATTAAATTATTATAATTACTTTCCTTATAATAAATTAATGTGACTGTATTTATTCTAAAAATTATAATTTTATATATGTTCATAGAATTATTCAGATTATTAAAAAAACTCATTACTTTCTATAAATTAAATAATTTCTGAAGAAACAATTTTAAAATTACAATTTTTGATTAAACATATGGGTAAATTATGGATGTCTATTTTTATTAGCTGATTAATTATGGTGCACGTTAATTAAATATTAAACTCATATTAATTAAGTAAACTCATAATTTATAATATATCAAATATTTTCAAAATTTTAGCAGAATAGTTTTGAGCAATTGCAAAATCAAATTCAATATATAATTCGGTCTAAAACATAAGCTTCATATAATAATGTTTTAAATGCTTAATTTTGTTCATTTGCTTGTTATAGAATCATTAAAACATAATTCCTAATAATATTTACTTACTTAAAATTAGTTTGTTAATGAAATAAATTAATTACATAAATTTTTTAATCGTCATATTCATCAATAAAACTTGCCATCATAAGAATGGCAAAACACTTTGTAAAACTGAATATAGATCATTCTATTTTACTTTATAGTTTCTGCTCTTATATATCTCCAACAATGAGATGTCATATAAGGAAGCATTTGCTTAGGCCTTGAGCTCATCTATACAACACAAATAGAAAAAAATCTACATGAATTTCAGCAAGAACCTCCATGAATAAGACAGATAATCTTTTCTATCATTAATTTGTCAAATTATCAAAAATATTAGGATTAAATATATTTAATAAAAGACTTCCTTTAAAAAGAAAACAATACAAACAGGACTTTACTCCCATGATATCGACATTTCCTAAATAATTAAAATTCCTACTATATCTGCAAAAATACTGTACATATATATTTGATCGTTCCCAAGTAGAAGTGCTTCTTATTTAAACAAGATATCTTTTTATATCATAATTTCATGTTTCATGTCTTCTGATTGAGAAGAAATTTATTGGCTTCAAACTCATTTCAGATAAACAAATAATTAAAATTATCTTGAAAGTTCGAATCAATCTTTGAACAGAACATAAGATTCAAAGCTATTGTAGATATTCTTCTTTTATGCAAAATCTACCAAACAATGAACCATCTAATAATAACTCATTGAAATTAATATTAAAACAATATTATGAAAATCATAAACTGTTGACGTAATTTTTAGAATTCCGAAACATTAAAATTTCGAAATAGGTGTTTTTTTTAAGTATAAAATTAATATATTTAATTTATTCAATAAACTGCAAAATATGATAAACATTATCTTAATGCAACAATAAAAAATTATTTAAAATAAACGAAGTAAAATTATTCGAAGTAAAATGTTTTCGAAGCCAATAATTGTAGTAATCTCTACTGCTTATCTAACAAACTATATTTCATAACTATACCATAAAACTTATTCCAGGTAAAAACTGAGTATTACTTTTACTTTAAATTTTACTTTTACGACCTCCAAACTACAAACTGCTCTTTATAACTTTTGTTGAACAAAATATTTCAAGGTTCTTTTATTTAAATAGACCACACTTTAAATTTTGAATAACCTAAATTTGAAATAATTTTAAATTTCCTTCAAAAAACATAATATTCCCGATGAATATTGGAAAATAACGCATCAAAAAATTGCATACAGGTTTTTTCCTGATCTTTGGTCTGAAATATATTTGTGCTTTTAGATTTTATTTTATTCAGCAGTTACAAAATTTTTTATTAGAATCCTTACTTAATGTAAGTTTATCAAAACGTTATTTTTTTAATTTCTACTGTCTTTTGTACACAAAATAACTTGCTCTATTGAAATTTACACAATCACAATTTATTATTTTATATTTTTTACAAGCAATAACTTTAAACTAATAACTTCCATAGTGAACAGAGCATTGTAAATAGTTAATAAATAGACTTATAATTATAAGTCTATTTATTTACTGAAATTGATTAATCAAATTTAGCTTTTATTTATTTTTTTCACATTTTATGTAATAAATCAACAAAACAGTGTAAGAGATCAGAAGTTCTATTCCTCATATTTGTTTTAAGAATTAATTGCTTATATAACTACTGTTAGGTATGATACATATTTATAAATAAGTATATGCTTTCCTTTGTGTTTCATGGCAAAATTATCTTAAATGTTCTTGTAATTTGACATTTAAATCTAAAAACCCTTTGCATAATTTAGAAATTTACTCAACTGATGGAATCGCATGTAGTTGGAAAAAAATATTTAAGAAATATCTATGTGAATATCTTCTTAGAAAAGCAGATGCCATAAAAAATAATGAATATCAAAGTAAAAGCATGTGATATAAAATAGCATGTCTTGAAGTCATCACTGACCAACCATATTAACCATTTTTTTAAAGCAACACATTAAGTACGATTAGATGTATGCAATAGAATAACATTCGAACAATATTAGACAAATATTAAACAAAAACGATATGAATTTAATATTAAATAAAAAAGATATGAATCACTAGTCAAAAATTTCAAAATTATTCAGTGAATGTGAAAAATGACATATTAAAATGGTTGTTTTCTTGTAAAAACATAAAAAATGTTGCTTAACATCTAGCAAAACAAACAATTAAATGTAAAAATAAAATATTATTTTTAAATCAAAAAAAATTAAATTTCAACTCTTTCTTCAAAATTAAATCTAACTCTCTTCACTTAAAATTTAAAAAAGATTGATATCAAATTATGAGAAAGTCCTTTAATATAAGTCTAGATAATTAAATATAATTTCATATAATAAAATACGAAATGTGTGTGACTCAAAAGAATATTGTTTTCCATTCAGACTTATCATTTTAAGACTTCGGTAATAATTGTAAATAATTTATTTAAAATCGTCAGAGTATAAGTATTCTTTTTCCCTGTAAATTTTCCTAATAAGATACAATTCTATACTTAAATTGCTTTTTGTAAAATAAAATTTTGCAGTTTTACTTACTAAAATGTATTTTATTTGAAGGTACATGATAATAATTAAATAATGTATTCAAATATTCTGAAATTCTATACTTTGTTTGAAATATTTTGTTTTAGATTTTCATAATTGTTACCTAATAAATAACAGTTTATTTAAATTATTATTTTTTATTTTAGGTTTTACATCAGAAGAAAATTCAGTCATGGTACCTCATATCAATATTTCCACATCTATAAAAGAAACAAATTCTGATCCACCTTTGAATCCCAGTGGATTATCTCCAATATCACCAACAGAGCCTGAGGTTATGGAATGGGTACTTCCAGCAGTTGATCCCTGGAGTTCTCCTGGACAACTTACAATTGCTATACTTCTTATTTTTTTGCTTTCTACTGCCATCATATTTTGCAATGCGCTCCTACTTATAGCAGTATACAGATTCAAAAGATTGAGAAATCCCAGCAATTATTTCGTCGCATCATTAGCTTCAGCTGACTTTGGAATAGGGCTTTTATTACCTCCTGGATTATATTTCGAATTCACAAGAGCTCATGTGCGATGTATATTATTGTGCTTTCTACCGTACTGTCTCTTTATATTGTTTTGCTCGGTTGCACTGTTGAGTTTAACGGCTGTTGCTGTAGATCGCTGCACCTCTTTGGCATCTCCATTAAAATACAATAATATTATTACCCATGGATCTGTAGTGAGGTACATAATTTTATTTTGGGTATACTCCCTCCTGATATCTTTCTTTCCCTTGTTATATTGGATATCAGCGAGAGGAACATTCACTACTCAAAACTGTTCATTTATGACAGTTGTTCTTTGGCCATCGCGATTATTTCTTCTCGCAGTGCTATTTCTGCCATGCGCTCTACTTGTGATCTGCAGCTATGGATACGTATACATTGTGGCAAGGTCTCATGCAAGAGCCATATTTTCTGCAGAATTATCCTTTCGGCAGCATCCGCTGTCCGGGCCAAAATATGGTCGCACTTTAGCAGCAACTGTAGGCCTATTTTGTCTATTGTGGATGCCATTCCAAATGGTGGCATTCACTGACTCAATGGATGACAAAATCGTCTTTTACCTTGGTCTTCTAACGGTAACCAGCGCAGCAGCAGATCCTTGGATGTATGGATACAGAAGTGCCGAGTTTCGTATTGCATCCATTCGAATTTTGGAAACCACTTTTCCACAGTTGAAAGGCGCTCTACACAAGCCCCAAGTACGACATACCAGTTTCGCCAGCTGTGCTTCAAATATGAGAATAGGAATGACAACAAATCACTTAACACACACTGAGGCAACTATGTGCGCTACATTTATAGAAATACCAATTCTTACCAAATCTCTAGATGAAGCACCTGTAGCTGAATTGTAGATACCACCAAATGATAATAGCTGTAACCTACTTTAATGATCCAATAGTCTATAGCTTCATGAATTAAATACAGATTGCTACGCTTACATTAGTATAGCTACAAAACATGTATTTTCAGATAGCCAAGTATATTTCTCATTCATTCCAAATAAACTTAATACTATAAATTCTTTTTCAAAGAGTTATGAGCAAAATGATTTTTTCTTAATTCAACTCTATTGTTTAACAATTTTGAATTAGGAAAAATTGTAAAAAAAGCCAGTGAAAGTTAGTATATGCCTATTTCATTATTTCTGCTCAAACTAGTGATAATTACTAATCAATCATCATGTCTAATGTAAAAAATCATTTATAAAATTTCATTGCAATCCTGTTTATTTAATTTTAAATGTACCATGTATTCTCATCAAATTCAAGTTTATTTTACATGTATCCATTGTGTGATTAAACTGCCTAGTAATTGGCAAATGAACTTTTCACTCTAATTAATTAAGAAAACAAATTTTTACCCATGTTTATTAAAAGAAATTCAAAGAAGAAAATGATTTTTGAATGTTCATCATACGCAGTTTTAAATTTACTAAGCAAATTAATAATTCTTTAATATTTTATACGAATATTTAAAATATTTTTGATGTTGTCACTTTTACAACATTAAAAATAATAAGTAAATACAATTATTTGCAATTCTTACATAAATCAATGTATGAAACTTTCAATGAATGGTAATCCACACAGTACAAATCAATTTCATTACACATTCATAAATTATTGAAATACATTCAGTAAGATATTGTTTTTTTAAATATATATCATATATGTATGTATGTATATATATATATAAATTATAAATTTTACATTACGCCCTTGAACACACACACATTTATATATATATATATATATATATATATATATATATATATATATATATATATATATATATATATATATATATATATATATATATATATATATATATATATATATATATATATATATATATATAATTGTGTGTGTGTGTTTAAGAGCGTAATGTAAAATTTATACATTTTTTGGGACATAGCTTGATGATGAAAATGATAATTAATAGTATAAGTAATGTATACTTTTACACTTATTTCTTAAATAAAATTATTAAAATAAAACAACTGTTTTGAAGTAACAGACTATTTAAAATCAACTAATAATCTTAAGTGATATCTCGAAATTAGAAAATTATTTATCATTATTGAAAAGGCAATTATCGGCTGATGAAATATTCATATAAATATTAGTCCTATTAAGTAAAACAATTTTATAATTTGAAATATATTTTTATATTTCTAAATTAAAAAATATATCCAAATTGAATTATTAAATTGTATTATTACTTAATTATCTAGTTAAAATGTAAATACGATAAACAATAAAGTTTATTATCATTATTATTATTATATGTGAAGTTAATATACTTCATGTAAATATAACTAAATATTTTTATGTGCGTGTGTATGCTTAGATAAATATTTATACAGATTTAAGCGTACATTTTAGAAAGGGACATATTTTGATTAATAATTGTGGAAAGTGTTTTTCCTCATGATATATATTTCTGTACTTTGGAAATCAAACAATACTTTAGAATTTACAACAACAATAATATCAAATGGTTTTCTTGTCTGTATTTGATACAATGTACAGTTTATGTAAATAGATGTTATGTTTTGTAATTTATTTTATTACCATATAATTGTGAATGTTTTCAAATTAATATTTGTAGTGTCGGTAAATGAGTTATGTAAATAATGCTTTCGTTTTGTATTTGTGAAGCAGAACACTTTTTAAAATCCTTCAATAAAACTGACTCGTGAAAAAATTATTAAAAGTAATATCCAATTGATGGTTCTGTAAATTTTCATATCTTAAAATATCTAACTAGGAAAAAACGAATGTGATTTCTTTAAAATATTTTATGTTAAAAATATATAAATAAATATTTTAGTCACATTTTAAATTTATGATGTATAAAATTTATGTCCTTTCCAACTATTAATGTTTTAAAAATTTAATAAATTCCTTTAAATACAATAATTCCAAACAAATATTAGGCAAAAACTAAATCCAAATATTTTTGGCCAATTCCAGTTTATTGAAATACCCTGTAGATATATAAATGTAT
Organism: Latrodectus hesperus; assembly: GCA_037975125.1. Taxonomy (NCBI): domain Eukaryota; kingdom Metazoa; phylum Arthropoda; class Arachnida; order Araneae; family Theridiidae; genus Latrodectus; species Latrodectus hesperus. Next base: position 85,134,055 of record CM075853.1, read on the forward strand.
AATAAATTCTTTAAGACCACACACAATTTCAAAATATTAATTTAACCAGAATTTTTCTTAAAAATTAAATAAAACTAGAGTTGAACATTTTTTGCATATTTCGAAAAGTTCAAGTAGTCACTTCTTCGAAATACTAAAATTGCTTTCATATTTGCATTTTTTATCATTTGCATTTTTTATGAAAGTATAGTTGAATGCCTTGGTTGAGTTAAGTGAAAGGTGTGTGTTGAGTATTAATTGAATCAAAAAGAGGGAAGTGAATCCTATCGGAAATAAATATAGAAATAAAACTTTACCATTTATTTCCTGTTGGATTCAGCATCATATTCTCTTTATCCTTTTATAAAAACCTTCATCTGCACTCAAAGTGTTGTTGGCCAACGAAATCCTTGTGTTTGACAAATATTAGAAAAACAATTCTGATTACAAATGTACATGAATACTCCTGAATAATAGGAAGCAGACCTCGTTAGCCGCTATATCTGCCGTAATTTGGTTCACAAATAGTTCAGCTTGAACTTTAACATTTCCTTAGTCCTATTAATACTTATGCGGGCTTTTGTATACGAAGAGTGTTTCAAAATTTAAAGATAAAAACGGGCTCATCGCTTATAGAAGTTCTAATTTCAATTCTAACTGTATTATTTTAAATTGGAGATGAGGGTGACATTTTTCTTTATTCTAATTATGCATCTTTAAAGGCAAATTCTTCAAAGCTTCAAAATATTTTTGTAATTGCAACAGGTTAATACAACTTACTATCCGTATAAAACGTTCTCTCGCAATGTCTGATGAATATCTGGAAAACTTTACCACCACTTTCGAGTGTCAGATGGGAACTGAATATTGCCAATTCATCTTTTTAACCTTGATAAAAATCTTTTTTAAATATTACTTTAAGACGATCCATGCATATATTTTATTTACTTGATAACCTCTAGAAAATATCAAAGTATGGAAAGATGTATATGACATTAAATTTTAACAATAAAAGCCTTATAGCCAACTTATGGACAAATCAAGTCAGATGTGATTTCCTTTAATCGCATCGGATGGTAAAGCTTATATTTTCTTTAATCATTTAATAAACTAATACTCATAAATTAAACATTGATTATTTTAATAAAAAATGCAAAGTAAGGAAATGTTTTTTTATTATTAAAATAATCAACAGATAATATAAAAACTTGTAACTCGACTACTTTAAGAGTTTAATGAATGCTTATAGGATTGTTATGAACAAATATATAAAGGTCTATGATAAGTACAAAGAATGACTGTGCCCTATTATAAAATGATCTTGAAAAGTTCCTCACTCCTCAAAAGCCTTCTATTAAAGATGGTTGAAAACATTTTTAAGTTTAACTTAACTATATCATAAGTATTCCAGCTGTGTGTTTTAATTATTCCTGACGTATTGGATGCTACTGATTTTTCAATGAATATTTCAAAAATGTCAATTACACCAAATAAGAATGTCTTCTCTGCTCTTTTCTTTTATATCCAGTCCCTGCAGAGTATCTGCTTAAATAGTTATATTCTCATATGTATTCCTAGATAATAATTTTTAATAACCTTATTCATATATATTAAATTAGAAACTAAAGAAACATTTCCAAACATATTTACTCTAGTACTATCATTTAACCTGGAGCGAATTGGTAAATATATTTTATGTTTACAGTGTTTCGCGAAATTATAAGATAATAGTGACTTTTATGCTAAGTTATTATATGGAGCATATTTTTTACTAAATTAAAGTGATATAAATAAATGAATTATGAAATATGTACATATTATTTTAAGAGAGATAAATAGCTATACTAATAAGTATATATTTTAACAAAACTTGATAAATTTTTTAATTTAAATTGCTGTTACAAAATTATACACCACTTTAAAACCAATGTTTTTAATAAAATGAAAGGACGTAGATTCAATATTTTTCTAGATAGCTTCATTAATTTTCATGGTTATCATTATCAACATAAGTTTTCATAATTATCATTATCAATGTGAGTTTTCACAAAGTCAATGAATTTTCGGAGTAAAGTTTTGTAAATTTTCTTTAATTTATCTGTGAAGCTATTTTCAATTCGTACTCAAAATCTTATTGATAATTATCTGCATAAAATAAACAAGTTTAATGATTCCTCAAGTTTTTTTATTTAATTCAAATTTGTGGTTTGCAGATACGTCGGTTTAGAACTTTGATTCTTCCTTTCTGAAATCAAACTTTAGTTGATTTTAAGACAGTGCATGTCACACATTTTTGCTGAAATTTCTAATACCTCCTAAAAACAAATATAAAAACATAATATTTTGGTAAAGCTTTGAGTGATAGCAGCTAAATTAATTTTTAGGAACTCGTTTCAGTTCTCATTTTTAACAATACGCAAGTTTTCCGCACAATTACGAAACAACACTACTTCTTTGAACAATTTACTGAAGAAATCTTGATAGTTTGGCCTTAAATCATGCTATTATTAAATATTACTAACCGAACCACCTAATAGACAGTTCCTTTTCACATGAAAAATAATGATTTTTCAACTATCATTTTAGGTTATGATCTGTCTGTATTGATTGTATAAACAATCAAAGTCAGCCACTTTTATCCACTCTTCTCTTTAGATGCTTTTAATCTTGATTTTCTTTTAATTTCTGAATTCTAACTTTATCAAGTTAAATCAGATTGCTGTATGTGAGATGAATTTAATTATTTATGGTATTATTCTAAGAGTAGATAAGTTCTTATAAATAATTATATTCTGGAAAATGAGTCTATTATTTCGAGCTGATAATTTGCTCCTTCTTCCTAATTGTTTCTATTTTCCAGGAAAGACTGGTTTTAGAATAAGCATAATGAATAGCAATTTTTAAACTCTTAAAGACCTTGTTTATTAAACTTTTTAAAATATCCAAAATATTTGTAAAACCAAACTCTTCAAATTTTTAGCTCAGACAATTCATTTCCAGGCGGAATGATGAAATTCCTCATCAAAACAAATAAATAATATTCTATTTCTTATATTATTGTTTTCACTTTTTTCGTAATGTCAAGCATATGAACAATTATGAAAGAAAAATTATACTAATGTTAAAAACTCAATCAATTTTGAATATAAAATGTAAGTTGTACTATATTTATATACCACTGAGATTTCAAAAATATTATTTAATGTGTGAAATTAACACATTTTTTTTCATTTAAGTATTTTTTTAAGAATATATAACTCATTTCAACTGTTTTATTCTTTTAAAATTATTTATTTTATGTAGTTTACTATTTAAATGAATAATATCTTATGTTGTCTTATAATTTTGAAACAAACTGTAATTTTAAAATAGAAGTAAAATACCATTGTTGCTTCATAGTGTCTCCTTCATTCACCACTGTTAATTTTAATTCTGTAACTATCATATAAAATAATGCATTCACACTGTAAATAATCAGAAATATGTACAAGTTATGAAATACATGTTTATTGTATAAATATTGGTTTCATTATGACTGTATAATCCATTAAAGGAAAAGTACTTACTCATAACAACTAAATATTCCTTAAATATTTGTACATTTCCTGTTAAAGCAATAAAAAATCTTTTCTCAATTTTTCTCACTTGGATGTCTGCTTTATCTGTTATTTCGTATATATAATCAAATGTTTCCTAAATGGTGTGTAATAGAGCTTGCAGTATCTCCACCCAATGAAACGATTCCCGTGTAAATTGTCCCTCACCCACGCTTTGTATGCAATGTTGTGATAAACTTTGATGTGATATTTAAATTCTGCATTATGTAAAAAATACGCCATTATTCATCCTGTTCTTGTAATGTGCCGTTATCTTTATTGTGTGATGAGCTTCTATTAATATGTCTTCCCTTGTAAAACGCATAGATAAAAATAAACTCAATATACGTATTTTGTCGTTATTTTTCCTTTCTTGGAGAATTAATATTTTTATGCAATTTAATATTTTCATAATAGTATCTGCATGCTCATACATACTACTTAAAGTAATCTAGTAAATTATGAAAATCACAGTATATAATTTTTTAGATTGTAGTAGTTAGTGTTAGAAAAATGTGTGAAAAATAATTACGCATAAAAAACTTGAAATTATATATATTAGATATTCAAATTTTCAGGATTTATTTATCTGTTTGAAACATATATGAAGTACTTTAATTTCGTCCAAATGGTTTTAAGAGTGAGTTGAAGATTATTTTCAGAAAGCTTAGTTTAAATTCCATAAAAAAAGTCAAATGATAATGCTCAATATAAATTCTATTTTTTGATATAAATATTATATATCACTCAATGATCACTTCGAACAACAGAAAATTAATTATACTGAATCTTAAAATGGATATCAAATTAAAAATACCACAAATTTTTATTCCCGCGGTGGACTCGAACCTACGAACTGTTAAACCATAACCCAAATGTATAACCATTCAGCAGCTGTGCTTGATCTCGTTGCTTGTTGCTTCGGGTGATGGTTAAATTTTTATTATTTTTAATATAATTTCTTACTAAGCGTTTATAATATCTGTATTACTTGAAGCGTTCTTAAGATTTTTTTATGCAGTGAAATAAAATCATTCAAATCAGATATTTATAGAAAAGAATGCGAATATTGAAAAATAAGTTCAAATGATAATTATTTTTAACGTAATTAAAATTAAAAATAGTATGATTTAAATTGTACTATAATAATGAATAAATATTTTGATTCATGTTCACGTTTTCTAAAAGAATCTCCTGTTTCATATTTTATTATTATATAGTTTAAAACAAATTTAATCACACCTGAAAATTTAAAAATGTCAAGTATCTAAATTCATTTATTCATGCATAATTGATGGGAAATTTATAATTGCAAAAACAAGCAGCATTTTTAGCTCTTATTTTTCAATTCTATAATTTCATTGTTTTTATAGTAAATCTGTTCGCCTCATAACATTCTCATTTTTACAACAGTCAGCACAAAGCATTTTAATATTTCCATTTTTCTATTCGAAACTAAAAATTTTTGGTTGCTTATTCTAATTTTATTTTAAACAGCAATTTAAATTTAAGAGAAATATAATTTTTTAAACTATAATCTTGATGTATCTTATTTTGTTTTAATTAAAAATTTTTCATGAAGACACAAACTATAGAATATTCTTACAGCCCTCGGTTATATTTCATTTTCTCTCTACAAATTTTTTTTAATTATCTAAAATTGTGTAAAAGAAAACAAATCAATTTTTAATAGAATTTTATACATAGTGAAATAATTTCATTAATATTACAGATACATCATTTTCTATTGGGAATTATTCATTGATTCCTTCTCGAGCACTGCACATTATTCTTTAGACAGAAGCAGATATGTCATTTTTTTATTTTCAAATAATATTTAATATAAATTTTAAAATATATCTAATAATAATTCTAACTTCTAATAATATAGTATTCCAATTTCTAATAATATTTTTGAGTATGCGTCTTTTCGCTGTCGCAAAAAGAAGTGCCTCCCTGTAACCTAATAACTCTCGTAATTCCTGAATTTTAGATTTTTAAATTTATTTTTAAAGATCTTGAAAAACTATCGTGATGCTCCAATAAAAAGTAACATTAGAACACATTCGCGTGAGGGACGTATACCTTATACGTTCAAACTGTTAAATAAGAAAATTGTGTTTTCAATTATCATTTATTTCTGTAAATAAAAATTAACAGCAATATTTTTGTATTAAAGAGACTGAAAAATATTAAGCACACTTTTAAAGAAAGGGAAAAATAAAAAGCATTCTTTTATTATGTAATATTTTGTTTTATTATAATTTTTTCTGGAATTGATTTTTACTTTCTTTATGATAAACATATAATATCTCAAGACTGAAAATATCCGTAACATTCATACAAAAGGAAAATTTGTTCACTATACGCAATTTCTTATTTCAACTCTATAAAATATACCTTGTTTTTAGTAGATCAATATGAATAACCACTAAATTAATGAATGCATAGTTTTGGTCATAAAATCAAAAATCTGTACTAAGTTATTAGACAAAATTGTTTCTGAAATTTGTTTTTTTATAATTGTAAGACTTAATCGTACCCAAGATAAAGACTCTCTTGTAAATAATACGAAATAAACTAATAATGGTTTCATACCTTTTCCCTGTTATGGTTGAAAGAAAAATGCCGCAGCACATTTTCTCAGCTCATCAAATGTGAGATCTTCAAAAGAGTTAAATGGGTGAAGTGATTTAGGACATCGATTCTACAAGTATAAGGATACGGAAATATAACAATACATTATTATTTACTTTTACTAGTTAAATATTTTTCTTAATTAGTAAACTAAATAAAATAATTATTATACTTATTTTTATTAATGAAGTAATTGTTAATCTTATATTTTAAATGTTTTCCAGTATTAAAATGAAGAAGAGATATCACTAAGGATAAGACTATATAGTAATAATTATTTCTTTAATCTGCATTGAAATAAAATCTGGTATATATTGCAATTTTATATTAGCTGGGCTTACCGAAAACTAATGTCTACAAAACACTCTATGGATAATTCTAAATAATTCTGAATTCAATACCAGCCCTTATGGAACAATAGATGAATATTGCGCTTCATCTTGGTAAAGCATACGGAGCAACCTGAAAACCCTGGGCCATTATAAAATATTTTCGCATGCACCTGGGAAATTGCTTTTCGAGAGAGCTTTTCATATTATTCGCGTGAGGTGTGGGAGGAAACATAGAGGATTCTAAAGCATCTACCCTGACAAACGTGTCAACAAAAGAAAAAAACGCTAAATTTATTTTCTGTTGTTCAGCAGAAAAGCTGCAAAAAAGAGCTGCCCTACCACTTGTCCATGTGAACCCTTAAGAGAAGTGTTTGAAAGTAATCCAGGTTTTTAACCATGTGGCAATTAAACAATTCCAAATATATATAAATATACACATAGTGAATAATTAAGACAACCGTGCAAGAACTTTAACCTTCATCTGCAATGCTAACCACTAAATAAAGTCATACATTACTGACCATTATACAAATATGTTAAACTGATAATATTATACTTTTTATGTATCAAAATTACAGTGTATTATTGATTTAGTCATTAAAAATATTTTTAAGTTTTTCATGTTTTTTGAAATACTTAGTTTAAGCAATCCGTTTAATATTAACAAAATTAAAATGTTTCAATAACAATATTTACATTAGGAAAAAAATATAAGGTTCGGTTTATTGACTAAGATGATAGAGCATTTTTGCTTCAAAATATTTCTCCTTAATGTTTCCACATCAACAATTTAATATTAACAGTGCTCCCTAATGATAAATCAAACATAATTTACTCATTCAAATAATACTGCTTTTTGTAGTTTCCTAATAAATAAAATATATATACATATATTAGCATTTATTTAATCAAATATGATGCGATACATGTGTGTGTATTTTTCAATTTTTTTAAACGTAAACAACATACAGAGTATTATGTGAATCAAAGATTATCAAACAAGAACTTGCCTATTGGATTTAATCATTGTTAGTGGAAATTCTCATGTAAAGGAAACACATCTGAAAGTAATACATGTTGGGAAATTAAGATCTTGATGAGAAAGTGCGGGAGGAATATTAAGTGTCAATTAGTATTTGTTGACAAGTTGTTTCGAAAAGTTTTCATATAATACAGGAATATCACGAATAAAAATTATTGATTGAAAACCTCAGCTGGTGCAATCATTTGCAGTTTTCAGTGATCTATCATACAAGATTCCTATGAGGCACAACTTAATTGTAATTTAACTACCATAAGTGATTTTTAATATAGATTCGCAAGACTTAATATTCTAAGCAAAGAGTTTTGCTTCCAATGAAATTTAATTGCGTTTTGCACATTCCAATTCCCCAGAATGAAGATTTACAGTGGAATTTCTAATTACCGAATCCAATATATCTTCATTTAACAGGTTTTTACTAATCATTAACTCCCCATTCAAACAGCTACAACATTCTCTTGACAACCTAACGATAATAATCATTAGTCTTTGTAAGCCAAATACACAATCATTGGATACAAAATATATTCACGTATTCTCTTTCATAATCTCCTGTATGATAAATTTATGTAGATTTTATCCATCTATATGTAAATAATCGCAATTTTCAGAATTAATACTTGAAGCCTTTAAAAAATTTTCGTAAAGTTCCCAAAATGTATTCATTGAAAATGTTTCTAAAGAACTATCTACAAAATACTATCTTATGATAGATATCTGCAATGGCTAGTATAAAATTCTTACAGTCGAATATTTAAGAGAAAAGAACTGGCCTAGTATATGCAATTTTATCACACACACACACAAAAATGTATAAAACCGCATACTATACAAAAATAAAATTATTCATGAGAAATTACAAAATACTTGAAGTAAAAAATTGCATTATTTTTTTATTATAAAGTCAAATAAAATTAATTAAGTACAATTAACTATAAAAAAATTAAAGCAAATTTAATATTTTCAAAATTTGATAAAAATAAAGCATTAAAAAATCAAATTAAGAGAATCAAAAAATAAATAAATAAAAATTTAAAAGTCTTAAAAATGCATAAAACAAGATATTTGATGAAATTTTCAGAGCATTATAAAATCCTTATGAAAGTTGAGAATAAAATTTGTAAGGTTGAGAATAAAAGTATATGAATAAATATTTTTTACAGCGTAGCTATCATAAAATTAGATGAAAAATTTTTGAAAAACAAATTTTTTTACTCTCTCACTTAACATTGAAATTTATATTTCATGTGCAACAAATACATACCACTTATGATATTTTTACTTAAAACCGGAATTTCTTCCACACTTTTTTGAGAACATTTTGAGCAACTATTTTGAAATAACCGAAAATATCACAAAAATAAGGATTTCTTTTCGTATATATACTAACACAGTACATGGATGTCTTAATTATTCACTCTTTAGATATTAAGTTTTAGTAGAATTTAAAGCATAATAGAGTGAATTCTCGTAATTGTGTTATTTACTTTCAATGAAGTCCACATAAAAACTATTTATATCAAAGATACTTAAATTAATTTAGTATAAAATAATACAATAATGATTTTTGCGTATCCACCATTACTAATCATGAATACAAAATTTAGAACTATCTATATTTTTATGATTTTAAATATAAGTATAATTTTTCATTGTCTGTATGGTTGTATAAGTCATTTTAAGGACTAACTTATTAATAGTTTCCAAGCAAATATAATTATTGAATAATAATTATTATAATTTTTTCAACTACATGGAACAAAATTGCTAATTTCGATTGTGGAAATAATAAATTGATAGCTTTTGCGAAGATTTATCCTTTTTTATAATTTTAAGTATGAGAGAAAATGTAGCCATTCTATTAGTTATAAAAATAGAAAATAGAAACAAATGATCCTCCGGAAAGATTACATCAAATTTATTAATAATTTATTGGTGTTTTGGGGATCATTATACCATACAATTATTATCTTCCAACAAGGTGCTTGTAATACTTTCATTAATGAAATGTAGATATAATTTTCATAAATCAAGCGTTAATTTGAATGCTAAAAAGAGAATAAAACTTCATATTTTCTTCTCAGAAAAGAGAAGGCAGTCTTTTGGCGTAATGGTCTGACTTCAAAGCTTCTTTTTTTTTCAGCAGTTTGTTGCTTTAAATTTTCTCTAGGTGTTGTTGTTGTTGTTGCGTGCCCCCGAGGTCAGCAGACCAGGTCTATGAGCGCGTATACCTTTAAAAAGTCCGATACCATAAGTGGATTCTCCATCAGATCTCTCCCGGAGAGACCAAGGCATTGAAGAATAAGGGGAAGGATTGCAGCCTCCATTAGTCCATAAGACTGGAGCGCCCAAAGGAGGAGGACTGACTAAGCTCCGTAGCCCTAGGCTTTAGCTGAGCATATTGGAGTGGCCTTCACGCCTTGTGTGACCCTACCAAGAGAAAAATCTCCCGACATACTTCGCCCAGGAATACCCCCTCGCCTGTATCCAGTGCACACTGTAAGGCAGTCTGTGGGACTTGAGGAGACTCTAAGCGTTCATTCTTTAAGAGGCTTTTTAAAGAAAATGTTACATTATTAAATGTAAAATAGGTTCACAGCTTATTAAAGAGAATTATAAGCAAAATAACACTAATGTAGTATACAGCAATGAATGGATGTTATATAATTCTGAAAAATGCATAAGTTAGAAGGATGAGAACTCTTTTTTAACTCAAGAAATGAAATCTTTAAATAAAGAACTGTTTGGAAAAATATTTTCTTACTTTTATTTAATTAAAAATCAAACTTCATACTTTTATTTTTAAGTTATATATTTAAATTATATAAGAGTTACGAAATTATACACAAAGGTATGTTTTCCACATAACGCATCTTATTAAAATTTCCTTTTATAAAGATGTATGACATGCAAAATTATATGTTTTTTCATGAGTAAATTACACACTTTCAACAGATAATCAAAATTTGATATTTGTGACTATCAAAATTTTCCTAAGTTCTTGTTAAAAAGTAGGTTTCACAAAATTATGCATATAATTTTTAAGCTTATGGTGTATTGTGTAAAAAATCTTAGATTTATTAAGAATTGGATACAGAATCTGGAGGAGATAAGATTTTAAAAATCTTGGATTAGAAAGAATTTCATAACAAATTTTATTTTTACATTACAAAGATCTTTTGATAAATAAATTGAAATTCCAATCTGTTATTGGATAAAATTTTAATTTATAATAAACCTTTATAATGAAATTTTAAAATATATTCAAAAATTTATATTTAAGAAACAAAATTGAAATGACAAATTGTCTTAAATATGAAGACACAGAAAATATAGATTTGTATGATTTGCATTGATTTTAGAGCAAAGCATACATTAAGTATATGATTAATATAATGTATGTATTAGCTATTTTTAAAATGGAATTTGCCAATGTACGATGGAGAAATTATTTTTTCCCTTAAATGTAGTTTCTTAATGATGCCACTTTCATCTTACGTATACAAATAGTTACATTCCCTTGCATTAAGATGAGTCTCTTCAAAACTTCACAGGTTTTGAATAAATGAAAGAGCGTTCCTCTCTTTTCTGCCATTCTTTTTTCTTCTATATCATTTCCTTCATTTTCCAAACGCTGGAAAATTTATTCCACCCCCTAGAGGGATAGAAAGAAGTATTTCACTTCAATAGCATAGCTTGGTTTGTCTTTAAAGAGAGTTAAATGAAAATTCTTATTTTTCTCACACTCAAGGAGACGGTCTGGTTAGTATTTGCTGAATGAAAAACATTCCAAAAGTTTGATACACATCAGCTGAAAGATCGCAAACTTTTCACTAATACAACTACAAAACTCTGGGGATAATTATTTAGAAAAGACTCTTTAGATGAAATTCCTTTTTATTCAATAACTGTATATGAATGTAAAGTTTTGATAAGATGACTTCTTTCCTCAAAAATATTTTGAATGGTAGAAAAATTTTGAAAGTTATAAATGCTTTCTGAAATACACAAAACTAATTTGAAATTGTAGAAAAATATTATTTCAACATGTTCATGTAAATCAAGTAAAGTACAATCATTAAAGAAGCTTTATTTTTTATTTAAAATATGATGCAATAAAATACTTTGTTTCTATACATAATAATTGCTCTTGAATATTTATTTGTAATTTTGTGACATTGTTTGATTATAAAATTTTTATTCATATCTAAGTTTTTTCATTATTATAAAATAAGTGTAAAAAAAACACTTATGTTTTTAGTAAATAAGAATAAAATTGTTTTACATTTTTAATCAAGGACTCAAAATCAAGAATATACATTCACATTTATAATCAGACACAGAAAATAAAAAGATCATTGAAACTAATTTTAATTTATTTATTATAATATCCTTTTTACAAGCATTTATTGATAATTCTTAATCCACTTTATCGACACAACAACTGCATAATCTTCTAGAATAGATATGAAGACAAGAAAAAATCGATTCTATATATAAATACATTTCATTTCATTTACTACATTAATTGATTGATGCATTATAAAGATTAAAATGTGTATAACTCTTCTAAATAATTGAGAAATATATATATATATATATATATATATATATATATATATATATATATATATACATATATATATATATATATATATATATATATATATATATATATATATCTATATATATATATATATATATATACATATATATATATACATATATATATATTTATATATATGTATATATATATATATGTATATATATATATATATAAATATATATATATATCTGTATGTATGTATGTATATATATATATATATATATATATATATATATATATATATATATATATATATATATATATATATATATATATATATATATATATATATATATATATATATATATATATATATATATATATATATATATATATATATATATATATATATATATATATATATATATATATATACAGTAAGACCCCGCTTAACGCTGTTTCGGTTTAGCGCTCTTTTATTCCAACCCGGGGATTTCCCGAAATCGCTTGCAGCATACTGGGATTCCCCGAAATATTATGCAGCGATAGGTTTCAAATACATATCCGAAAGAGTGTACTTGTATTTCTTGTTTGGTGCGGTATTGTACAGACATATTTTTATTATTGGAAACATTTGTTGACATTATTGTAAGTAGGTATTAATGTACATATTTAATACTATATTACAGTGTCAAATATTTTGATCTTTAGTTTTTACTATGGGTAAAAATGAAAAAGAAAAGAAAGCAACCAAAAAAAGCATTTCACTCAAAACTTAAATGGAAGTGATTAGAAGATTAGATTCTGGTGAACGTCAAACTCTAATTAGTGCTTCATTGAATTTGCCATTTCAACAATGAGGACCATCATGAAGAATAAAGAAAAAATACTATCATCGGCAACTACAACTACGTCAAGCTCTGCAACTAGAATTACCCGTTCTAGAAATAATATCATAGAGGAAATGGAAAAACGACTATCTATATGGATTGACGACGAAATAGACCGCAATATGCCATTAAGCCAATCTATCATAATGGAAAAAGCTAGAGGAGTTTTTAATTACATTCAGGCTGAGACAATTGACACAAGTGAAACTTTCGTTGCTAGTTGAGTATGGTTTAATAGATTTAAACATCGAAATAACCTTCACAACATAAAGATTACAGGAGAAGCAGCAAGTGGTGATACAAAAGCGGCGGCTGAATTTTCTGCGATATTAAAAAAAATAATTGAAGAAGGAAATTATCCTCCAGAATTGGTTTTTAATGATGATGAAACAGGCTTGTTTTGGAAAAGAATGCCGAAACGAACATTTCTATCCCGTGAAGAGAAACGGGCACCAGGATTTAAAGCTGCAAAAGATCGCTTAACCCATCTACTAGGTGTTAACGCAAGCGGAGATTTTAAATTAAAACCATTACTAATTTACCATTCCAAAAACTCAAGAGCGATGAAAGGCATATCTAAATCAACTTTACCTGTAATTTGGGAGTCTAATAAAAAATCATGAATAACTGCGAAAATTTTCCAGGATTGGTTCACTGAACATTTCTGCCCGTCTGTTAAACGTTATTGCGAAATTAAAAAACTTGAACAAAAAGCACTTCTGTTAATTGATAATGCTCCAAGCCACCCAACAAATTTATCAGACTTAACAACATGCATTCCAGTCGAAGTGGTTTTCTTGCCGCCTCACACAACTGCCTTAATTCAACCAATGGAACAAGGCGTTATATCAAATTTTAAGGCTTATTACTTGCGGCGAACCTTTAGATTAAGCAAATGTTTGAAAAAACAGACGGAGAAGAGAACCAGTCCATAAGAGAATTTTGAAAAAACTACAACATCGTGGATGCTGTATAAAACATAGGCCTTTCTTGGAATGAGGTAACAGAAAGATCTTTGAAAGGAGTATGGAAGAATATTTGGCCGGATTTAAGTAAGAGCGATGACGTTGGACACTCTCTCGATGTGGATGAAATAGTGGAAGGGATAGTGAAATTAACGAAGCAAACCGGTTTTGAAGGGGTAAATGTGGAAGATGTCGAAGAAATAATTCAAGAAGCAGTGGCTAGTCTTTCTGATGATGAGCTCAAGGAATTAACTGAACAAGAAGAAAACAAAAATGTTGACAGCAGTGATTCAGAAGAAGAGCAAAAAGAACTTTCGATGGCGTTTGTAAAAAGGAGTTTGTCTACCATAACTGAAATAATGGATCAATTCATTGAAAATGATCCGAATTTTGACAGGAGCTCAAAAGTAAGGCGTGGTATTAGAGATGCTATATCCGTTTATGAAGAACTTTAAAGAGAACGACGCAAAAGAAAAAGGCAAACAACATTAGATGCTTTTGTCACAAAAAGGCAGAACACTGAAAACGCGGAAGGCTAACTAAATATGACTGACTTAGAATTTTATTTGTTTTTTTTAAGAATATTCGTTTTGTTATTTATATTTTGTTATTATTTTTGCAAGAAATAATAATGTGGTATTAATTTGGGCTTTAAGAAATAAATGTTTGGATTTATTTTTATTCAAAAAACATACTTTTTAAATTTAATACCTAACCAATTTCCTAGCCATCTTCCCCTAACCCCAATATTTACATGTAAAGATAGCCTCATTTACCGCTGTTTCGCATTACGCTCTACTTTGATGGAACGTATCCCCCGCGTTAAGCGGGGTCTTACTGTATATATATATATATATATATGTGTAGTGTGTGTGTGTGTGTGTGTGTGTGTGTGTGTGTGTGTGTGTGTGTGTGTGTGTGTGTGTGTGTGTGTGTGTGTGTGTGTGTGTGTGTGTGTGTGTGTGTGTGTGTGTGTGTGTGTGTGTGTGTGTGTGTGTGTGTGTGTGTGTGTGTGTGTGTGTGTGTGTGTGTGTGTGTGTGTGTGTGTGTGTGTGTATGTACAAAATAGTATGTAGAAACGCAAATATATAAAATATGTAAACTAAAAAAAAATATCAGGCATTCTGTCACAGGTTTTCTTACCGTGAAACATTTTGCAAACAATTTAAGTCTTAAATGTAAATTCAAAAACATATAAAAATGAAAGTTGAGATAAAAGATTAAATTTTTGTAACAATTATCTATTTTTTTACAATTAGAAATAAAATAATTTACTCCAGTATCCTGATTTTTACTTATTTTTATAATTAATGAAAATATTTTAAATATAGTTCATTTCATTTTAATTTAATTATTATTGTAATAATTGTTTAATTTTATTGAATTAAAAAGATAAAAGATTAAATAGTAATTAAACTTATTCTATTCCAATTTCAAAACAAAACATTCTATTAAAATTTTAAAAACAATTTGTTTTCAGGAGTGTAATTCAGTCATTTAAAATATTCCATAAAATGCCGAGAAATGTATATACTATTCCATGCACAATTTCCTCTGACATATTACACTTTGGACAAAATCTTCTGTATTCTATCTTTTCAAACATTTGCCTCTATCATCTCACGAACTGAAAGGCCAAATTCAATTTACTCAAACGTGAAGTTCAAATGTTTAGTAAGAATGAATAAAATCATCTGGAATAATAACTTTTTTTGAATAAAGATTGATACATTTCTTAATAGCGATAACAGTAAACTGCTGAGGTAGAACTAATTACCAAACAAATAAGTATTTTTCATATTTATTTATTTAACCATATTTTATCAAATTGTAAAAAAATAAAGGAGCACGAATAAGCAAAACAAAAATGAGATAAGATGTTCTGACAAAAATATCACAGTGGTTTTATATCCTGACAATTTAGGAATGTAGCGCAGTGGTTGCATCATACAATGAAACTCGGTACTAGCAATAATATGAAATTGCATTGTCGGCTTGTAGTCATATGACATTTTTAATGTCATATTCCAATTCTGTAAATAAGATTTGGCAATAAATGGAACAATCGACAACTGGTGTAGGAATCCTTATGTAATCTACGCTTAGTCCAAGAAATGTTAAGAATATCAAAGTAAAAAAATAAATGAAAGTCTGTCTTACTGAAGGAAATATTTGTCATGAATATACTTCAGTTTTATGTTCTTTTAAGAATGCCTGGATGAAATGCTAAATTTTTTATCTCACAATCTGAAGCAATACTGTCTTATTAATAAACACTATCTTGAAATACTAATCTTTGCACTATTTGTTTTATTTCGTTAAAAAATTCGGTGATTTAAAAGGGTGGCATCTTTGTAGAGCAATACATAAAACTTTACTGCAAAACAGCTAAATGAGACATGCTATATAGTTTATTATTTTACTCTTATTGAGATTTTTTTTAAGGGCAGTATCTTTTCTCATGGAATTTAATTTTAAAATATGTTAACATTTAATTATGTATAATATATTCAATTAACAATTTACATTTTAACACAATGCAACAGTTCCCATTAATTCTACAATTCTCTCTTCATAAATTAAGTAAAAGTCTATTATATCTGCGTAAATATATATCATAGAATTTAACTGCACATTTATTATTATTCACACATTTTTCATCAGTTATTTTTCATTAATCATTAAGTTTATGTTTTACTCTTCTCCTTCTTAACTTTAACAATATAAATAATGAAAATATTTTGAGAACTGTCAATTTAATAAATTGAAAGGTAGCACAGCTGCTTTCAATATAATCGCAATTAAATGTTTTCAATTGTAGGGTATTATATAAGAAATTTTTCGGAGATAAATTGTTTGAATTATTAATTATGCACTTAAGTTTTAAATAAAATTGATGCAATAACTACGTCAATTAAATTATTTCAATTAATATTTAATAAAAAATAGAAAAAAATTTTTAATTACTTTTACTGAATAAACAAACCAAATTTATCACTATTACTATGCTGTTCTTTCAAGTTTATGAATAATTTAATCCATTTGTAAAGAAATGAACATTTAAATTAACTTTACATTTTCTTAATGTATCAACCCAACCACATTTAATTTTACGAAAAAATTTAAATTGTGTGTTAAATTAGAAAAATAAAATATTGATTAGTGAGTGCCCAATATCATCAAGAAATGAATGTAATATTATATATATAAAGATCGAAACGCATAAAATATTTTAATTACTATAACAACTTCTATTCCTAGGATGTATTCATTAACAAAACTTAAATATATTTAAAATTTAAAAAATATAATTTATTTCATTATTGATAAAATGAGATAATCAAGTAATTTAACTTATTTTCAATATTTTTTTCAAATATTTCCTTACTTTATTAAAAATATACATGATAGAGTTCTCTTTGAACTCATCCCCTAATGGATGTACTTTTATTTTTTATAGAAAAGGTAAATCAGACAGACAAATCATTGATATATTTTCTGACAGCTTAAAAGCTGAAAAAAGTATTGTGCACTGAAACATCTATCCTATTATCACAAAAGTAATACAACAAAATATATGGAAACAAAACTACCATGAATCTTTGTCTTATATATTTCCTTTCTTTCCAGCAACGGATTATTTTTCCTAATTTTCCAGTGGAAAATTATGTTTAAAAATAAACGTTAAAAATGTGATTTCAATAAATTTTGAATGCGTAAGTTAAGATTGAAACATACATTAAAGAAGGTGTCATTATTGAATGTTTAAATATTAAAAATGTTTGGCACATATATTTTAAATCTTTATTTACGATGGGAATAAAATATTTTAGCAAAGTTCTAAAATTAAAATCAAGCATTCCCAAGTATAAAGTGCTTCATTATATACATTTTTCTAGTATCAATCAAATACTAACAAATACTCAATTTGCATTAACTTTAGCATTTAATCCGTTATGAGTTAGGTTTTTGACATCACTCTTGTATGTATTTTTATATTGTATATTTATTACTTACCTTTTAATATTTTCTCCAGATGTTAACTTTAAATTATAAACCTTGATTAAATTATCTTCATTTTTTAAAAGTAACCATAAAGAACTAAGGGAATCTTTTTATTTATTAATGTAGGAACTTGTTAACTTGTTTTGATGAATATCCTTCTCAAAAAATGGCGGATTAATGACTTTATTAATTCTTAAAATAAATTTACTACTTAAAATAAATCGTTGAGAATGCTAAAAAGACTCCAGAATGAATACTAAAAAAATAACAGATTTGTATAAAATATGAAAATACTAAAAATTACGCAAATAATGTAAATATAGTAAAAAAAATTATGTTAATGAACAAATTCTACGAAATATTGTAAGGTGTTTATAATAAGAAAATCCAAAATGTTAATTCATCAATAATAAGACTTAATCACGTGATAAAATCTATTGAAAAATGTCAACTAAGTTAGCATCTGATTTATTATGTCATTCATTTAGAAATAATCGTGAAATGTGATGCGTGCATGTTTAACTTGTAATTACAACAATGTACATTATTTTAAGTAATTCAAAAACTACAACAAATTGTATAAGAAATCTTTAAAACGCTCCGAAAAGAAACAATTAATCAGGGTATTTTTAAACATCAGCATTAATGCGATATTCACCATTATTTTATATCAATCGCCAGCTGAGATAATTTTAAGAATTTAAAGTAAGTTAAAACTTCCGGCATGATTAAAATTTATATTGCTTATCCTTCATTGTTAAATTTGTATTCCAATTGTTAAATAGATCTGTGGCAGCAAATATATTTGTTTTCGTTATGTGAATGTAAAACACTTCTTACTATAAGGCTCTTTTCAGTTGAACAGTAAATACTAAGATTAATCAGGCTTAAGTATGTAAAGTAGATTTGGTTTGATATCTCATTTTAGGAAAAATGTATTAAGTCGGAGAATTATACACCAGAACACATATTGACCTTCTGTTATAATTTTGATTCAAGTCCGCAAATGATTTGAAATGCCTTAAGCTATAAGTTGATAAAATTAAATAATTGGAAGTTTTAAAACAATTAAACAAAAAATTTTATTTAATTAATCACATTAAAGTCAACCCATTATAAAAATATTCATTGAAATAATAGTACCTTATTATCAAGAATAATTAAAAATATTGAATTTTTTGTCTATTTTCTCATGATTCTTTTTTGTTTTAAATTACAGTAATAATTGCTTAGGTGTGGCGGTGGGCACGCTCTATATTTTAACATTTTCAAAAAACAGTAAATATTACACATTTTTTCAACCCCTTAACATTGACTTGTATGATTTCTCTAACTGAAGTATTGCTTGTTTTTCATTGTCTGTTTCAACATATTTATATAAAATATAGTTTATGAAATTTTTAAAGTATTCTAATACAGATAATAATGTAAATAAATAGATAAATTTGCTTACAAGATAAAGTGCATACAATGTGAACAACATAGATGTTATTTTCAAACTCAAAAGACTTGTATGCTTGAAATAAGCAATATTTCTACCATTTGTGAAACATAATACATTACCAGAAAACTATAAAATTCAGGTATTTCTGAGAATTTATGTGAATATTTATCAATGTGCACACACACAAAACAGTTTCCATTTATCAATCGTTATATATATGAACATATCATGATTTATTAGTTAAAGGAAGACAGCTTGGAAATGGTTCCCAGCTGAAAATGATACCTATGCAGCTAAATATCATTTTTACAATAACCACAATATAAAATATTACAAGATAGACAGTTGGATAAGTGTCTTCTGAAAATTTAAACTCTTAACCTAATAAGGGCATGTAGGTTAGGGTATCGTTCTCATTATTGGAAAAATGGGAGTTCAAATCCTTACTTGACGAAAGGCCCATCGTAATCATTAAAGGCTTCTGGGGCATGTTAAATGGGTCATAGTTGCATTGTCATCCAAGAGAAATAATACCTCTTGGCTAGTAGGTCAAGTATTGATTATCATCTGCGTGATAGCTGCAACTTAATTATGAAGATTTCCACCCAGCAGCTTTCATTTAACTGATAGAGCACAACTCCGGGCTGGCTACGTTCGAAGTGTATACTTGTGCAACAACAGCTAATTTAGTGTGTGAATTGTCAGCCGTGTGGTAAAGCAGTTGGTGGTGATTAAATTTATAAGAATTCAAGATTTTTTTCAAAACACAAATTTCATTTCACTGAGAAAATTTTTTGTTGAGAGTAATGTAAACAAAACTCTCTTGGAGAACAAATTCATTATATTATTATAAACATGTTCAAAAATACAGCATATGGTCTTTGAACAAAAGGGTAAGCATTGCATTTAGGTTAAGACCTCTTTTTAACATCAATTTTTGGTTCAATTTCAAAAATGGCGCCATCTAATAAAATTGCTATTATTTGACATCGTCCTGAATGCTCAACTACAACTTAACTATCTCATAAAATAATTTTTTTCTGAAAACATGGAAACATCTTTTTTCCAATGTCTGGTTACTAACATTCATTATTTAACTATGCATTTTTAAATTTATAACAATTTTAAAAGAATATATATTTATCCATTTTAAGAAAAATTGTGAATATTTTGAGAAAAGAAACCTTTTTGTTTTTAAGATGCAGAAAATATTTCTCAACAAAATAAAATTTGAGTAAAATTTTTATGTTATTCAAAATATGCAGACCATAAATTAATTGTTTCATTGATTATAAACGACTTATTTGCATAGCATCTTTTTAAATATTTTGCCTTTTAAATTAATATTTTAATTTGAAAAGACGCTACATTTTTAGGGTTAAAAACTACTTAAGTTATTCAGTAAATGAGTATTTTAAAATCAATGAATATAAATGAAATGATTTATTCAAAGTAATTCGCGAGATTTTCAAAGAGAAAATTAATGAGAACTTAATGAACAATAAAAATGGAAATTTATTCTACAGTTATTGTTGAGTATTCCTTAGTCAGATATAATATACAAATTTTGCTTTATACACACACACAAGAAGAAGTTATTCTTATTCATCTAATTTTTATTTTTATTTACGATAATAAAGATTGTTGATATGAAATAGAATCATAAAATAAAAATTAAAGAGAATGATAAAATTAATAGAGATAAAAGTAAAATTCTGATAACATTTAATGTCCTAGTTGCATTATTAAAATCTGATATTATATTAAAATTGATTTTTAATCTTATTTTAATCTCATTATGAAATCTTTTTAATATTTAAATTTTACAACAAACTGCCTTATTAAATAATGGTTAACTCAATAATTTTAGTAATTCATGTTAAAAAGACTTACTATAAAATACCAGCATTAGTCTCTTCATAAATATAGATTATAAGATACTCAATGCTAATCAGTATAATTTAGTTCCAAAAATTAAATGCGTAAATCATTGACATATTTTTCGTATATCAGTAAAATAAATATAAAAAAAACAGTTGTGTATATAATGCTATTTTCACTCCTTTAATGTTAAACACAAGAAATTTCAAATACTAATACAATTATAAGTTAATAAAGTAAATTTCTTACATATAAAACATTATTGAAACTTTTCTGTCTGCAAACCAAATTCTACCGCAATTTATAATCAGCTCCACATTCTTTATTTAATAACATAAAAAGACTTCTAGACCATTTTTTACATTTAAATTTACGAAGAAATTAAAAGTAATTGTAATTTTAGTGCAGAAATATTTAATAAATATATTGCATGCTTATTTACTTAAAGCGTAGTTTAAAAATAATTCATAAATTATTCTACTAATTATTTTAACCTAAATTGCCCATGTTATATTGCATTTTAGCTTTAAAAAAGTATACTAGTAAATTTTTTACAAAACAATAGCATACGAAAATTTAGAAATATGTTTACGCAATTTACAGTTATTAATATTTAAAATCTTATAAACTATTTCCAAACAATCTATAAAAATTATGTTTATACAATATTTTTGACTTTAACATTTAAATGACCTTACAATTTTATTCATATGTAATATTAAAATCTTTTAAACACACACAATCACAAGATTTAACTTTATAATTTTAACTTTACTCTGATAGATTCTTTTTCATAATACTAGAAAAAATAATCAAAAAAATTTTTTGTTTCTAAAAATTTCCGACTATAAAATTATTTTAATCAAACAATTCAGCCAAATGTTTCAAAAATGGAAAACAAAGTGTAAATGTCTAACAGACTATTTAAGCTTATTACATTCAAATGGTGACAAGAATATAAAACACGGGTTCTTTGATATTATTTTATATAAAATTGTGGAACCTTTTCTGTTATTTAATATATTTTATCTTTCAAAGCATTATTTTTATAATGTGAAATCCATACATCATTGAAATATGTTGAAAATGAATACTTTTAATTAAAATAGTATTCTGGTTATTATATTCGCAATAAAAATTCGCTGCATTTCCCAGCAAAATTATGCTTTTTTGGTGATATTTTTAATTTCATTTTCTCCCACCATAAAATTCAGAGATGTTCTTGTTTCCCTTTTTAATATTTGTTTGAGGGAAAGTTTTCTGGACAATTCAAGTATTTCTATAAATTTTATCCGGAATTTAAATAGAATGTTAAATATTTATTCGAAATATTTGAGATATTTTCATCAATTTCATCATTATTATATGATTTATTTCTAATTGTTGTAGTTTCATAATGATAGTAGAATTTTCATTGTTAGATAACGAGATAGTGTGGAAGATAATAGCGCAAAGTTTTGGTTTCATTCTTTTAAACATTTCAAGCAGTATTTCACATAGATATAACGCCAAAATTTGATAGCATTCTTTCCTTTTATCGATCTTTTACTTAATCATCAAATTGAACTTTTTATTCTTTACCAAGTTATGATCCTAAAGAAGAATAACACTCCCATTAACGCAGAATAGCTTTACAAAATAATAAGCTTTTTTTATCTAATATTAATTTCTTGAAGAAACAATTTTTAGTCATCTGAAACTTTGGCTTTTCCTTTAACAAAATCTACAAATTTCAAAGTTTTTATGTGTTTTTTTTCACTCACAATTCCTAAGACCCCATTTATTGCTAACATATTTTTTGTATCAAAATTAAAAGTATTAAATCCATTTGACATTGAGTTTCCATTGACATCCATTGAGTTTCCATTTGACAACAAGCATTTAACTAAGGTTTGCTTCTTTAGCTAGTGTCCACTTTGAAATAATTCACTCAACAATTTAAGTATCTACCAAGTGCCTTCATTAGAAATCAAAATTTCTATTTTTTTGAAATATTTAAAATATTCGTTTTTTTATTATGGCAGTTTATATCAAGGGGTTATTTTAGTTATCTCTTATTTGATTTTATGTTTTTTTGTTAACAATAAGTTAGAGAAATCATGTAACAGATTGCATCCACTTCAAAACATTCATCTTCAATAGAAATATTTAAACTAGGGCTTATAAGTGAAATACTTTATTAGTTATATGCTTCTATATATTAAACAATTATACATATTGAAATTTGCTAAATAATGTGTGAGGCAAAAAGATATTAAGACAAAGTGCAATATCTAATTCTTTGGTTATAAGCTTAAAAAATTACTTATAGCCAACAAGTTCTCACACTTGTTTGATTTTGCTACCTCTAGTAATAACGTGTAGTGTCATAATTCAGAACCATTGAAAAAAATAGAAAAATATTTTTAATTACATTTTCTCTGTATTTTTTTCAAATTAAATAAGTGAGAAGCTACTAACAAAAATAATATTTCACTAAGCACTTTTAATATTTCTAATGTATCACATCTTGGAGCATTCTGGAGAACTATTTTTCTTGCAAAATAATGATATTTTTAAGGACTATTAATCCAGTAATGATAAGTTGCCTAGTTACTGGATTAATAGTGCCTTAATAAGAATTTCTTTAAAAAGAGATATAGAAGGGTTTTCATAAATAAGAGAATATTGTAAAAAGAACATTTTCTCCAGGAACTAAGCAGACTTCAGTTTATATTTAATTCTAGCATCATTATTTTAATTGATATAAAACTCATCCTTTCTAATTTTATTATTTTTAGTTTTCTCTAAATATTCCAGATTTAAGGCTAGTCACTATAACCTTAAAAACAGCTGTTGAATTTTTGAAATTACTAAAATTGTTTATCGAAATACAAAATAAGTGAATTACACTTATAGACTTACGTACAATACAAATAATTTTTAAAATAATTCTTATGAAATTCAAATTTCAATGTTTTAAATGGAATTATTTACGTTATTACTTTTAAGAGAAAATTTAGTAATATCTTATCTACATAAACAAATAATATCTTTTTAACAACAATGGAGAATCATGCGCATTAACTCTATTTAAATATTCGTTTTTATCTTTATCTTGAAATCCCTTACCTTATTCTCTCCCTCTCTCTCTCTCAAATAGTTTATTCATATTTTATTTTTAAATATCTCCATGTATTTAATTTCTTAATATAAATAAAAAAAGTTAGTATAATGAACTAGTTCTTATTATAAATGCTATTTTTGAAATAACATTGAATAGAAATTAATTAAAACAGTTTGTATGTCAGTAATCTGCGACCTGTAATAATATCATACATATGCATTGCTTTGAAAACTAAAGTTGTTTACAATCAACTCCACTCTAAAGGTTTAAGAATGTTTTGGTAGATGAATCATTTCCATAAAAAAGACTCTTCTAAATGACTGCGATAGATAGTGTGGGAAACAATTATATATTCATTTGAATAATTTGTCACTTCTATAATTTTCACAATTCATTTCAATATTTAAAGTTGGGTTTTCAAGAAAAACTGCGGTAAATGTGATATTGGAAAAGTGAAGTATTAAAGTACTGTAAGTGAGTAAAAGTCTTTAATATAACAAATCTGTAATGTAACAAATTTTTACTTTTGTCAACAAAAACTGCAGTGAAACAAATTACTTAGATTTCAAAATCTACGAATATTAATATAAATTAGAAATATATCTATTATATTTATAAATATAATTGGAAACAATGTGTATATAATTAGAAACATAATCTAAATAGCTTAATTCTGCTAAGTCATTTTCTTTCTTCATTTGAAAATACCAGTCCAGTGTCTTTGAATCCTTGTATTATCAATGACTTTTACGCAACTTCTACTTAGTATGTAAACTGAAATAGAATAATTTTATTTTTTAAAATCTAAAGATTGGTTCGGTAGGTAGTAGTAGTCTTAGTAGGTCTTAGTAGAACAACGTTCTACTAAGAATTACACTGTTATATATATAAACAAAAAAAACTTAGCTAATTATATATATATAGCTAAGTTTGTTTGTTTTATTAGCATTTACAAATAGGAAAATAATTGCTTAGAAATAATATGCATTCACATATATATATGTGTTATTAGTACATTATATTCATTAAATTATCGTAATCATTTTTAAATTACATTAAGAGAAGTAAGCCTTAATCTACATTAGGAGGTATAATAACTGTAACAGCTGTTTTATACAAGAATGTATACATTCTACATGCATTTTATGTTAATACAATTTATTCTAAATATACATAGCTTGAAAACTCTTATGATGCCACGTATAAAGGGATAGTAGCAGTTACACTCATTTGCAGTAAGAAATGCCTTAATAAAGGCTTCACAAGTGTTAAATAATCGAAATGTTAGCATTCTTTTCGACAATTGTCTGCTCTCATTTTCCCTTTCCTATTTTCTTTTACACGGAAATTCCTTTCCCACATGCCAGAGAGAAATTTATTATATATAGATAGTTTGACTTGTTTCAAAGGCGAGTCAAATGAGAATTCTTATTTAGTTTGCTTTATAACGTTTGTTGTCTCATATTGTTTTCGAAAAGAGAGATTTAGGCTGTTCACTCCATCCATTAGACACCGACTTTATTTTACTATATCAAAAATTGCTTCATAACTTTGTGAAATATGTCGGTTATAAATTGCTTGAAACAAATTTAATATGTATTCAAATATTATTAAAAAAATGAAATCCAAACAATTTTATCTATTTAGGAAAATTTTATTTTTAACATTCAGTAAATATTTTTGAATAACAGCTTTTTTTGATAAAATAAGTAATATAATCATTTATTATCCTTATTTCTTTTATAAGAAGCATTTATCAAAGTTATTTTTAAGATTTTATTGCGATTGTATTAATTAGTACTGTGAAAAATGAAAATTTCATCCACACTGTATTTTTATTGAGATAAAAACTCAATTTATGATATAAAAATAATAATATTTCTTAAGATAAGATTTACATTAATGATGCACATATGTAATGATAATAATGTAATTCATCGGATACTATTCAAGAAGTTGATGATGACTGGTATTTTGAGTAACTTTGAACATTTATATTAATTTTAATTTTACACATGTGAAAATTTTATATATAATTCTAATGTGTGTGTGTGTGTGTGTGTGTGTGTGTGTGTGTGTGTGTGTGTGTGTGTGTGTGTGTGTGTGTGTGTGTGTGTGTGTGTGTGTGTGTGTGTGTGTGTGTGTGTGTGTGTGTGTGTGTGTGTGTGTGTGTGTGTGTGTGTGTGTGTGTGTGTGTGTGTGTGTGTGTGTGTGTGTGTGCTGTGTGTGTGTGTGTGTGTGTGTGTGTGTGTGTGTGTGTGTGTGTGTGTGTGTGTGTGTGTGTGTGTGTGTGTGTGTGTGTGTGTGTGTGTGTGTGTGTGTGTGTGTGTGTGTGTGTGTGTGTGTGTGTGTGTGTGTGTGTGTGTGTGTGTGTGTGTGTGTGTGTGTGTGTGTGTGTGTGTGTGTGTGTTGGTCAAGGAATTAGAAACTCAAAATAAATATTTTATAAGGCCACTTTAAGCACGGATAATGCAGAGTCTACAAGCTTCTGCAGTGCTCATTATGTTCATAGAACCTATTTATTTCCATAGAATACTATGCATTGGCTATACAGCTTTTTAGATCGCTTTAAATTTGATAGAGAAGGAAATTGCTTTTGTATACATGTTTGTATCATAACTCACATATTCTCCATGAGACTTCTATGAGATTTATTGTTCTCTATGGGATTATGAGATGAGATATAAATTCTGTTGTGGCAAGAGTAGTTTTTGGAAATTAGACTGATGTTCAGCAACTTAGTTTTGAACTCTTCAGGTGTGAAGTATAATTGCATAAATGTCCATGAAGTATCAGTTACTTTCAGAGTAAAATTGCATCATTTCAGGGAGCATTGATCTATCTAAACATCTAGACAGTTTACTTATTCTCTTGGAACACCAAGGCACCATTACTATATTAAAAGAACATGCCCATTATCATGATATTCCCACCGATTCTTATACTTTGAAAGTAAAGTAAGACGAATTCATAGCCTTTTGGGGGTAGACTAATTTAGCGTTTTCCATCAGTTTAAAACAAGGTGTAGCTTTATTCACCTAACTAAATTATCCGTATATAATCCATAGATGTCCAGTATCTTCGTTAGTAACACTATTACAAATTTTTTCAATTCGGCGAGAAATGAATGATTTTCTGAAAGTCAACTGACTATGCATTCCTTTACTTTTCAATTTTCTGAGAATGGTTCAAGCCGAAATCTATTGGGGAAAGCCTTGATTGACAATTCTTGTCATTTGAAGCAAAGATGAATCTTTGTTCTACCTTACAATTTGTTAGTGGCAATGCCGCTTGCATTCTTGGAAGACTGTACTCTAACCGCAATTATGTCTTCTAGACAAGGACTGTGACTTTTAATTCCAATTTCCGTAAACCTCTTATATGGGTAATTTTTTAACCTTAGTGAGATTTTTTATCTTCAAAATTGAGATCCATTAATTAGTCATTTTTCAAGTAATGAAAGATCAATCGTTTTTAACATTTTTATTCCCTCAGCGTAAAATATATTCTTTCCCCTTACTTATAATATCATTCTAACGACGTGTAACCCACGTCATAAAAAGCTTGCATAAAATAAAAACTTTGAGAAACTTTAAATTAAAACTTCAAAGGATTAAAATTCATTGGATATACAGAAAGGTAAATATAAAAATGTATACAGGTATATATCGCTATATATACTGATTGTTATCAAAATAGTGAGAAACACCTTAGTTTACAAATAATTTTTTATTAGTATCATGTAGGACCACCTATGGCATGTTATATTACTTGGCTTCCCCTAGGAATAGATTCTTGCAAATATTGAATAGTGATTACAGGAATATTGTACTACTCTTCATGGAGATATTGTGACTTCACAGGAAATATTTCGGTGAGATATGTCGATTCCATATAGAGCATTTTAAAATATTTAATTGCTCTATTATATTGAAGTTGTATAATTTTGAGAGTCAAGATGAGATTAATGAGTACGAGGATATATTACGGATGTAACATGTCCTCGTACTCATTAAGCCATGATTGTGCAAGTCGTGCAGAATTGATAAACGCATTATCATACTGGAAAGACCATCTCCTGCAGGAAAAAATATTTGAATCATTGGAGGAGCCTGGTCAGCTAACATTTCTCTATATTTCTCCCCAATTATTCTTCCTCTCAGGGTAACGATTGACCCATCCAAAAACTACGACATGGCTGTCCATATCAGGGCAGATCCACTTTTATGTTTGACAGTTGGAAAGATTCATATGGTTGTTTAGGAGTTCTCCAAATGCACATTTGTCCTGTTGTAGGGAAAAGTGGGAGAGACAATTCTTTAGACCATATTTTACTTCTTCTTTTTACCATTGGACCAGTTACTATGAGCGTCACATCGCTGTAAATGACGTTTGATATTAACTTCTGCGACAAGTGGCTTACAAATTGCTGCTTTATTGTAAGTGATTAAGAAATAGACTTTTAACTCTATAATTATTGATATATTATATATATGATTGTAATAATAACAATTAGAATATCTTTATTATTATTTTTGTCTTTATTACTAATTCTTAGGTTTATTGAAATTTAACTCTTAAAATAAGAAAGAATATATTTATTAAATCAAAACAATCTGGCAAGAATATTGAAATAAAATTAATAACAACTTAAATAAATATGTTAAATTAATTGTGTGAATCAAAAGAAATTTAAGAGACAGATTATTGTAGCAATAGCTAAAAGAGATTTTATGCAAAATAAGTACTTTTTTCCAGTTATTACAACATTTAATATTAATTGTTGAATGTATATATTAAATGTTCAACATTTAACATTTAATAACATTTAAATTTAATCTTAATTAAATCAATTCATCTGTAGTTTCACAATAAAGTTTTATATATTAAAGAGAAATTTATAAACTCTTTTTCTCTCTCCGAATTTTGATAGAATTGCATTAATCATATAATAGTTGAGATTATTATATCCGTAAAAGCGCTAAATTCTTAGACTAGATATAGAGGGCTGACTTTTGAATCCAATTTTTGTGCTGTAGACCTTTTATGTTTTGTTAAATTAGAAGTATATGCTTTTATCATAATGTTGTATAAATTTAACATGATGAATGTTTTATTTCCAAAAAGAAAACATTTTTATCCTTAACTTGTCTCTCAACTTAAATCAATTTCTTTTAAATAAATTTTTAAGATAAAATTATAAAATACCTTTCATAACCAATGAAAATTATAAAATATTTACAACACTATATTATTTTCAAACCACAATGTAAGTAGAATACTTTATTTATGATATTTCTTTTATTTATTTTTCCCATGTGTACTTTAGAACATAAAAAGGCAATCATGAAAGTGTTTTTTCTAAAGTCATAAATTTTGTTGGATTGCCATTTCATTGATGTTGAACAGTTGCAATGATATTTTTAAGGCTTATTTCCAGTCTCATTTCAAAACGCCTTTTTTTCATTTGAAGTATTCATTACTCTCGCCTTAAAAAAGCTCTGCAAGTTACCTTTTGACAACTTCTTGAAAAGTATTCTAGACAAAGCTTGTTTTGTTCTGCAGAGCATGCAAATATTTGTTTTAATAATAAAGTTCATTTTTTAAATATGTTTCCCAGAATTTTAATTGTTAACCGTTATTGAAATCAGACTTGAAGGCAGCTTAGAATAATGTTTCTTATGAAAAAATCTGCTGTACATAAAAATACGATAATACGTCTATCAAAAATTACAATTCATTGCATTATTGTTTCATGTATTTAATTGTATTTGTAAAGAAACTTTTATTAACTTAAAAAATTTACATTTCATTAAAAGTTCTTGGTAAATTTTGATACACACTTTTATATCTTTCTTTTCGTAAATAAAGATAATGTTTTTCTTATTTTCATTTATGATAGAAATTTATTAGCTCTTGAAAAAAAACATGAAAAAATAGTAACGCTTAAATGAACTTATTTTAAGAAATTGTTCTATCTTGCTATTTTCTATTATTACTATGACAGAAATAATTTTATTTTATAAAAATATATAAGTATAACAGTATAAGAAATATTCATTAGCTTAAAGGTATTTTAATTATACAATTAAATATATATTTGAAGAGCATAATAAATAATTATTGAGCCAAAAGAATTAAGTAGTTTTTGCTCGTTTTTAAAATATAATGAAATGAAATGCTACTAAATTATTGCAATAGATTATTGGACATGATTGAAGTCTTGGTAAATGCCGTTAGACGCATTCTCAAAATAACTCCATCTTTTTGGATTCTGGTCAAATGGTTGAACTGATAATTGAACCACTTGACGTAATGTTAAATTCAAGACCACATCTGAGGAGTAGTTTATCGATGTAAGGTCTTTTTCGTATTCTGAGTGCATATTTATGAAGCTTACTCGAATGGTATCTTTATTTCAAAGTAGATTCCACAACTTTACAAACATATGTGTCTTGGTGACAACATTGAATCCGTGAACTGTTGAACAACAGATAGATTTCTAATAGTTTAGTCACAAGGTTGTCGCCACATCAACAAGTAAATAACAAGCCATCTAAGTTAAATGAAAAATGGGGATAGTTAATTTTAATTGGCTGATTTAGGATGAAAAGAAGTTGGAAGTATAATGTAATTAATTATATGAATATTAATATAGCTCTTTGATTTAATATCTTATTTTACTTTTCGTAAAATAAACCTTAAAGATAGTCAATGTAATGTAAAAATTACTTTATATTATATATATGGCATTAATTTTTACATCATACAAAGTTACATGAACACTTTTAATCACTTTAATATGTGAGGAAATTCTGTTAACATAACTTGTTTCTTAATTAAACTCATATTTCATGCATTAAAAACTTGCACTTCAATATCAATAACTTATTATCAAACAAATAAGAATTACATTAAATTTCTAAACCTGAAATTGAAAAATTTAATTTTTTCAAGTTTCGGTAAAATTTGCATTAAAGAATATTTATCTTACTTACAATGAAAATAAAATTTATGTTATTTACAGCATTTATATTCCATAATAATAATTCATGGCTACTTATTATTTGACATAAATATTCCTTTTTAGTAAATTTCATAAGTATGTATTTTAATCCTATTATTATGTTTAAGTTAATTACACAAATGTTACCCTAAGCATTAAAGAGTTATAATATGAAAATTTACATGCTTATATAATTTATAAGAAAATCCTATAGTAAAAGTTAATAATTTGTTGGAAATGCTTAATAGTTTATTAACATTTATTACATGATTTATAAATACTTAATTAATTTAATTTACAAACCAACATTATACAGTAATTATGTTATTAATGTATTAATGTAATAAATTCTATTGCATACCATTAATACAACATTATAAGTATTAATGGTATGAAATAAAAACTTATTCTTGTGATTAAACATTTTCCATTGTGAGTGTATTGTTACGTTTAATTCAATTTCTAAATGAAAAGGCAAGTTATTGACTATACTACATCGAAACATCTCTAGACTTTCTTATACCAGTTGAAGAAAATCTTAAAATAATTAAGTAATGAACAATAGATAGCAGATTTTGAATTTAATCCCTCAATTTAATGCTTTTCTGCAAAAAAATTTTATTTTTTTTAATAAGGAAAAGTGCTTATAGTAGAAACTCATACAGCTTGGGTATAATTTTTTTCTTTCTTTCCATTTGTAAAAAATAAAAAGAAAAACTACTTGGTCAATATTTTCCTCTTTTAGCATTTAAGAATTATTATGATGAAACAAATTTGTTTTTTATTAATTCTTATTGTTGTTTTATTCAAATTTGAAGTAATAAACAAAATTTAAAAAGTCAATGAAAAAATTTTCTGCGCATATACTTAAAAAAAACATTTATGAATACTTTTTTCAAAATTATATTTTAAGTAAATCAAATGTGTGTGTGTATTTCTTAAATAAACTTTCCTATTATCAAGTACTATGGTATGAAGTTACATTAAATTAGATAAATATATTCTGCATTTTTTATAGAATATAATGTGAAAATAATGATTTTATATTCCTTTCATATAGTCATTTAATTTTTTAATCAAAAAATTCTTAAATAAATATATTGCAGTTTCTCCGGGATTGATAATGTAACCTTAATTGAATTGTAAGACTATGATTTTATATTTCTCTTGAACAATTTTATTTTTTCATTTGCCCAAATATATTACTAATTTTGTTTGCAAAACTTAACTTCTTAAAAAAATTTACTTCTTTTTTTAAAAAAATACAATTAATTTCAAGCAAAAACTATTCCAGATTTTATGATTAAATAATGATCACTAAATATTAATTTAAATGTATTTCAAACGTTAACCACTCACTTTTAGAAATTTAATTTTTTATTACCTAATAGTACTCTCTACTAGCGATTAACAGAATTAATTAATATTGTTGACCTTAAAATAAAGTTAATTAGTATACATAATGACAAAAAATGCTTATTTTATAATTCTAAAAGATAAAAAATTAAGTTTAGAAAAGTTATTCGTATTTCTCTACAAAGTTTATTTATTCAACCGCTTATAATAACTTAATTATGCATTTAGGGCTCAAATATTTTTAGTTTATAGCGTTTTTGGATGAAAATAGAGTACTAAATTAAATACAAAATGACGTCCTAGGTTTTTGTGGCATAATTTAGTTCTTCATTATAAATTAAATAAGAAAGGGATTTTTCTTATAAGCATTCCGTGTACGTATGTACATTCTGTATAATTTTCTCCCATAAAATATTAACTTTCAATTAATTGTAACTATCCCGAAAGTTTATTTAATATTTTAAAATGTTTTCAATACATTTTTTAATGTATAATGTTTCTCTATCTTCCATTAGATGGTTCATGAAATTTAATTTCAAATGCATACATTTACTTGTTATTTCTTTGCATTTCAAGTCTTTGCTATTTATTGATGATGCAACATTTTCAACATTCTTTTCTCCTATAAATTTAATTTATCATGCATCTGATAAGGTCAGAAAATGTACACCTAGGTACTATTCAGTACTTCAAAGTAAGGACTTCTTATTTATGATTTTTGGTTAAATTCTTGTTTGGAAATTGGATTTTCAAGTTTATTTCTAATTTTGTAAGTTATATGACCATTATTTTTCTGGATAACAAATGATTTAAATCATCCTAATTATTTAAGTTTAAAATTATGTCAACTATTTCATAGAATGTGTAACTTAAATAACACTGTGCTTCTTTTAATTAATCGAATGATTTGTATTTGAAATAAAAAACATTAAAATTAATGCATTAAATTGATAATAATTATTCTTTATTATATATGAAAAACAAGAATAGAACTAAGGATTGAAAACAGAGGTAAAGTTTAGAGAGTTTATATATCTCTTAATATATGGTTTATTTTATTATGTAAAAGATTATACTGTTTAAGCGATTAGTTTTAATATAATAATTCAATGCATTTTTTATTTCCATAAATTTATTTTTTTCATAGAGTTCTTCATAGCAGATGTAATCTAGAATAGTATTTTATTTGATGAATATTTTTCTTGTAAATGAGTATGAAATATTCGTCTTTTTACAAAACTAGGTAAATTGCAAGATAATATAAAAAGCGTTTGAAAAAGAGTGCTTTTTAGTATGGTTATAAAATGTCCACAAAACATTCAAAAATAAATTTTCATTTTTATACAAAATAATCGGAAGAAATCAAATGAAAATGAGATGATCAAAGCTAGTTTTTATAAAATTTAGTTGATAATTTTAAAATTTTTAATTTAAATACAGCATTTGTCATTTGTTCGTAACTAACAAATTTCCGATAGTAATTCTCCGTTATTATCAATAATAAGTTTTAGTTTTGAATAGAATGTTGAGATGAAGAAATAGCGATAAATGAAATTATTTCATTAATGATTGTGAATAGAAAAATTATTTAATTCTATTAACACAAATAATAATTTAGTCATGATAATTTACTACATATTTTGAAAATTAAGAGTTTGCTGAAAAACATTTTAAAAAGGAAATTATTGAAACATAAAAAAACTGTTAGAGAGAAAAAATTTTAAATAATATATTAAATGATGTATTTATTAGATGAATAAAGCCTTTTTTTTATCCTACGCCCGACCTTGGTTTTTCAACCATCAGTCTCTGTCGGGCAGCCCAATACAATCTTGAGGTGAATAAAAAGTCATCTTCCGCAGAATTTCTAACTGTGACGTCCGAAAGTCCAGGGTAAGTGTAAAGGTGGTCACCAGTCATGTTCTCTAGTCCACAAAAATGGCAGATCGGAGAGTCCTTCAAACCCAAACGGTGAAGGTGTTTTTGCAGATAATCATGCCCAGTATGAATAAAGCCTGTACATAAAATATTACATGAAAATATTCTCGTATTCATAATATTACATTATAAAACAAACAGTACATTAAGAGTAAATGTGCATCAAAAAACACACTTTCATAACTTTTAATAACCTTATACTTTAAGCTGATAAAATACAAAATATGCTTTATGGAATATTCTTAAAATATAATATCTTTTAAGGAAATTTTCATATCTCAATTTATATTTTTATAAGGTAAACTTTGAAAATAGCGTTTCATACAAGAAGTTTTAGTACTGATATTATAGAGTTCTATAAGAAAAACAAATATACATATAGAAATGAAGTATATATATTCAAAATTTACCAAAAGCTCAAAGCGCTAAAAAACATCTAGATATCTTGATACCAAAATTAATCTCAAATATTTCTACAAATATTAATAGCTAGGCAATCTTATAAATTCTGAAAAAATTTCATGGGTGATATTCATGATTGTTTTGATTTAGCCAAATGAAATTACAGTACAGCCCCAGAGAAAACAGTTGATGATTTTGCTAAGTCATAGGGAATTGAAGAGCATACTTACTCTCATAAATTAAAAAATTATAGCAGTATCTTAACTAACATCATTAATTTAATTGCACTGGCCAGGATAATTCATCCCAATTATTAAATTTTAAATTTACTGATGGTGACTTACTAATTTTATAATTAAGGAATTTAAATATAATGTTTCTTAATTGCTGAATTATAGTTTCTTATTGTTGGAATTATCCTCACATATATCTTATTTTTTAGAAAAACATTTTAAATTTAATTACCATAAAAATTAAATTTGTCAAGCACTGGAAAATTATGTAGAAATGAGTAATTAACTTTTCATTCATAACATAAAATATTCAAATAAATCTCGTATTTATACTAAATAGAAAATAAAATGAATGTAAAATTATAAATTGTAATAAAAAATTTTATGAATAAGCAGTATCATGATATTTTATGTTTTAAACAAAAGGTTTCATTTTATTAGTTTCTAGCTATTATATTTTTTTAACTAAATCTGCCAAGAAGTATATAATTTTTACAAGAATAAAATATAAAAATGAATAATACATCAATATTCACTTAGAGAATATATAACAAATAATCCTCAATGAAAACTCAATTAAAAATGTGTTCAATGAAATCTCAGTTAAAAAGATTCATGATTTTCGTGACACAAGTATAAGAAATACAAAACTCAATAATTCAAAAATAGTATAAATTATATAATTTTTGGTCTCCCAATATATTTCATTGCATATATATCTAAAAAAATTCCAAGTTTCCCCGAGAAAAGCATAACAATGCTCGACTCAATGCTGAAATATATATATATATATATATATATATATATATATATATATATATATATATATATATATATATATATATGAAAAAATTTTTTTATTAATTTTTAAAACTTTGATGGAATAATTTACAAAGTATGTTTTTCAAGGATTCTCTTATTTCAACCTTACTTAATTCTTTGTTGAATTGATTATTACAAATTTTTATATATTAGTAGTTAAAAATTTTACATACATTAACAACTTGGAGTAATTAAAAAATTTATTTTTATAATCCCTGGCCTTTAGTAACTAATCCTTGCTTCCAAATATTTAAGAACGATAGAATTCTCAAATGTATTAGAAAGAGAGACAATAGTATGACAGGTTAAGAGTTAACCATTTTACACCACAATGCCAGACTTGAATTTTAAAAAAATTGATTTTTTTCTTCAAATAATCCTTTAAATAAAAAATTTTAAAAATATAGCAATAAAACTGCATTTTACGTTTGCTTCATTCAGCTCTATGATTAAAAATAACATATCTTTTTTTAGTTTATAAGTTTCTAGTAAAATTTAAAAAATGTTTTATAATATTTTAAACTCAGCAAAAAATTGTCTGAAATTAATTTAACTACACAAGGGGTAACTAAATCAAGTATAAAAGGTAATATATTAACTAATATAACGTGCTGATTTTCAAGAAGAAAAACATGGCCCTTCTTTGAGTATAAAATGTAATTTTTCAAAATGCACAAGCAATTACTGTGCTTCATGTTCCTTTCTGTCGGAAGTATGACATAAAGACTTCGAAAATCCTGAATAAATGAAACAGCATTCGTTGCATTTCCCTTCCTTTCGTTCCCGATGCTACAGGAAATAACTCTATCACTCACAGAGAGAGAGAGAGTTCATATCAGTGCTGTTTCACAGTCTGCTTTAAAAGAGAATTAAATGAAAAATTCTTATTTAGTATGTACTGCGTCAGTTTTAATAATGTATGCTGAATAGAAGCAGCGCAAGATTTATGAAGTGAAGAGCATAACTTAAGGGAATACATACATTGGAGATATAGAATACCAGACTCACAGACAATGAGAAATTCATTAATGAGATTTGTCACAAAATATGCTTATTAAACTGCAATCCACGTATGCAAACTTTACAACAATTTACCATTTTAGTCTAAGTGTATTCAACTAAGAAAAGAAAAATTCATTGGAATTTCCTGTATAACAAAATGCCCTACAGCGAATTTCATGTAATAAAATTATAGTTGCTCAACTATCTTCATTATAATTATTTGTCTTTATTATAATTTGTAATGCTCAAATAGAAACTGTCCCCATTTCGACAACTCAAAATGAATTACAAATTCAGTTTATACTCATAAAAGTTATGAAACTTTATTGAGCTAATAAATATATTATTTTCACTTGATTTGTATTCGTCTATGTTGAGGTAGAGTTGTAATTTCTTATAGAAAAATAAAATTCTGAAAGCAAATCATCGTACCAAATAAAATATTAGAAAACAAATTAATATATTAATGTATTTGAAATAGTTAAACAGGTCTACGACAACCTGATTAATTCTGAAAACTTCCATATTAATAATTTTTTTCATTGAAAAAGTAAATGATTAAATATTCTTCATGTAGAATAATCTTTTTAGAGATAAATTGTAATAGACTGTCAATTTTAAAAAAATAATTTCCATACTCTTTGCTCGAGATGAGATATAATGTATTGAGAAATGAAAGAATCTTACAAATATGTTTTTTGAAGAAGTTTAGCTAAATATAAAATAATTAAAAATCATTTTTTAAAGTTTTACTCTTTTTAAAAAGGTATATCAAAAATTAAATACTCAATGAAGTATCCAATTATTGTTTCTGAAACTTATTATACATTGTTTTATTTTTTTAATGATCAACTTAAGGAAGTGAAAAGTTCAGCAAATTTATCAAATTAAACCAAGGCATTAAAATATCTTTTCCCATTAATATAAATATTTAATATAAAAAATCATGCCCTACTTTCCTAGAAAAAATTAATTTGCTCATAACT
Source organism: Latrodectus hesperus (assembly GCA_037975125.1). NCBI lineage: Eukaryota > Metazoa > Arthropoda > Arachnida > Araneae > Theridiidae > Latrodectus > Latrodectus hesperus. Next base: position 85,172,223 of record CM075853.1, read on the forward strand.
CAATTAATTGAAAAATCAAATAATAAGAATAAATATCCCATGAATGGAAGTTTTTTTTAATACAATGTGATTATATTTACCAGATGGTCTAAAGAAACTTCCCTTATATATGAGTTCCCAATATCCAAACCATTAGCCAATCGAAATGAAAGTTTATATATAGTTATTTGTATGTATGGTGTCTAGATTGGGATGATTTAAAACAATACCTCTCACGGTTACAGATAGATTGACGAAATTTTGGAAAAGCAACACCAACATTTTGGTTGCGTAAATTGATCTAGCTTGAAAAAACCTTTTAATGGTATTAGAACGAGACACATACGGCGTAAATTGGCGGCATAAATCATTTGCAAATAACAGCATCGTAAAGAATCAATGATAACAAAAGAAAGGAGTGAGAAAAGTTTTTTATTCGAATTACAAGTTTCCAGCGTGGCCTCCTTTGCAGAAGATAACACATTGCATGAGGAAATTGTCAGTAACAATGATTAACCTATCATGACAGGAGGAATTTGTAGAACTTCCGATTTTATTGCACTTTTCATCAAGTCTGACAAATTCCGGGAATATGATGTGTACACCTTAGATTTCAGATAACCCCAGAACCAGAAATTAATCGGAGTGAGGTCGGGAGAACAAGTTGGCCACAAAACTGAAAAGATACGCTTCAATCACCAAAGAGTATTCACAAACAACAAAGTATATAAAAAGTGCTGCAGCACTTGTCAAAAACTTCTAGTAATGGGGGGAGAAACACCATCTTGCATAGATACAAAGTCATTAATGACATTTGGCTGCTGTAGTTCTGGAATTATGTAACTCTCCAACATTACTTTATACCGAATTTAGTTCTTAAACAAAGTCTTAATTCAAAAACTAAATTCAATCGGAGGGTAGCTTCTATGGAAAACAGGTAATTCCTACAGTGCCCTTACCTGTTTCCTTGATAGAGGGCTATATAGTGCGAAGCTTAACATGAAACCCCTGTTTTTAGTTTGCAAGCATTATTGGTACACATTTTTATCAACTCACTGAAAGGATGAAAATCTGAGTCAACCATACCCATCTGGAGAATCGAACCTCGAAACATGTACCTCATAAACGGGAAATACTACCCTTACTCTACCGGGATTGAGATTGAAATTAGCACAAAGTTTTAACTTAAAGTTACAACTGAGTTTTCATATTTGTGAAATAGAGCGATAATTTAAGTCAAGTAATCCTTACTGGTAATATAATATTCATACAGGTTAAGTGCAAATAGCCTTTGATCAACACTACAGCATTATGATTTGGTTATGATATTACTGGAATTCAATGCGCATTCTTGACATAGAGACCACGACAAATTTAACATGTCACAACCCCTATTAGAGAACACACAATGGATCTTTGATTGAATCGGGATTCAAACGCAGTATCATCAGATAACGAGAACGCATGCCCTAACCAACAAGGCAACTATGATTCTCTTTGTCCAAAAATTGCATGTTACAGGAATAGTGAAATCTAAACAGATAATATTCTAAAGCTCTAATTGTTCTGCTTCTATTAAACAGATTCCAAATAAATTTTTAAATATATATTATTTTCACAGTAATCACAATACTCAATGTGAAAGAATATCTCATATTCATAATACAGGTTTATAAGAATGGTAATAAACAAGAATCAAATTTGCATCTTGTGACTTTTATCTATCAGGTTTCTTTAATAATTATGTGTGTGCAGAATATAATTATAAAAAGTGAAGACTAAATGAAATCCAGTACTGTCCGTCTAGCCAATCTTTTTAACTCCTATTATATAAGCCATTTGTGACTTAGTAGTACCCAAGTAGCCTCTATGGATTAATATTAAAAATTATATTCCATATGAAAATCAGTGATGAATCGTTAACAGTTCAGAATTGAGTCAGATTTCAACAAATCTAATGATATGACATTGCATTTCGAAATAAAAGATCCTATGTTTTATCTTCTGTTTAAAAAATGAAAGACAATTTGGTTGATTGAACATTTTGCGAATATTTCTTATTGTAAGTCATGAATATAACCTTTAGTTTCAAAATTTCATTCTGCAGAATTATACGATGTACACTAAAAAAAAATTTTACAACCACTTTCTGATTTACAACCTCGACATATATGATCAATATCTCGGTCTTATTTAAATCCTACATGAATACTTTTCATAATTTTGCATTTATATATTTCACGAATTTTTATAATTTGCTCGTCTGATGAGCTTGCTGGTATGCTACCGAATCTATTTACTAATAAAAGCTACTAACTATCGCATTGCTATAAAATATTGATAAGCTCAATTTTAAACATAATTAGTGAAATTTCCGTACTTACTTCTCGACAGTAAATCATTAGAGCCATTTATTAACAAAAATCTCTTCTTCAATTCAATATGATGGGAATTAACTCTGAAGTTTATAACAGCCTAAAGTGTTAGATTATCCCCAAATCTGATGTCAAAATTTCAATTCAGTATTCCAGTGTTTTTCTCTCTAAAAATGTGGCCCTTGGAAACCCTAAAAATAAAATTAATAAATTCATATTGATTTTTCTTATTTCAATTTTTAATATCTAAATAAAAGAAGAATATATTAAATTAAATCGAATCTGAATCGGTATATAGATTAAGTATTTACTTATTGATTTTAAAATGCAAAATGTTTTCAATACGAAAAAGCTTGTGATAAAATTATTGGGTTTCGCCAAGGTATGGCAAAATTATTTACTATTATTTTCATTCATTCATAAATATATTTTAGATATTTTGATTTCCTTTGTCCCTATCATATTTCAAACATAGAAAATTGAAACAGAACTATTTCTTGTATTTCAAATAGAAAATCAGTTTTGAATGATTTGTTAGCACTATATGAAATATACTAAATTCTGCAAAGAGTGCTTAAACATAATTTTATTATGTTTAAACACTCTTTTTAGTTCTGCAAAGGGTGTAAAAACTAATTAAAGTTACATAACGAACTTCTCTTATGACACATCCTTTAGAGTCGAAAACAATAAACATTAAAATCTAGAAAATTATTATTAGCTCTTTCGATTCATTTATAAAATAAATAAAAATATAATTAAAGACAAAATAACATTCAGATTTACTTTTTTAATACAAATAAATTTAATATAAACTTAATACTTTACTTACAAAATTAATTGCTTTCGATAATAAAAATATTTTATAATAACTGAAACAAAAGTTAATTTTGATATATTGTTTAAAAACTCATAGCCTATAAGGGGACATATTTTAATTTTAATTCGGTTAAATATTTTTCTAATTTACAAATTTATTTTGGTATTGAACGCAAATAAAATAGAGCTTATTTTTCACATTAGAAAAATTTATATTAAAGGAATTTTTTGTTAATTTGAAATTAAATAAATTTCCAAACATCTTTAATTAATTTTAAGTACATATAATTAATTTATAATACTTTAAAACGTATGTTTTTAAAGTTTAAAATTTCATCATTTTAAACCTGTTTCTCCAATTAAGCTTTTTAACCAAGACTCTTGCTCTGTGCAATATCAATAGTGTAGAACTCAATAGTGTTCCATATGCAATATCTGACTTCTCAGTAAAAGCTTCAGTATAGCAAAATATCATTAATGGAGCATCTATCTCATATTTAGATTAAATAAATTATAATTCACAAACATTTAAAAATAAATCATTAACTTAGAAACATTTAAATAATTTTAACTAAAGAATATATAAAATTATTCACTACTTTATCATACAGGGAATCTCACCATTTAGGCAACCTCTTACGTGATGACAACCTTTTCATCATGACATCTTCAGCCCAATCTTATACGTGATTACTGTCCCTTATAAATAATACTGAGGTGTAATTCAAAGTACATGAAAGGAATCAGTAATGTGTTGACTCTTGATTTATCAAGACAGCTTATGACATTGGACAAATGAATAACTATTAAAAAGTTTATTCTTATTGAAACGATTCAATTAAATAAAACATGTCATGTGTGTTCAGCTTATTGTTCAAATTTGAAAGATAAGTCCTGTTCTTTATTTTACTTTTCAATAAATCTATTGGGCCTTATGAATATTGTATATTCACTGGCTGGATAATTTTTATAAATTAAATTACTCATTTTTTGTAGAATGTTCTTCTTAATGAAAACCATAGATTCTCCTTTCCTTATCTTTATTCTTTTTTTTCTAACTTTTTACATGCATATATTTTCCCAGTAGCTCTAACCTGACAAGCACAGACTTCACCAAAACCTCCTTTACCCAATACACGATACATGCAAAAAGTTTTTGCTGTCACTGGTTGGCCTTCTAACCACTTCCATTGTAAATATCTTTGAAAATACGTGCTGTTTTCAAGTTCTTTAAAAGGCTCTCTTGAAAGGAAGTCTTTTACTGCTCTAGCACATTCAGTAAATAAATCTCTACGAGCTGTTTGAAGATTAGAATGACATCGTTTAATTAAATTCTCATTGACAACATCCACAAATTTACTAGACTCTTTACTCGCGTACTTGGTAAAAACTTAGTGGGCAACTTCTGCTCGATCTTCATCCGACAGAACCCCATAAGCATCTACAATGTCTAAAAAGTTAACACATTTGTTATAATGAAGCTTTGTTTCACAAAACTGGTGGAAAAGTTGATGGCCAATAGGCCATCTGTTGAAGTTCCTGTAGCAAGATTTGTAAATGTTTTAGATGTGTACAGCGCTGATTCTGCCCTCTCATTTTTGGAAGACTGACAATTATAATGTTTCAAAACAAACTTTTTTTGTATTTCATTTTATCATATACTTGCAAATATAACTGAACATTATCATCATTGTTGCAAACACTGTTAATCATATATTTAATTTGTGTTAGCTCTCATTTTAAAATTGACATGGGTGTCTACTCATTACATACGTTTTGATGTACGCCATTCCGATAGAAAACTAAGTTTCAGTACAAGAATATCAATGTGCCATTTTATTTTATCTTTCTCATTATCTTGTTGATGTTTTGTTCTAGAAATAAAATAAAACCTTTTATGTAATAAATGGGTAATTTAATTTATAAAAGTTATCCAGCCAGTGAATACAGCATGAATACCACTTTAATTTTATATATTTTAAGCACACAATGTATGTTTCCCATGCACAATATTCCTTCAAAAGTGTAGTCTCACAATACTTGGATGCGTTTCCTTGTTAACGGCAAATAAATATGAACTACTACTTTAAAATCTTTTGCGAAAGACAAATATGAAGAGATGCCCGAAGAAAATCATTCAATATCTTTTACATATTGCAATATCAAAATTTTAGTTACAAATTACGCCCGTTAATTGAATTATTTTATGCTTTTTATTACTATTTTTACAACTTGCACATCATTACAAGCACTTCACTAAAAATAAATATGTAATCATTTTCAATTTTTAATCTAAACTCTGGTGTTTTAAAAATTATATTTTATCTTAACCTTACGGAAATTTAAATTTTCTTAACTTAGTATTTATATTTTGAAAGTAAAAGGCGTTTTATCCTATTTACCTGTCTATTTTAATGAAAATTTTAATAAATAATAATATCAATGTTTTATTTTGTATATGTTGCATGAATGTCATGTATATTCTCTATTTACTATGCTCCTTCAATAGGATAGACTTACAGTACTTATTTTCCATGTTTGTTTTCCCTAAACGTGCTTTAGAAGATGAAAAAAAAATACAGAGATGTTTTCCAGTAGAATCATAAATATCTGAGAGCCGTTTCGCCAATGTTAAAATAGTCCCTCGCAATGGAATTTCTCTCCATAATTTATTCACAACGCCCGCTTAAAACATTTCGTGTTCTTTCCTTCAAGAAATAAACGCGACAGTTTTCATCACAGCTAGGCTCTGAAGGATATTTTTATTGCTCCTTTGAAAGTGTTATTGTTAACATTTACGTTTCAATTGCAACACGGGAAAATGTTTGTTTCTGCAATAAAAAAAAATGGAGAGTTTGTGTTTTCTAAAATTATTTAGTTATTATTCATATGTATTTTTTCTTAATGTTTAAACTAGCTTCGAGCAAAGCTATGAATTTGAACTGGGGTGTCATTTAGCCACTAAAGAACATTAAGAATATTAATGTTTTTCATAGAAATAAATATTTCAAAAATTTGTTGACCAAATTAAATGTTTCATATTTATTTCAGTGATACATAGAAATGGTAGTTTCTCTTTTAATTTTGATATATATGACAGTAAAGATGTTTTGAAGATCAATTCAAGATTGCAAACAAAGTATTTTTAATAAAATTTTGTTTTCAAATGAAGAAAATAATAACATGAGAAAACATGCTTCAATATTGAACCCAGAAATAGAGCATTCGGCTAATATCTCAGTGAGAGGATTTTCAATTATTATACGGGAACGAGATTTCTTCCATTAATGCCATTGGTTTTAAAAGGGAAAAAATAATATTAAAAGCCTATACATATAAGGAAAATACTCGTATTAAACAGTGCACATTTATTGGTATATATTATAGTGAATTTTTTCGTATTTTATTACACTCACTGTATGTACGCGTGTGAGCGTTAAATTGCTTTGAACTTTATTAAATTTAATAATTTTGGTCATAAATCATCTTTTTATCCAATAACATATTTGTTCCCAACGTTTTATTTCATATCAAAGAATTTAGAATAAAATTTTGAGAAGTGAAGATTGACAAGTAATTATGCAATTTAAAATAACTTCCGTTCAACGTGACGTTTTATAATCACTATAATTTAATTAATTTACAACAACCAAATATTGATGCTTCAATTTATTCTCCAAATACTAAATAATGCAAAATTACGATTACACATAAATACAAAAAATTAATTCAAATTAATTTAGTCTACAAATGTTTGACATTTTAACTATATTTGACAAAATGACGTTATAAACAATAATTTTCGTAATGAAACCTACATTTAATTTCTGCATTATTATATATATATAAGAAAGTAAAAATGTATTTATTATGATAAATATTTTAATCATAACAGTATTCAATAAATATTGGCAATAATTGTTTGATTCTTTTTTAACAGTTAATAATCATTAATACTTATTAATAATTAATAAACATTAAAGCTAATTAATGACCATTCCTGCTAACGTTTATATAAGCATTAAACTATAAAATATTAAAATATATTTGATTCCTTACATCGCTTGTCAGAATCTATCTAAAATTCTTAATGATAAAAAAAATTTATTTTTGAAAGAGGATCATTATGTTTAAAAAGTCAAAATATTTTAAAATTAATACCAACATGGAATAAATTAAAGAAATTTCAAATCATAAACAGTATTAGGCCTTCCCCAGTAAGTACTTTATTTTTCAATTTCAAAGCAATTAAAATACCACAGAATAAAATTTAACGTTTTACAAAAGCATAACGCATGGTATCCATTATTGCAGCATGAAGGGTAGATCATCATTGCGTTCTCCGTATCCCATATAAATTCCACTGAATTCGCCAGTACTGGGAATATGATAAAATCTGTATCCTGGCCACCAAAGATTTCGAATACTAATTTTTTCTCTGAGATGATCACTTTGAAGAATCCAACAGCCTATGTAAAAAGCAATGTAAAATATGCTAGTTTAAACACAATAATAAAAAAATAATACAAAAAGCATATACATACATATGTATTTTTCTATATCAGATTATATGTTAAAAAAAATAATTTCAGATTTCAGAGACTTTTCAATGCATATTTTTACTTTCTAACACTGAATGTTACAGAATAATTTCATGGTTAATGATAATCATGTAATTACTCTTATACAAAAGAAATTTTTTTCTATTATATTCAGATTTACAGCTGCTCTTTAATATTATTGACAAAATAAATATTTTTGTTAAATATTTTTCCATTTAGCTTTATGCTGATCTCATTGATATCCTTTCTTCATTCTCAAAGAATATTAAAATATAACAGCAAAATGAAATTTTTCATTAAAACTCCAGCAAAAACATTTTTCTGTTCATGTTATTAATTGTAAAAAACAAATATTATATATTAATTATTTATAATTTCATAAAGTAAGTTTCTTAAGGGCCATTATTATTTAAAAATTGTTTTTAGAAATAATTATTTTTAATATGCCCATTTAAACTTGTTTAGATCAACATTATGCTACCTTACTTCAATTTTATGCCATTTCATTACTTAACTCGTAATTTTCTTTTATAACTTTATAATTCCAATTAGATACTAGATGAAAACACTTCTAAGTGAAATAAAGTGGGGAATAAATGAATATTCTCGTCACTCTTCAAATAATAAAATTATTTTTCTCATTCTTTAGAAGTAACCAAATGTTTTAAATCGTTAGATTAAATTATAAATTTGAAATGCTCTTTCTCTTCTTCTTTCTTTCAATATTTTCAATATTAAAAGAAAAAGAAAAATTAGAACAAAAATATGACTTTAAACCTAAATATAAATAATTTTATTAACTCACATTTTAAATTTTTTATATTTAAGTTGTAAATCCTTATCTTAACCTTTTCATGTTGTATAAAAAATATTAATTTCATCCAATAATTTATATAAAATACATCATTATTCTTTAATAAAATTGTAATCATAAATGAAATATTATTGGAATGTTTAATATCAATAAATTTAAAGCAGTATTGCTTTTCTATCGCACTTGAAGACACATTTTCTTTCCGACAAAGCACAAGGAATGGCTTAAAAGCTGAAACTATAAGACACTTATGTTTTCACCACGTTCTACCAGAGTGTTTTTCATAGGTAGTATTTTTATAGGTATTATTCATTACCGTAAAAAATTCCAGGAAATGCCCAAGCAACAGACAGATATGCATGCAGAAACCAAAAACACTACCCATGCTGCACAACAATGGCTTGGATCAAACTCAGAAGTTTCCATTCTCATCAAAGCTGTCCAGTCTCATAACTATATCAGGCTGCAATTTTTATCAAATATATACCAAAACGTAAATTGAGTGTAATTATTATAACTGAGTACTAATTTCATTAAAACTTACTGCGTTAATTATTATTTATATTGTCTAGCATAAGGATTGCTCATGAGCGTATTATTTTTAATATTGTTTAACTAATATTATGTTTTGTAACTCACCGGTAGGGTAATCTAATATTATCGGCTCAAGGAATTGACGAGCCCTGTCCCCGCCAGGGGGACATACAATAGAGGTTGGCGAAATACTGACAGCAGAATCAGGAAGTCGGTAGTGTAGGTATGAGCTCAGTTCCGTAGCATCTACTTTAGGAAGACCTGAGGAGTATTAGAAGAGAAATAAGCGAAAATAGGAAATATGTGTAGTTACTATAAAAACAACCAGTAATGAATTTTAAATTTTCTTGAAATATGAAAATAAGGACATTTAACGCTCTATATAATTACTCAGCGTGTGACGTTCATTCAAAAACTTGAATGCATTCCACTCAAAATAGTAACAGCTGCCAACCGACATATTTTAGAGACAAGATTTAATAACTATTTCTTATTAAAAACTTAAATAGTATTATTTAAATTAATATTCATAAAACTATATTCTTTTTCATCGATTCAATAAGATTAAATGTTAAAATTGAAAGCAAAAATATTAAAGTATTTTAATAATCTATAGTATATTTTCGTTTTTATTGTTGTAACTATCTAATGTATAATGACTTATAAAATTAATGTAAGAATTAAATCTAGTTTCAATTAGAAATCGAGTCAGGACCTCATCGAAGTTTAGAAATTGTAAAACTGATTTGTCTCGAAGTATTTGAATGAATAGAAAAAGTAAACTTTCTGAACCGTTACTTAAAAAAATATATATTTAGAAATGGGAAATGAAACAGTGGAAAAAATATTTTCTTCATAATTTTTCTCGTTACAAGAAAGTTTTAAATGAAAGTTATCAAATTTTTGCCTTTTTCTTTGATTTGCTTTCGGTTATGTTTTTCAAAAACGTTATCAGTGATTTAATTTGAAAATTTTATTAATTGTATTTAATGAATTCAACAATGCATAATTCAAAAAAAGAATGAGTATAATTTAAGACATTATAACTGCTTTTATAAAGCATTACTTAAGAAATTATAATTATTCTTATAACCAAAAATATTTTGAAACAAAATAGACATTTTTATTTATTTCTTTATTTTATACTTATCATTATACATAAGCATAACACCCTTCATTTATTACAAATGTTAGAACAATTTCAATAGTTTCATTTATTTAAACGCATTCTTATTTTATAAAATAAACCAACTTTTTACTTTAAAATTAAAACTTCACAATTTTACAATATAGGATATTTAACGTTAATGTATTGAAGAATAATTAACATTTATATTTATTAGATTGAATATTTATATTCACCGTAATGAATTAGTTTTAAGTGGATACTTCTTTCCCTGAAAATTCAAAAATATTTCTAAAAAACATGCTGGAATAAATAAAAATAATTTTTGTCCCAAGCATAATAAAATAACCCATTTCATTCTATAATTTACATTTTTTCAAATACCTAATCTCTCAAAAAATTGGCTAACAATGGAGAAATATATACAATATTCATTGTTTAAATAAAAAAATGGCAGCTACCATTTTTTACTAATTTTAAAACTCACATGTCATGTGTAAAACCTCTTACGTCTATATGTTTCAAAACTATACAATGTATGTTTACTTCAAAAAATAAAATTTTAACTAAATGTGAAAATGTATGAATCATAAATATGATTACCTATGAAAAGGAAATTATCCTTTTTATTTGTGCTTATAAGCCATAATTAAATGCAAAAGGTATCATATTTTTTTATTCTTCATCACCGGAAGTTATTCTTAATTTATCTGTTAAGCAATTTTATATAAAAAGTATGAAATTTTAGTCCATCATTTTTAATATTCATAGAAAAATTCATTTTTGGTTATAAATTATACTTTTGAACCATTCTTCAAGCATCTACTTCATATATTTCATGAGAATGAAAAATGATATTTAAATTATTTATATAAACCTCTCTAAGCATAAAACATAATAAACATCACTGAATATTCTCGTGGTTTCAATGTTTACTTTCAATTTTGAACCTACATAATATTTTTCATTATTTCTTTTTCAATTAGAAACAGAGTTATAATTAAATTTAATAATATCTCTCCTTCTTATTAGTACAGAACTCTTATATATTTAATGATGTACAAATTTGCATTGCATTTAATCTCCTTATTTTATTTTTCAAATTGTTATAATACGTAAAAATGAATTCGTTATTTTTATAAGCATATTATTCCCTTTAATTTACATAAATAGATCAGATTTTCCGTTAGCATAAGCAAACTGATTTCTCCAGAGTCAAAGAGATATTTAGACATCAAAATGTATTCAGTCACCAAATCAAATTCTCTTTTTTCTGATTAATCTTCTAAATTGTATAGATATCTTTTAGATATTATCAAATATTAATGAGCAATATTTAAAACTTTTCTTAGAATTTACAACCAAATTTTTTGTCACTTATTGTACTCAGTTCTGTTAAAACATAAAAGTAAGATTTTATAAATTTTCTTTTGTTTCCCTCGTAAATTTCCTACTTTTTTATAATTAGCTTTCCATGCTTGTTCGTTCCTCTGTTATTGAGCACTCAAGGCTTGTAAGAATGTTGTATTACTCACTGTCATTTGGAATAACTACTGCTCATTTCCAGACAGAGATCTATGATTTAATAAATTGAGAAGTTTGCTATCATATCACATACATTTAACACTAGAAAGAATTTTTTTATAATTATTTCACCTATTTTATGCAAAAATATTTAATCAGACATTAATATCAATGTCAAATTAGTTTTTATTAATCCATTTAGAATTACATGGTAGATAATTCGATAATTTTCCAAAAGCTGATTCCATGCAGTTTATTTTGATGTTAATTTTAGATATCTATTATAAATAATTTTTGCATTGAACTAAAGCAAAAGAATCCAAACAATTTCAATAATATAATGCATATGAAAATTTTATAATATATTTAAGTAACATGATTGCATTGAAAATTATACTTCAACTGTCAGTAAATTTCTTGATTGTAACCCTTAATTTTCCTTAAAACGTATGGTTTTTGTGTAATTCATTCTGTCTCATTATGTATATTATTAGTATACGTTGTATATAAGCAACTTATTAATACGCACTAGAATCATTCTAAACATAATTTACCAGTAAATAAAAAGTGTTTCAATTTAAACTGATGAAATTTACATTAATTTTACTTTGATTCGCATATATTTATCATATCATTGATTTTATCATTAAGTAAATATTCAGATTCCCCAGAATTAACTTTCGTAATTAGACGACTTTCTGAGAATTTGCATCATTAATTTAATTGCAGCAATCCTATAGTTAATGTCGAACTAGATTACTTCGACTAATCAAAAGAGACTACACCCCAATTAAAGGACTTACTCGGTACATTTTCATGAATAACGCGATTTTGTTCCAAATTCCAAAGCATTCTCTTATCTTTTTCTTCACACATTATCTCTTTAATATCATAATAAACAAATAAATATTGAATTCGTCTCTATGCGTATGCATTCATGAAACTAATTATAAGATATATTTCTGTGTGCGTGCGTGCGTGCGTCCGTGTGTGTGTGTGTGTGTGTGTGTGTGTGTGTGTGTGTGTGTGTGTGTGTGTGTGTGTGTGTGTGTGTGTGTGTGTGTGTGTGTGTGTGTGTGTGTGTGTGTGTGTGTGTGTGTGTGTGTGTGTGTGTGTGTGTGTGTGTGTGTGTGTGTGTGTGTGTGTGTGTGTGTGTGTGTGTGTGTGTGTGTGTGTGTGTGTATGTGTTGAAATTATTTGAATAATATTATAATTTGAAATGAATGCAAAATAAAATCTGTTATAAAGTAGAGTGTGTAAACAAAATTATTACAAATGTTGCATATTTTAGGTGTAACATTTGTAATTATTATATTTGTAATTATAACATTTGTAATTATTATGATATTATTATTTGTATTATTACTTATAATTATTAATGTACCAAATATAATATAGAAAATAAAAAAGGAAACAAAATTATTAATAATTATAAAAAGCTATCCTTAATTACTGCTTATCCTTAATTATAAAAAGCTATCCTTAATTACTGAAAGTAATTTTTGTAATTAATAAATTATTTAAAGTATAACGTTTAGAAATTTTGAGAATTAGAAATATAAGATTGATACTAATCTGAATGTTTAATGATGATTACATTTACTGTATTTATAGATAAGTAGTATCTTTTAACTTAACTCTGGATTTTCTGAAAAATGTCATTTATCATTTGTTAGAAAGTCATGAATTTGCAAAATCTTAATGAAAGGGTTCGGAAAGACAGATTTTGAGATCTGAGCTCTTTAATTGCACGTGAAATTTTTTTAAAAATCCAATTACAGCTTTCCTGTTTTTTTCAAAAATATCCAATTCCTGAAATACTGACGTTAGAGCAATATAGAGAATTGTTATGAAAGTTCACAAAAAAAGCTTCTAAATTAATCGATTATTTGCTTCTAGCTATTAACATCTCCCTCAGTTCTTTTCGTTTTGGTGTATCACTTGCATATATGTCAATGTACAATGTATACAAACTTATACAATATACAGTATAAACAAATACAAATTTGTACACTATTGATTAACATAATAAGAATCAACATAAAGAAATATTTTAAAAAAATAGTAGTGATCAATTTTCTTACGTTTCATTCTTGAGATCAGAAATAATCTATGTTATCCTAAACTAAATAAATATCAACTAGAAAAGCGTATTTAACGATAAAAACTTAATAAAACAGCATTCTGGTTTTGCATATAGTAATTTGATTTCTGATTTTTAAAATTGTTAAACATATTTTTGTACTCTGTTTTTTAATTTATAATCAACATGCTTTTATTTCATTTGCCATCTGTAAAGCTAACTACCATGTGTACAATAAAAATAATCGACATTTCTAAAAACTTATAATTATACGTTCATTTTGATTAAAATAAGATATACAATTTTAAAATTATTTAATATCTAAATAATTTAAAAATTATAAATATAACTTGTCAAATTACGAAAAATAACAAATTACTAAAAACGTAACATGTTAAATTACAAATTACTGAAACCAGAACTTGTCAAATTTAGACAAATTACAGATATAAAGAAATAAGGCAAATATAGCTGAAATTGAATGATCAGTTAAATTTCTATACACTGCTAGGTATTAAAATTGCAACAATAGGTAAAAATGATATTATAATCATCAAAATCATATTAAGGTGAAAAGTTGGAATGAACAAATGATTAGTATTTCAACACATATAGACTGTAAAGGAAAGACAAAGGATATTTGAAACTCTGCGTATAAGAAAAATTATGCTGTGAATTTCCCATTCAAAAATCATTTCGTAAAATTTAAGTTTTCTCAGAACATTACGTGATGCCACGAATAAGAAGAATAAGTGCTTAACATGAAGGGACGAAATTCTACACAGACAAGTTCACAATATCGTTACTTATTGAGAATCTTGAGTATTTTCCCTTTATATTGCCACTTGTCTTTGTCAAAATCCAACTAGTGTCATGCAAATAGGGAATTGGTGATTTGTTGAGAATCATACTGGAAGACATGTAGAATTTCAACACTTTCCAACGATTAGCGTTTAACAACAGAGACAAATTTTGAGATAGACCTTGTAAAACTGTAAATCATATCATGGACCATTTGTCAAGAAATAGGCTTGTTTGTAGTATGTCCAATATCTACCCATACCGTGCAAAGACATATGGAACAACAAAGATTATCAACATGACCACCATAACTTCATCTTTCTTTGACAATGCATAATAGACACGAGATGAATCTGGTTCTACCAATGGCAAAATGACAGGTACAAGATTGGCTCAATGTTTTATTTTCAGACAAGCCAAGGTTCTGCATTCAGCATTCTACTGGCCATATGGGTATTCAGAAGTGAACGCTGTTACCTGTTTGTATTCGATATTGTCACCCTACACCTAGCATAATTTTGTGGGCAATCACTTTATACATGACACGATCATCTCTATTTTACATCGACTGCAGTTTAAATGTTGATTCTTAAGGTTCTGATATTTTAAGGCCAGTTTTGTGCCTTATCCTCGAGGTCTGTGAACTGCCATTTTTCAAAAAGATAGTGTAAAAGTACATTCCATCGTTTCCTATATTCCTCAAACACAGAATGTTCCACTGTTGTTCGGGCCAGCTCAGTCTTCACACCTATCGAAAACAGCATGCTCATGAATTGCTGAGAAACCAGGCTGCAATCCATCTCCTGTTACTTCGGTTTATAAAGTGTACGTCTGATTTGAAGGATTATGAAATGAGTTTCTTGTTTCTGTCATCCAATCCCAGTTCTATTATATGCCTGACTGAATAAGGTTCATTTTACCTTCAGGAATAACAACTTTTTCCTATTTCATATTCCGCAAAAGAGATTGCAAAGTTAACACTTTTGTTTTCACGGCATATTGTTTTGAGCTCCAAAGACTGGCTAACGTCACAACGCCTCACGTTAAAATCTACTAAGTGAAGCATGATTTGCCCCGACCAGTAATTGGGAGGGTGACTACACAGATCCTCCCTCACTAGAGCAGATTTTCCATCCTGGAACTCCGTTCGTTAGGGATGTGTCCACGTTAATTTGTAACGTCCAAAATCCTTCCACTGGTGTTGGGTGGATGTGAAAAGATGGGTTCCAACTCAGGTTTATCCTCGTCACCTGACCGTGGTTCAAAATTAAGAGGTACTTGGTGATAAGTGAATATTCCAAGCCTTAAAGTACAGTACAAGCTTCACCTATGTTCCGCTATATATATAAATATACCAATACAGTTTAAGAATATATTTTATTATTTGCTTTTCTTCATCGTGCTGCACGGCATAAAAGTAATGTAATGTATAAAAGTTAAATAACTGTATGACTAGCAATGTATTAAAAGTAATTTTAATTTCAATTATAAATTCCAGCATTATAATGTAAGACAGAATTATATTAATACTTCAAATATATTTCTCACATAAGCAATTATTGTTAAGTATTTTTTTTATCTTTATCATATTCTTCTTTAAATTATCTGATTATGTCTTTACATTACAATACTTTTATTACAGTCTACCTTTATATGCTTGTACGTAACACAATAATATATGAATCATATTTTTAGCATTAGAAAAGTTATCTTAATTTTACACAGTTTTGAAATTTAATGTGTAAATAATCTAAAATTTTAAATGAAAGTTTTTAAAAGCAAATAAATTTTTAATATTAAAAGCAGCACAATTACAAAGTAAAATTAAGGTCACAATAAAGACTTTATTAGCTCATAAAATGAAAAATGTGTTTTTCTTTTAAAATTAATTCAAAATAAAAAATTTACGAAACTTAAAGTATTGCTCTAACTGGAAACATCTAATATCAATTATTGATAAAATATGAGTAAGCTTATTTCATGACGTTTCTAAGCACTTCATACATAGACTTGCTCATCTGATAGGATTATATTGAAATTCCTTACTAAGCTGATAATATACCACAAATACGAGTCCATGCCATAAGATGGGCTAATCTATATTGCAAATTTGCTGTCAGGAACATAAATATCGAAATTTCTCGTTTTAGTGTCTTGAATCTCAAAAAATCAATTATTATTATATTTATATACATATACGTTATCTTGCTGATACCATTGACATAAAATCAATGTCTGTCACTGTTTTACTGCCATTAGTTTCCCTTTCTGCTTGGGATAATGTACTTAGGTTTAATTCTGTGAGGCTTCTGCTTTTAGTATCATGACAATATATCATCAAAACTGATGTCGAAACATGCAGCCGGTTTAGTTAATAACAGAACTGATTTATAAGTAGGAAAATAAGATGTCTTCTTTGAAGATTAAATTGTTGTGACATAGAATGCTTATTTTAAGGAATTAGATACGGTATTCCAATCATATTTTGCGATATAGTTACGAGCAAAAGCTGTCTTTTCAGATTTTTTAAGTATTTTTTTTTTACTTTTATAAATTAAATAAAGATTTTTGAAAACAGAGATGTGTGTTAATTTAATATAACTTTACAATATTTATCAGTTTTTCTGACAATTTTTTGTTAACAAAATAAGTATGATCATTATATTCCCTTTTATTCAGGAATATACTTCACAAATAAGTACATGGTCTGTTTCTCAATGCAAATTTAATTATTTATTTTATTAGAATAAAATCATTGCTTTGTACATAGCTTCTTAAGGCGATTTAAAAGTTACTTACTGCAAAAAATTGAACAGCTAATTCTATGAAAAATAATGAAAATAAAAGAGAAATAGTGTGTCAATACACAAGGAAATGTTTAGCTTCTATGTACTGAGATCAGATATTTTTAACATAATTTTTTGTTTATTACAAATTTATTGTGAAATGGTACTAAAGTTACTATCCAATAAATTAAATATTTATTTTTGGTCTAGCTTATAATTTAACCATTGTAGATATTATCCAAACCAGAAATACTTTTTACAGAATAATATAATGTTCTTAATTGAATTTTTTTACGATTATCGATTGTAATTTTACATGACTTCTAAATATCTTTTCTCAAACAGAAGAATCTCAATGAAGTAATCATACAAAATTTCGACGGAGTTGAGAGCTAAGTTAAAAATTTGACTTTAATCAGTGACAACAATGTACAAATTAATGCATCTAAATGTAAGAAATAATGCACTTACTAACTTTAGAAACAATGTGCATAGTTGAGTTCATTACTTGCATCAAAGAATAGAATTTGATAAAGATTCGACATAATTTATTCGTTCAGAATTCCATTTTAGATATTTACATATTTAATGTCTGTCCTAAAATCATACTGAACTAAGTTTTAATTTTTATGTATTTATACAAGCTTCACTTTGAAATTTTTAAGTTTCAACTAGCATTTTAATGTTATTTTTAGGAAATTTTTAGAAGTGTTCAGTGTAGTCTCCTCCAGCATTATTGCATTTCCGTAGAAAAAATGTTCGAAGACTAAATGCTTCAAGAGCTTCATTTCTCTAAATAGTGAAGAAAAATTATATTTGTAACATTATTCTCATTTTTGAGAATAAAAACGATGTCTACGTTAGTTCTTTTTCAGATTTACAATGAACCAAAAGTCACACATAACTGCCTCTGATAAATAGGTTGGTTTTATAACTTAGATGTGTTTTGATTCTAGAAATTTGATTTTCAGTCTTGCTAAATGAGAAGAACCATTTCATGGTGAAGCAAGTGTTGTAATATCCTCTTTTTTAATTTCTTGAAGACATTTACTAGTGTGCCAGTTAGCAGAAATTGTCTTTTATCCTTTTAACCATTTTTTTTAAAATTTGATTTGTATTTAATAATGGTATTTTGCAATAAATGTATTTAACTTGTAATGGTATAAAAATTTTGATTC
The DNA here is from genome assembly GCA_037975125.1 of Latrodectus hesperus. NCBI lineage: Eukaryota > Metazoa > Arthropoda > Arachnida > Araneae > Theridiidae > Latrodectus > Latrodectus hesperus. The sequence goes on from CM075853.1 coordinate 85,190,804, forward strand.
GTCCTGTATTTCTGAAAAAAATGGCATGCATTTCTTCGTAACACATTTTTTACCTTTGTAAACTTAAGATTATCTTCTATGACCTAAATTTTTTTCTTGACATGTTAGAATATCAAAACATATTACGTACAATTTATGACAAATTACAATTTTATAACGCCATGGAATTCTTTTCTTAAGGATTTTTAAAGAGGTGGTTTTGACACAATATTCTTTTTGATGACTAGTTAAATTAAGAAATACCCATTGATGAAATGCATTTTTTATATAGTGGTGGAATCAAAATTAAGCTCCTTCAGTATCATTTGGTAGGTATAATTATCGTCAATTAATATTTTTCATGCAGCAGACACATTATCCAAGATTAATTGCTGACACCCTCCTGTTTTTTGTATTTTTCTTCCTGAAGTGAATTGTATCCTCCATGAAATTCTGAAAGCCATCTGATTGTAATGAAGTGAGTTTGACCTTCATTGCCAATTACTAATTTCAAATGTGAGTATTATTTTTTTTATTTAATCCCACTTCAAATTCGTAAAATGTAAATGTTCGTGCATCAACTCCATTTTTCCTTCCTACTATAATTTATTGTATACTAAACTACTTAATCTTCCAGCAAAAAATGGTATGACAGGGCAAAATAATACAAATTTTCAAATCTAAACATTCATTATTTTTTGCTCCATTACTTTTTGACTGCATGTTTCTCAGAAATTTCCTAGGGAAATTTACTCTTATAAAACTATGCGGTTTACATTTCCATGATTACCATATTAATACTATGATCAATCTTAAAATAATTATTTATAAAAATATTGAATCTACATTTTCATTATTGACATATTATTCCTCCATTTATTAAGAAATATATATTTAATCACAAAAAACTACAAATGATTTGAAATATTCAGTTCTTTTGTATTTTAAATTTTTATAGCATTTTTAATTCCAATTTAATTTATTATTCTCAACACGTTTGCATCAAATTACATTATCTAAAATATTTCTTAATAAAATTTTTAAAGTACTGAATATAATAACTTTTTATTGAGAGTGCTGGTAAAATAACATAAAATAATAAACCAAAGATTAAATGTCGGTAAAATAATATAATACCAAATATATAATAATATAAAATAATAATAATACTTGGATGTTTTTGTTCCATTGCTTATTAATTTTATAAGATTGCAGGGATAAAAAATTCTGAAAGTTTCAGCAAAGTATTTAAATATATTCTACAAATAGCCTTCCCAGAGGGCTTTTCTTAATTTTATTCATGTATTTCAAGGGACGAAAACCAAAATTTCAGATATTAAGAAAAAAAGTAGCCATTACACATTGTTTAACAAAGCCTAAAAATAAACCTCGGACCTTCAAATTTGAATGGTGAAGCTTTATCATTAGACTTTGAATAACATTCTCAAATACCATTTTATTTACTAATAACACACTAATAGTAAGATCCAAGGCATTCAAATCTCTAACCAATGTAAGTTTTATGTAGACTAATTTATAATTACTAAAGTATTATATATTTATTATTATTAATTATTTAGAATAAATATTTTCTACGAAAAAATTTAAAGTAGCATTCATAATGATGTAAGTCACACTAAAGCTAAATTGAGAAAAATCTTTTTTTGCTCCAAGTCATTTCTATAGATGCTCTATAGTCAAATATTTGTCTAAGAGATCCAATTCAATGGGTAACTATGATTCAAAATCGATATCAAATCAATACAAACAGGCATACATGCTCATTTTAGGTAATAATACAACCGCCAGTTTACTGAACTTCACAAATATTATTCAGTTACAAGTTCATTGGTGCGAACTGTTATTTTACCATAGGAGCACCCTATTTTTCTGATTAAGTCAATTCCTAAATTTAAAATTATTGAGACAAATTCAAACTTTAATAAAATTTTGAAATTTTCATTATGATGGAAAATTTCATTGAACTTGATGAAGAATGAAAAAAGTTTATCTCATTTCAATTTTCCTCATTTTAATTTTTTTAAAACTCCAATCAATTTGAAAATAAATTTCATTCAATATTTATGCAGTAGTATTTTTTATTTCAATTACAATTTTGTATTTTGAATCATAATTGAGGTATACACCAATCTAATAATTAAATTCAAAAAAGGAAATGACAAAAGGTTTCATTTTTAGATTAATTACATCCTAAAATAAATATTTTACACTAACTTTTAAGAATATTTATTTGAAAATGAAGAAAACATTTTGAACAATTAATAATAATTTGCTGAAGAAACTTTGCATGCATTTCTTTAAAATATCAAACTTAATATTCAAGGCATAACAGAAACGATATTATCTCTGTTACTTAATACATATACATATAAGCCATAATTTTTCCAAATGTATCAAATTAAGTGTGTTACTTAACGCTCTAATAATTTAATTGAACATTATTCTGTTTATCTTTATCATTTATTACATTTAGAAGCAAGCTGAAGTATTTTATAAGACATTTATGGCAAGACTTGCATCAAGAAATCAATTGGCTGGAAAGCAAAAAATATGTTATTCGATTTGTACTTCAGCGTATCACACAGATCATAATTTCTCAGAGATTATCTACCACTAAGCGTTCTCATTATTGGCCATTTATTTTCTTCCTAAAGTGCAGTGAAGCAATTAATGACAAAGAAATGTATTCACATGATTATTACTGTTGCTTTATGATGACATATGCTCTAGACCAAAAATACACTGAAATAGATCTAGCAGTTATGATTATTTAGTATTCTTTTCCTTTGATATTTTAAAAAAGCACGATTAATTTTAATGACTAAGAAAATTATGTCTAGAATTATCATTTATATTAATATTTAAATATAAAATAAAAGAATATTTATACAATTATATAACTTAATTCGTATAGTTCTGTAAAGTTATTTTTATTTTTTCACATTTATAAGATAATAATATAACAGTCAATGCACTTAATCTTAGCCACCGTATTTTATGTAAATAATAAGATTGTCATAATTTTTCTAATCTTCTGACAACAATTCCAAGCAAAAAGATATTATTTGTTTTTCTATATTTCTGGATAATACATTTAAAGTAATCATTAGAAAAATAATAATGTACATTGCTTCAAATAATAATGAAAATGACTTGACAATTATGAGGTATTATTTTATATCATAATTCCTAGATAACAAGTAAAAATCACCGATCAAGTTTTATAAAATAATATCAGCTATTCATGTAATTTCTAACCAGTGAACGGCTATCTTTAGTAACTTTATATAAATAGATTTCTGCTGAAAATGAATGTCCGTTTCCATTCCAAATTCTGGTGATCTTTTCTTGATATCCTCTCTCATATAATAAATATATGAGTATAAATCTCTCTCATTTTAAGAAATTAGTTTGATTCAACGTTGTGTTTTATTTTTGTATTAACAGATCGGAATTTTAATACATTTTCAGATAATATATCAAGTATATAGAATGACTCGGACAATTTTCTCCACTCCCTTATTGTATATTCTACCAATAGCCACGCATAACAAATTTCTCCGTAGCTTAATGACAAGAGAATGCAGGGAAATGGCAATCCAAATATAGTAGAACAATGAAGAGGAATTTTAGATTTTTGATTGCTATGAACACATTCGACATGATGATACCCTGATTGTTATTCTTACTGCCCCATTTAAAATATATAAATACATCCTATCATTGGTGAAATGTCCTATTGCAATGTAGACATAAAAACATTTTGAAATTAACATTCCCTTTCAATGTAAACTTTATTTTCATATTAATCTCTCATTACTTAAAAGACTGATTGAGTAACCAATCAATTTAAATTAGAGTTAATTTAAATGCATCATGAAAAATGCATATAATTAAATGTATTTAAGGTCTAAATATTTCTTTAAATATCTCTTAGTTTAAATTCCTTCCTTTATTGTATCTTTAAATGAAATAACTCTAGTCACTTGGAACAACTTTAACTACTGTGAACTTAATCCTCAAATCAATGTAAGGGACCCAATGATTCAAAACCCTGAGAAGAAGTCCCATTACCTTGAAAATAGGGATTCTTGTTAATGATCCCTCGAGAATTGATCATTAAAGCATTCTTCGGGGCGATCGCCGTTTCGAAGTCCATCAGTTTTACCAGAGCACTTAAGCGGCTCTCTTCTCTAATGACCACCTGAAAATTAAAAGGTATCTTTAATTGTATAGCACAATACAAATAATAGCAGCCGAGAGTGAAATCGATTAGAATTAATATTATTTATGTAAAATAAATTAAGTACCTAAATTTAAAAAATAAAATTTTCCATCTGTTAAAATATTAATTTCCTGTTCTCAAGATATATATATAAATAACTTGAATATTTCTTTCAATTCAATTAAATCTTAATTTATGTGTTTATAGTTCAATTTCCTTTCATAATTTAATGACAAATATATTAATCAAGCTTTAATGTTAATAAATATCTTTTTTATTAGTATTCTCCATTGTCATGATTTTTGAGAATCATATACGTTTTTGTATCTGAGAAGTTATTGATTGAATATAAAATATAAAATTGCTTATATTCCTGAAACCAGATAAATAATACTCAAGAAAAATTTAGAAATATTTAAATGTTCTTAGCGCAAAAATATTAGCTTAGATACATACATTTCTGTATTTAGGATAACTCAATTAATATAACAAATGAACTTTTGCTTTACATCAAAGCTGACATCCCAGATCATTAATATGCATTAAAATATTATTGATATTCATTCGCATAAAGCCGTCTAAGAAAATCATATATTTCATTCAACATTTCATAACATTAATATACCATTATGTAAACTAAATTTATCAAAAAAAATAAAAAGCCAAATGAAGATCAGCAAATAAATTTATTTTTTATTAATAAATAAAATATATGCATAATAAAAACATTTATAAATATAATACACATATATTTAAAATAATCTTATGAAATACATCTTATTAATTATGTTATTAAAATGACATTTGACGAATATTTAAAAATTACTAATAAATAGAACGTGGAGTGTTTATGTTAAGAAATGAATTTTTATAAGCTTTATGATCCATTTTGAAGAGACACTGACCTTTTACAGAATAAATTTTAATAAATGTTTTATTCATTATTTAATATATAAATTCATGGATTAGCATATAAATTTTTCATTTGTTCAGAATATCTTTTAACTTGAAAAATGTGATCAATGTACTTGTACAAAATTTAACGATTATCAACAAGTAAAAAGAAAATAAGGTAAAAAACAAACTTTAAAATAACCACAAGAAAATAATTTGATTGTACATATTTCTTGTATCTAAAATTAATTAGAGTTCAAAATACCCATGATTAACTCACAAGAATCAAAAATATTCTAGGCAATGAAAATTCCCCACCTTCTTTAGAAATCTTTTGATGTAAGCGAATATATGCATTTACCCAAGTTGAAATTAAAGTGATTAAAAACATAACTTTTTTTCTTATAAAGATAATTATTTTTTACTTTTTCATCCTCTTTTTCTCCATAATAATGATGATCCGATGTAGGATCTCCAGAAAAACGAGTTCTGATTAAGTGAAAGGAAGAGATGTCTTTGTCTGAAGGAGGAAAGAGTAAACGCCAAGAACTTCCATCTAAGCTATTGAAAAGGAAATCATGAAAAGATTCCGCGAAAAGTATTCGACACATCATAACTCAATTTTATCTTACATTAGATTTTGCAAAAAGAAAATTGATTTATACAAGTCAAAATAATTTTGATCCCTTTACAATAGCTATACCAATTTAACTTTTATAAATAATTTTTGTTAAAATAATTTAGTTTGAAATGAGAGAAATATTTGTAATTTTACCAGGAAAATATTGTATAAGAATTATATAATAACAGTATTTTTAAAAGACAGTTCCTGATATAATCTCATTTGTCTTTTTCTTAAATGCAGTTGAAATATGACTTTTCTTAAGCATGAAATATTAACATAAATGAACTAAAAAAAATAGAAAACAGTCAATTTCTTGAGGAAAAGTACCTGCATGATTTTCATATCTATGCAAAAATGTTCACTGAGTTCTCCCGAAGAGTTTTTCTAAAATCTTAATCCTACAATATCAGATTTAATTGATTATAACTTGATGTGAATCAAAGTTTTTCGCTTATGTTAATTCAATTTTATTCATAATTATGTATTTGGAATCACTAATTATGGGAGATTTAATTCAAATTTTCTTTAGAATATGTTAATGCTCTAATTTATTTATTTTCTCAGTAAACAGAATTTTTAAAATTTTTAAAACTTTCATAATGCTTTATGCTAAAAAAACATTACAATAAACAATTCGATTTTTATAATCTTGTAATATTTCTCTTAATATAACTATAGTTCAAAAAATATTTTACTTATATTTTTATATAGGAAATTTTAATTTAAAGACTCTACTTTGCTTATGCATGCATTTGTATTCCTTTAAATTACGCAATCATATTAATTAACTCAATAAAGAGTTCTTCTATAGACATTGACTATGACATTTTCCAACAATATTAGGAAAAACTAGCGACATTTCTAAACATGATTTTCAAAAAGTACATATATATATATATATATATATATATATATATATATATATATATATATATATATATATATATATATATATATATTATTATTATTATTATTATTATTATTATTATTATTAATTTTATATATATTATATTTATTTAGCTACAACAAAACTACAAAAACTTTTCTAACATTCAAAACAAAAAATCTTGTCTTGAATATTATGAAACAATTCGTTAACTATATGGAACTCAATTTTGTCTGATTTCATTCTTTATAACGATTCATACTTATTAATTTATCTCTGTTGTTATTGAGATTAAGTCTAGACTATGACTAACGCAAATATTATGATTTGTGTAAATAAAAATGAATCCGATTTCCAATATGATGCAAAATATTCAGAAGAAAAATCTTGCTTATATACCAACCCTACCACATCACCATTGTTACTATGATGAAACATTTTAATCAACTTTTCCCTAGAATATTTCCTAGACATTCCCCATTTTCTCAATGATATAATAATATATAATGCTGATAAAAGTAAACAAATACTATGCAAAAATCATATTAGTAGAATTTCACAAGAGAGAAATAATGAAACTGTTACAATGTAATGTAATAATTCAGAATCGTGTAAATTTTTCATACATTAAAATTTAAAGGAGTTTGTTTATTTGGAATAACCTTGCTTAGAAAATATGGAAAATAATTTCACTCGTAATTTTTAAACACTGTTTTTATTATGGATAAAAAAAGAATCATGAAAGTTTATATATATATATATATATTAGGTTGGGAAAAAGAAATCCGTTATTTTTTCGGCAGATGGCTGTACTTATAGATTTCTCGTAAAGTATCGATCAAACAATTTCAGATTTATGCTCGTTGGAAAGGTGACATTTCACAGTAAAAAAATTCTTTTGCTGTTTTTTGTTTGGTGCATTCAGTTGTGAGTTACAGGGTGTTAAAAATGGAAGTGAACAAAGAGAAAATTCGGTACATTTTACAGTTTTTCTTTGACAAAGGCGAAAATGCAAGCCAGGCGGCTAAAATTGTGAATGGTGTTTATGGTTCCGATACTGTAACAGCCAATTATGTGCAATTTTGGTTTCGTAGATTCCGTTCAGGAATTTTTGATGTTAAAGATGCACCTCGCACAGGTAGGCCGGTCATCGAAAATGTCGATAAAATCGGAGAAATGATCGAAGTTGACCGGTATGTTAGCAGTCGTAACATCGCCCAGGAGCTAAAAATCGACCATAAAACTGTTTTAAACCATTTACACAAAGCTGGATTCAAAAAGAAGCTCGATGTTTGGGTGCCACACCAATTAACAGAAAAAACATGATGGATCGAATTTCCTTCTGCGAAGCCTTGGCCAAACGGAATGAGATAGACCCATTTCTTAAATGGATGGTGACTGGAGATGAGAAATGGATCACATACGATAACCCTGTGCGAAACCGATCGTGTTCTAGATTGGCATCTAGGGAGGATTGTGAAAATCGACTACTAGAGTTTTTTGCAAATAGAGACCAGGACTTCTATGAGAGAGGCATTATGAAGTTACCTTTAAAATGGCAACAAATCATACAACAAAACGGTGCATATTTAACCCAAATCGGACAATCCGAAGCATGTTAAATAAAGTCCTGAATTTCATATAAAAATAATGGATTTCTTTTTCCCCGATATATATATAATATATATATATATATATATATATATATATATATATATATATATATATATATATATATATACAAGCTGACCCAGCCACGCGTTGCAGTGGCTGAGTTTTTAAAATACATTGAATCAATTTTTTACTAATTCTTGGGTTCAATCAAATTAATATTTTCCAAAAAATTTAGAATAGGTTCATTCATAGGAGATTAAAAATAAAACGTTTCACCAAAATTTAATAGTAATAGGTAAAGTATCGAAATTTTGTTATAAGGAATAATTATTCATGTATAACATGTAATCATTTAAAACCGACATCAGCAAAATTTACTTCATAATAAATACTCCAATAAATACATGAATTCTTTCTTGGTATTATGGTAAAGAAATGCCACTAATTTAATAAAAAATTATAAAAAACATTAGTGTAGTACGTAGAGAATTAGGATTGATTTAAAGTAATAATGAAATTGCAAAAGTTTGGCGAAAAGATATCACTTCTGTCTCGTCTGAAAAATTATTGTATTTAATATTCATTTACAAAACATCCAATAATAGAGATAATTTTATTAAAAATGTTTTTATTTTCAAGAATATGCCTATAACTTTGCGATAATATGACGTACATTTGCCACAATAGAATTAAATTCAATAGACAAACCTTACAAATTAAGATTGCGTAGAATGAGATATCAGTATACTAATTTCATAAGTAAATCTCAAATTCTATGCAAAAAATAATAATTTTGCACCAATTCCAAAGAAATTTGAAAAATAATAAGCTGGAGAATTCATAAAAATGAAAGTCCTAGCTTCTGAATAATATTGTAATAAATTTCGGACTCTGTCAATAAAGCTTCAATTTTTTTAATTACTATTAGTTATGGTAATAATATACATGTCGGTATTACATCAATTAATATTATTATTTTAAAAGTTAAAAGACATTAATTTATTGAAAAAATTTTATTTAGAGTAATAATCACATTTTTATATTATTTTATAGTTTGAAGTTTTGTTAAAATAAAAACTGATGTTTTACTAACCAAAATGTTAAATTTCAACAAATTGGAAAATTTTAAATCATGTAAGAATGAAAATACTCAGTAAAGACAATCCTGACAAAGGATTCTTATATAACTTCATTAACTAAGCATGCACATTTTCAATGATTAAAACTGTTTTTGGGTGATTTAGTTTGTTTATCGCTCAATCGTCAGTTTTTTCTCACAAGGACTAATTGGACTGGGACCTATGCTTTAAAGTGGATTTCAAACCACTACGAACATCTAAACCCAAGGTGTAATTCAAACTCACGAACAGTTGAGCCTAAAACAAGAGAACTATTCATTCGGTTAAAACTTTGGATTGGAATAATATTTTCCCCATATGTATTTACTTATCCAAAATTCCTAATTTTATTTTTTTTTTCATTATTAATTTTAGTGAATTAATCAAGTTACTCAACTCATGAGGAAAGTATATTATTTTTTTAACCTCAATAATAATAAAAGCAAACAAACTTCCCTTTTCAAATAGTGTTATTAATCTAGAATTTTTAAGATATAGCTAAATTTTTGGCTAGTAAAGAGATATAGGTTTTACATAAAACATCATGCATTTATCGGGAAAAATGTATCAGTAAATATTTTTAATATTTCGAATATATACATAATAGTTAAGCTTCTTACCTATAAAATGATAGTTTATTTCGAATAAAATCTTCCCCTCTACCTTGGGCAATGTAATAATCATTATTCGTGCCGAAAATCTTTCCAAGAAAAGCAACTGATGAAAATTTGTTTTCGTCTTGAAGGATCGGCAAAGAAAGTTGCAGCAAAAGTTGTTCTTCTGTTGTCAAGAAGGGACCGCCAGAACAGTAATGATCCATTTTCAAATTAAATTTACTCTTAAGCATATTCTCTACAATGAATCTATGAGAATTAAAAAACAAGTTTATCATAAGTAAAAAATAACGTTGATCTTAAATTTCATTTTAAAAACAAAATTTGTATTACAAATTAAATTTTCACAGCAAGAAATATGTGTTTACAGTTACTTTAATATGGCTGTGAAAAAAATTTTGCTAAAAATTAGTGATAATATTCCAATTAACTAAAATATTTTTATTTTAAGCATTTTTTTTTCAAATATTTTAATTTAATGCTTCATTCATGCTTATCGATAATTAGTTATAGTGAATGAAATAGCACTAACAATATATATATATGATCCTTCAACTGCTATGTTTAAATATTCTACTTCATTTTACGATTATCAACAGAAGAAAGCAAGCCCAAATGACAGTTAAGAGTATGAAGTGACATTGGTAAAGTGTTGCATCTTGGCAACCAAAATAGTTATGAAAGAATATAATTACTTTAAAGGTTCCCATTGAACATGATAAATATGCACGAAATGTAGATCACCAAATTAGATGTCAAGATCATTGCTGAGAAATTACCTTATCATGTACTTTTTCATCATAACTTAATTGCATGATTTTTTATGGGAGATCGTTAGCACAAAAATTGGTTTGATGGTACTTTAAAGTGAGACCAAACTATTTTCTAAACTTTTCCAAGAAGACCACAAATTATGGGGAAAATATATTGTTGCGCTTGGCCAAAATTGGCTAATTTTGCATTAATTTTAAATAATAATTTTTAAATATTTTTCCTTTGCTTATGCATTTTTTTCATTTTTATTAATCAGTATATTAGTTTTACATTATATCCAAGTCAGACTTATTAATTGATTACTGAGGGGCACCCTAAAGTATAGACCATCTTAAATTATTACCAAGCTGCAAAATGATGAAAATTAAAGATAAAAAAATACCAGTGCATTCGTAAAATATAAAATTTGATAATAAACTTATATTCTTGCATAAGATGTTTCAATTATGTATGCAATTGCTCACTTTTCAAAATATCGGTTTTCATATTTGTAGAATGACAAAACTGCTTTTTAAACGGAACTCGATTTTTATATTTTTTGTGATTATGAATTGCCAGAAAACAATGGAAATTAAAGAAAATATGATATTATTGACACAAGTGCCGTATAATCCATAATTCCAAATTCTGAGATTGGCGATTTTTTGGTGAAATTTCTTATGTATCTGGCAATCTCGTTTTTATTACGTCATACATATGGAGACCTATAAGAATTATGCAGAAACATCTATTTTGGTAACCCTAATACTTACGTCATTGCTCACGTCACGATACGTCATCTTGGCAACATTTCTTCATCGCCAAAAAAATTCAGAATTTGGAATCATGGATTATAAGGCGCCTGCTCTATATTATTAAAATGTTAAAAACACAGGGCACAGATGCCGTATAATCCATCCTGCCAAATTCTGATTTTTTTTTTTTGGTGACGAAAAATGTTGCCAAGATGAGGTGAATATTAGAGTTGCCAAAATAGAATTTTCTACATAATTCTTCTCTATTACTATGATGTAATGAAAACCAGATTGCCAGAGAAACAAGAAAATCTGCAAAAAAATCACCAGACTCAGAATTTGGCATGCTAGATTATACGGCGTCTGTGCCATACACAGTATTTTTTGCCTAATTTCGTTGTACTAAATAATAAGAAAGTACCAAATTATCGAGGCAAGCTCAACTGCAAGGAAAACCTGTTGCGTTTTAAATTCTTTTTTAAAAAATTAAAACAGAAGATATTGCGTGCAATTTAAACAAACATTAAAGCACAATGACTTTTTTAAAATAATAAATATTCAAGAAAAGTTTTTTTTCGTATTTGTTCATTTATAGGACATAGGAATTCTCCTATTTTAAAATCAGTTATCATGCAGCCAACTTCTTTAAGATTTTCAACTATAATCAAGTGATGATGTTAACCCTTGAACTGGCAACTTTTCTAAAAATGTTTGTTACATTAGTGGAGAAATGTTAAGGTTTGATTAGCTCACATGCATAGACCATTACGATACGGTAATTTTTGATCGGTTGTAATCGGTTAGATAATTAAATAATGTTCAGTTTTCCTGCAACACTGAATTATCTCCAAAAACGAGTAAATATACTCAACATATTCTTGTATTAAGATTACGCTCCTTTGAGAAAAAAGTTCCCAGATATATTTTAAGGGTCTACTTTTATTTTAAAAAATGGATTCTGCGGATTCTGAGTTTTTTCCTTGTACAAGAAATCGTCTAAGAAATCCCCCGATACTAGATTTCCTTTTTTGTAAAAATAAGGGTTTTTTTATCTGTAAATTGTCCTTTCGAAATGAGATGCAGTGTAGGTGCTTTAGAATACTTACTTTAACCATACATGGTTAGATTTATATTCTTAGAACCATCACATATAACTGATCCTTAAAAACTTCTGAGTATTAATTTTTATTTGTTTATATTGCTTTATGTTTTCGGCTACCTTATTTCTGGTTGTTAATCATTTAATACAGCTAACTAACTCGAAATTTAACTTTTTTTTTAACAGAAAGTGAGTATTTAATATTTTCTTTAATAGTTTGATAAGAACAAATTTAACTCTTATAGTTTTTAATATAAATCAATAATTTTAAAAAATTTACCTGCACATCTATAAACTCTTTTAGGAAGAAACCAAAGGGATTTTGCTCAATGAGAAAAATTTAAGTATAAAAATAAGTAATAGTTTTGGAAATTCGTACCATCAAATATTTCTTTGAATTTTCATTATTAAATAATCTCTCAGGTGATACAAAAGTTAATTAATCATATTTTCGAAGCTCATATTTTATACAATGCTTGGGAGGTTAGCATGTATCAAAACTCTTACTGATTGTCTAATGATAAGGCTCCTGATTGGTTCGAGTGAGGCCGTTAAATACCATTGAAGTTTAAAATGAATCTATGACATTTAGAGGTCTACAAGAAATTAATAATAAACTTCTGCTTCAAGTTACTTTTTTTAATTTGAAAGATATCCATTTTAATATGTATAAATACAAATTTTTTTAATATTACATATCAATCCATCAAATACAACCATACATCGAACTTTGGAGTATTGCAATTTCTGTATCTGAAATTTAGATTATATTTCAAAAGTCAAAATAATTTCAAAACAAAAACATAAAAATGAATAATTTTAAAATTAGTTTAAAGAACTTAGTTATTTTAAAATAACTAGTTATTAAAAGAAAACTAGCTATTTACCATTAACATGTGTAATGTATTTGAACTTAAATGATTATCGAAATCAAATTATTTATTTTGATATATTCATATATTTTAAATACATATTAACGGAAATAATATCTTATATTGTTTATAAATAGTTCTTCTATATTATAAACATGAAAATATGTTTAACATTCCTGCTGCATTTGCTATTAAAATTGATTAAAAAAAGTCAATATCTCTATTATTATATGTAATATAATAATGTTTCAGATAAATTAATTTACACTTTCACATTAACTTATTCACCTGTAAATTTTTATTATAAATATAATTAAAGAATATTCCTCAAAAATGAAGGTTTATTATTTCATGATTTACTAAGCTTCATTGCATTCTATGATGATCCCGGAATTTGGTTCTTGCTATCATTTTCGCACTGCAATTATATATTACAATATTATTATATTGTGTTTTATACTGTCTTGATTATTATTGCTCCTTTGTAACAATTTCCGATATTTTTTGCACACTTCTTCAGGAAAATTTCATGTTTTTTATTTGATTTAAATTTTAAATATAGAATTTTATAAAATTTGTTTGAGAAAAACTGAGCTATTTCACTGGTAAATTTTAACTGTATATTTTTGGGAAATGGATAATTTTTATTATATAACTAACAATATATTTTGCTTGTATATAAATACAATAACATAAGTTGCATGCTTAACGATAAATTGAGCACTTGGGCCGCATGACCTGGTTAGGAAGACGTCTTTCACGTAAGTGGATAAGCTTTTTAATTGACTTTGCCTAAATTCCCCAATGATGTTATCTTTGGTTAAATCTTGTCTTTATTAATGGTGAATGTGGTACATTAAATAGGTCGTTGTCTCAATGTCTTCCAATAGTATGGCATGGCGTAGAGAAGAGTGTGCCAAACCATGTCTCGACCTTGTCACTTGACAATAGTTCAAAATTACATTTTAATTTCTGTGTTTAGCAGAACGTCAAATATGCAAAATAGACATCAAGAATAACTTCTTCAAGCAAACTTAAACTTGCAACTTATAGTTCAGTACATAAATATATCTTATATTTATATCACACACAAACATTTAAGTATCGAAGAATATATTTAACACAAATATAAAAAAGTTAGCTTCCTTAAGATTTATAGCCGTAAACAAAATGTACAGAATCTCAAGCGTTATTCATTTGAGTTGAACAATTATCAAATAACATATTCTTGATGCTTTATTACTAAATTGAATTATAAGTTTTATAATATATAAATATATGATTACTATTTTATTACTTTATTTAAATAATTAATATAGATTTTATATTTTAGTTTTCTAATAAATATCTTTAGTTTAATTTTGTAGTAAAATCTAGGATTGGTGAGATCATTGAGTATTGCTCCACTAACAGATTATCATGTAACATTTAATTCAAAATTACGTCTATATAAAATGACACCAATTTTAGCAATGAGTAAAATTATACCCAACAGTTAAAGTTGGGAGCAAAAAGTATATATTTTAGTCCTTTGATATCATAATTTTAATTTTCAGCTAATCAATTTGCTTTTGCAAGTTTCTATATTTTCTCAAATATTTTAAGAATATTATGATATTATTGAGTCAAAAATTACTTAGATATCTTTTTAAAAATAAAATTTTACGTATATAATTCAAAAAGATAACTTTTTTATTACATTAATTTTTATTATTTAATTCATTAGTGCTGTTTAAGTCTTACAGTATTATGGTGAAGAAAAACCAAATTAAGGAAAAATTAATCATTTAGTACAGGATAATAATCAAAATTTCAGAACGTGAAAAAAAATTAAACCCTTTATTTAAAATACAAAACTATATGCATTATTAAGAAACATCCGAACACACAGTACATCCGAAAGTATTTATTTTTCTATAAAATAAAAACTTTCGGATGTACTGTGCTAGTTTTAAATAAATCTTTCAAAATTGAAGGTCTGTAACTGTTCCTACAACTTTCATTTAAAATTAATATTGCATTCACAAATTCATAAGACATGAATTATATTCTAGTTTGTACTATGTTTTCTTTAAAGTAATGTTTATTTATTCTTTAAAATAATGTACATGAATATTTGATATTACAGTAAGATACGAATTAAAATGAAAAATTTTTAGAATATTAATTAACACCAAATTCAAAACTCTTCTCGAATTTTAAAAGAATGTTTCTCAATAATCTCTTTGTTATTTTTCATTTTAATTAACTAATTTTAATTTTGATAAAAATGTTATTCAGTTAAAATAACTATCCAAGAAGTTTCTTATTATTTACATTTTTCTAGCGTTTGACAAAATTTATGCTTCATAAAATTGTTGTTCTTTAAAAAAAGATTCATAATTTATGCTAGATTTAATTTGAGTCCATTGAACATAAAAGTAGCATTTTTTAGTGAAATAATAGTAGAATAGAATATGCAGATACAGTAATGGAATTAGATACAAAATTTGGCAGTTTGCGACATCAACAAAGCGTGCTTTAGAAATGCAGAACAAAATCTAGGATGAAATATAAAGATGCACAATTATAAATTTATATCACAAAATTTATTATTTGAGTTATTAACACCGTCAAGTTTCAAAAACATAAATGTGATTTGCTTTCAAATGTAAATCAAATTTTTGCATTGTTAGTGTGATTTTAAAATATATATTGCATGCACAGTTATTATATCTGTATACCAAACAGCTTATAGCTAACATTTTAAAATTAATTAATAGTAAATGTGTATGTGATTACTTATTAAATAAGGTTAAATAAACATTAGGATAAAGGTAAAAAAGAAGTGCAATAAAAATTTCTCTTTTCGACTTTCTTTTCTTTTTTGCTCTTTAACATTTCAACTACAACTTAATATGAATTTCATTATTTATCGAATTATTGTAATATTATAAGAACATTAATTGTAACTTAAAAGAACAATAAAGTTATCAAACATATTACTTTTTATTGTTGTTGTTGGCTTCTTCTTTTTAAAAATCTGACATTTGTCACATCAACAATATTAAATTGTTGACAGTTAGAAAGTCAATGACTAGCAGGGTATCTAAGGAAAAATCACCCCGGGAAAGTCCGACACAATCCAGAATATGTTTCGGTGAGGCTGGATGGTCACAGCCTTTTTTACAAGTGGGATAAATTTTTGTTTCAAACGATAAGCATTTTAGATGTCCACTTGAGAATCTGACCAAGGCAGTTTGAGATTTTCAGTCACATTTTATTTCCAGAAGAGTTCCAGGAGATGTTCCAAAGTGCCATTGGTGTGTTGATGGAGTTTGCCAGATTGAATGAAGTCTAGATTTTGCATTAGAGTAAAGTTCCTGATATGTAAGTGATGAACCAGTGGGCTTTTCTTCCTCACTACCCTCTTTGGCCAGTCGATTTGCGGTCTCATTGCCACTAATATTTACATGGGATAGAATCCATTGGAGATTTACATCATGGTCTTGGGAGATCATTTACGATTTCAGCAGAATAGATAAACTTGTCTCATTCTTTATAGAGGACAAGTCACTGAAATGTTGCAGTGCACTGCGGCTGTCCGACAAATTCCAAAGTTCTCCAAAATCACAGTTGCTGAAAATGAGAACAGAAAGTCCCACCTTAATCGCTATCAACTCACTTCTGAAGACTGAAAAGTGTCAGAGCTACGTTGCTTTAGCGTAATTTCAGACTGACGGGTTTTAATATAGACTCCACTCCCAGTACGATCTTTTGTACGACTACCATCGGTATACATTTGCACTGCATCGCAGGGAATGCAATTAATAATTTCTATTGCTAATTGTCTAAGATGATCTCCGATGTGAGTTTGCTTGTTTGCAGTGGAATTCAGATCAAAGTGAAAGATGACTCTTGGCATACCCTCTGAGGGATCAAAACATATTGATCCCTGAACCTCAATCTTTATGATCTTGTTCAACATTGCGCGAAAATAGGTTTAGAGATTCTGCTAGGCTGAAAGAGGTGAATTTCTTTAATCTTTGATTATTGTGCCAATTGTGTAAATACAAGGAAGTGCGATGATGCAGGCCGTAGCTATGGATTTTGTTAAAATATTTAACTATAAGTTAGCTCTTCTTCTAATGTGCAATGGTTGTAAGTTTGCCTCGTATAAAGCAATAGCAGATTGGCAGCTATTTCTGAGTTCTAAAATGATACGGGCGGGACTTAGTCGGAGAGTTTTACCGAAGTCGTGTTGTCAAGATAAACTGTAACCGTACTTGGTATATTTTAGCGAGGGTTCTTATTTAATGCAAACCTAAAGGGGTTGTCTAAAAAGGGGTGTGGCTAATGACGTTAACTAGTAGGGCGGGTGTTATAATGTAAGCAAATGTGGAAAACGATAATAGAAATTTTATGAATCCAAAAGCAAATTAATGCAATAATATTTAAAATCTTATTATAATGATACATGTATTCAATTTTTTCTCTTTAATAAAAAAAAGTTAAATATTTTTGATTCATAAACTATTAATGTCAGAATGATTGTAAAATTTATCTTCCGTTTAAATTGCATAAAATTTGTATGGAATATTTTCAAATAATCAAAATAGATCATTCATCGAATTACTTCTAAAATAAAATTTCTAATCTTATCTTCCATCAATTTACTTTATCTAAATTAATACTAATAATTTATTTTTATTTTATCAAATTAATTTGCCATTTATTTGTAGCTTCATATATTTTAATAACTTATAAAATTTCAATTGATAAAAAAAATTTAAATTCAGTACTTAATTTTAAACCTTTAAAAAATTTGGAATAAACTATGTAATAAAATAAAACTTATAACTAAAATAAATGTTTAAAGATTTGTACTCATCCAAAGCATGGAAAATCATTTTATATTTTTTTGATAATCACCCTTTATTGATTATAAATAAGCACAAATTTTTTACTTTATAACTCCATTTATTGCAAAAATGATAATATATTATCAATACTCATTCCAGATAACAGTAGTTTCATGTATCTTTGTTTTTAATATCATATCTTTTCTAATATCGTAAGTTTTAGTAAGAGTAAGGCAGATTTTGAAGTCCAAATTTGATCCAATATTTAAAAACTGTTGATGTTCTTAGTCTTATATTAAAAAAATGTTATTGTGAATGAATTTAATCAGATCTGATAGTCATAGTAAATAATTTAATTTTTCTTGTTTATGGTATTTATATCTTTATAGAGTATTATAAGATTGATTGTAATTTTCTTAAATCTGAAAATTAAAATTTACTTTTGAATAAGCAATTATTTTTACCTTATTTAAAATTTTTCTTTCAAAAGAAAAAGATTTATTTTTGGAAATATACATTCAGAAATAAATTCTCAGTGATATAAATTATTAAAAAGCTGCGTGTTATAAATGTTTAATTTATTTACCTTCAGCTGTTAACAGAAAATAATTTTTCAATTATTTTCAAAGACTATATAAAATATGAATCGAATATGAATCACAAATACTGAATACATTGATTTTTTTTTAGAAGATATATCTTTCCTAAAACCAGGGGGTACGTGTACCTTTCTGGGGCTTGAGCAGCCACCAGGCGCGTCGGCAGGTGGTGGATCGCCGAATGTCCTGTAGGAATGACAGGATAGCCTTGAATATTGAATCACAGGCCGCAAACCAGCTCCCGTAAACCCTGGTGTTATGGGATCCGTGCCTAGGGCTAATTGGCACCGCGGTATTGGTGTCTTAACGGAGCCTCTAGTTGCCTGGCGATCTTCTAGAGTAATATGCCTTGCTCAGTAACTCAGGCAATGCTGGGTGGACTTATTTTACATGAGCTTTTTAATTGTTATCTTGTGGCTGAAAAGACACAAGATGTAACAAACCTTTCTGCATTTGCAGGTGATGCCTCTGAAGTAGACCTTGCTGAAAAAGACAAGGGAACTCAGAGGCAATCTTGTAAAGGGGCAGCAATGAATCCTTCACTTGAGGTAGAAATGACCTCCAAACCATCTTCTTCTGGTGAAAGTCAGGAAGCTATCCCTAGCATAACTGACTTTCTGACCAGATGGGACTTTTTCAGCAAGACCCTATCTGCTGGAAATGTCATACGCAAGAGGAAATGGAAGAGCATATCATTTACGAATGTGAGGCTCTTGCCCTCCCTAGATTAACTTCTTTAGGCATCATCCATACTAGAGAGTTACACCTAGACTCCATTAAAGGGTTATCGGACTTTATTAATAAAGTGGATGACCCGAGCAACTGGAACTAGGAAACATTGGGTTTGGAGTTAATGGTACAAAATGCTGATAAAAGCAGAGGTGCCCAATGACATACAAACCCAATTCTAAGAAGAAGAAAAAGATATATCTTTTAAATTTAACAGGCATTCTATTTTCCCTAAAATTATAGCTGATTTTCATATTATTTTACGATGATGAATTTTCTCTGATGTTCGGGGCTAAGCATCTTAACTAATCATTCAATGGTTTGAAAATTATTTCATTATTCAATAGTTCACATACATATACATCAAGTCTGTATAATATTTCTTTTTTTTTTTCTTTATCTTTATTTATATCACTTTAAAAATTTCTCAAATAGATTATTTAACTAACTTAAAAATCAATTTTCAAGACTCATTAATGTTGTAATTTTCATTACTTATTCTAGAACAGAATTTCAATATGTATACAATTAAATGAATTTCAACAACTTAAATGAATTGCAATTTATTAATACATTGTAATTATTTTTCAAAATTTTAATTATAAGTAAAAGAGTATATCCCGTTTGCCGTTTTTCTGATAAAGAAGTATTACTTCTTTATCAGAAAAACTGTAAACGTGATATATTTTTTTAGCTATAATTAAAATTTTTGAAAAAAAATCAAGTATTACTTAAAAATATTATCCTTGAAATGTACTGGTCAAATTGCTTTTTCTTAATAAGAAACTAAGCATCCTTAGTTAAAATATTATCTCTCATATTATTTTTTAAATTGTTTATCAAGAATTAACTTCATTAGCTAATAAAAAACATTTTTTACTATTAAAACTCATTATTGCAATTTTTATGGTAAAATAATCTGTGTGCTTCCATAAATTCCAAATCCTTTTAATTTATTATCCTTTTACTTAAAAATTATTCTCTCTCTCTCTCTCATTTAGGAGATTTATCCACTTAAATCAGTCATTAGTAATTTACAAAATACCTCCAAAAATAATAAAAACTGTACTAAAAATATGTAAATGATTATGGAAAAGGAGGAAAGTTGATGAAAAGAAACTTTATTTTTTACACTTTGCAGTTATAAATTTAAACATCTTTATACATTTGAAATGTCTTCTATTTTAGTTTAAAGTTATATAGCAAATTATTTTTTGTTGATGTTGTATATCTTGATTTATGGATCAATAATCCAGGGAGATTCCCAAAAAGTAAGCTCATGAGATATAACTTATTACTTTCTCATGAGGTATCCAGCAAGATTCATTGTTCTTTTTACGCTAGTCCTAATTTTTTTTACAAGTTGTCTAAGTCCAGTTACATGCCAATGAAAAATTATAATATTGATTAATCAAATAATTCTTTTCTATTCAAAAAAAAGAATATAACATCTAATTAATATTGCTTCGGCTGATAAATGTATCATCAGCACTTGTCTCTGGATGTGATTATTAACTATTTAAAAAATCAAAATGAAAATTTTTTTAGATGTTTTAATTTTCTGAAGTATTATTCAACATTCTATTAATTTTTAATAAGAGATTAAATCCTTTTATTTAACAAACAATATTTTGTTAATATTTTCCTTTGCAAATAAAAAATGTTAACTTTTAATTGTATTTTGATAACAATAACGTTATGAAATATAGCTCTCAAAAGAGGGAACTTCATAAAATTGAAATATCACATTTATGAAAACTTCTGAGAATAAAATCAAATTATAAATAAAAAAATTTCGTTAGATGTCCTTAAAATTTGAATCGTTAATAATCAATAAGAAAAGCATATAAACTGAAAAAATTTTGTTTTTTAATAAAATTAATGAATATGTAAGTTATGTATAATTTTACTCATTGCAATTTCGATTATATTGCATAAAAATATAAGAATGGAATTACAGAATCCCTAATTTTATTAGATATATCTTACTCTATATCTTAGGATTTACCCTTTTAAAAAACACATTCATTATTAACTTCCTAAACTACCATATAGGATATGTCCAGTAACATCCTAAAAAATGAATGAAATACGAATATTTATTTAAATATTATTACATTCAATAGTTAGGGCTTCATCAAATCTAAAGCTGGATGATAGTAAGTCAAAATTTTGGGAATTTTCATTTTAAAAGAAAAATTAATATTGCATAAAAAATTATTTATACCTCAGATTTTTTCACTTGATGATTAAATTAATTACATACTTAGATCCTTTCCTTTCGAGACAAAGAAGGAACCCGACAAGTATGAGGAAAGGAAAATTTAAAAACAAATCAATTTCTTAAAATTATCAATATTTTTATGTAAATTATATTTCATAAAAATCATTTAAATGTATTGATAGTATCAGAGAAGTCATAGATTCATCTTTAGTATCAAGAACCATAATAGAAACATTTGTTATTGAGTCTTAAGAAATTTATAACTTCTCAAAAGTTGTACATCGCTTCAAAATAAAAGCTCTTCAATTTTTTTTAATCTCAAGTTTTATTTTAGTCATTTAGTCTAGCGTCATGTGTTATATTCATGAGAAAATTTCTATTGAAAAATGTGTCTCATTAACCAAGTTCTATCTGAAATCATCGATTATAACCAGTGACCGCCAACGATAGAAAAGGAAAATTTCTACTAAAAAATTCCAGGAAAAGAACTGTTTTCCTGGAATCGAAATGTGATACAACTATGGAAATTGAAAAGTAGTAACCACCAAATTCGAGAAAAATACATATATTTAGTTTCCATTTGCTTTTTACTGTTTACATCGTTAATGTATCATTACTTCTTCCCAAATATCGTTAGTTTAATTCTCACAAATTTTGGTTTTTAAAAGGATTGTTGTAAATGAAAAAATTTTAATTTAATGTATAAAGCATAATTTTTATTTTCTAATAACGAAATTATGTATTTTTATTAAACATAAGTTTTATAATTTTTACCATGATATTTTTTAAAATTATTTTTTTAAAAAATAATTACATTTTTATGTTTAATTAGAGAGAGAGTAAAACCGCTTCTCTATAACATATAGTCCGTCTACATATAGTATTTACTATAATTAACATCAAATTTTACTAAAATCTGAAATAATCGTTACTATTTCAACGTCAATTGTTAGTTGTGAACATTCTTTCAGTAAATTAAAATTAATTCTGACATTTACGATCAAACATGGAACAAAATTATTTGAGAGACTTCGCATTTTTAAGCGTGGAATTTGAAAAAATTGAAGTGATCGACACTGATGAAGTAATTAATCAATTTCATCATTAACGGCAAATAAAATCTATGCATGACTAAGTAATGTATCCTAACTCACTGTGGTTATTTATAAATACATTTAATCTCTCTGCATAATATTTGTTAATATCTTTCATTGCTAAAAAATGTAGGTTTTCAAAATAATTATATTGATATGTAAAATAAATACTTTTTTTTAATTATTTATAAATTATAACAAGTCTTATTATTCTCCTTTCACATTTCCAAATATAATTTCAGAGTTCTGGTTGTTTTTTATTCGAATTTTATTGTTTCAAATTTAAAAGCATAAACTAGTTCTTCAAAATAATCTACAGCTTGAATTATTTTAAAGAAAGTGCTTTTACTATTATTATTATAATCTCATTATGAGTTTATATTATATTACTATTTATTATGGGGGAGTACCAAAATAGATATCCTTCAAATTCCCATGAAGTGGGAAAACGGAGACAGCATCTGTGTCTGGATAGATCATTTTATAATTGCTTACTTTATTGACAGGAGATGTTCTGGTTCATAGAAAAGTGTCATGTCCCTCTTGTTTGTTGATCGGTTTTAAATTATTACCATATGTGTGAAAAGCAGTTTAACTTCCTGTGGTATTTGTACTCAAAATTTCTCAAGGGAGTCTGGTTGCCATTTTGGATGACTGAGTTCCAGTGCTTCAGGCACTCACCACACATTTATTTGCTTTGACTCCCATTGTGGTGTAATTATTAGTCATAGGGAAAGATTTTAAAGAGAATGTAACAATTATTTCCATTTACCTATCATTTGATTAATCGTAGAGCCTTGTATTTTCATCTGGTACTGCCACACAAGTCGCGTGTCACTCTTTCATATTCATTATTTATAAATAAAAATAAAAGGGACTATTTACAAGGAGGGAAACAACAAATTTTCTATATACAGATATCTTGATTGCATATTCTTGAATAATTCATACATTTAGTAGAGTTGATAAGCAAAAAATATTTCTAGATTATTTTAATTATAATATATATACAAGCAGTAAATATTATTTCATAAATTGATATAGGTAAACATTTCTTGTTTCCATACACTTGTTCACACACTTTCTAGATTAGATTAGTAATATAATTACTTATACACAAATTTTTAACAATATTTACAGTAATGGTCAGTACAGCTCTGCACATACATTTAGATGCAAGTTGTGATATAAATATTTGAATAGAATTGGAATTTCTCTATAATTATATAATTTGGATATTGAATCAGAATGATTTGAAGGAGGGAAGAACTTTTTCTTTTCATTATTTATTTATTTACATTTCGAGACTTAAATTATTTGCAATCTGCGGATTAATAAGGTAAAAATTAAAATTTCTTAATTTTAATTGATACTTGAATGGGAATTAATTTAAAGAGGTTCGCAAGTAAAAGTGATAATGCCTTAATTCTGGCTCACATTAATTTCGCAATTGAATTTTCCCCACTCAGGGATAGGGAGTTAATAAATGATCCGTGACGAATCACTTGGCTGAAGAGAAAGTTTTCTGGGAAGCTGCTCAACGAGCACTGAATTTAAATTTACAGAATGAGAAACATAAAAATAAAATGAAGATTTAAGCATTATATATTTCTAAGAATAGCTTTCGGACGTCACCTGTTTTCAGGTTCGGTGTAGTTGTATTGTGGTTGATTACTTATGAGAAGATTCGGAATTTGGTTTAAATTATTATAAAAATCTTCCGCTAACTTTATTATGTGCTCTGTAAAGTATTCACTGTTAAATTTGCTGAATATGTTTTCGTTCCTGAAATACGCTGGAGTCATTATACACATTCTAATGATTTTGTTCTCATGGTGTTGGGAGTTTGCTGATCAAAATTTATCAAGAAAGCGTGGGAAAATCTCTTGTAAAAATAAATTCTTTATGCACAAAAATAAACCTACAAATTGCACGGCTTAGTAATAAGAGCTGAAGACAAATATCCATCATTATTGATAATATTTTTTTATAAATTGATTTTTAGTTGTTACAACCCTTTAGTTTCTTTTGCATATTTGTAACTACTTATATAATCTAAAAAACTTGCAAAACAAACTGTATAAATGAAATAACTAAAATTCAGTTAAATAAATATATACTTATATGTCGAGTTTTATGAGAGATGAGCAAAAATCTTGGAGATTAAATTATAAGCTCTGCAAATGTTACAAAATAAGGTTTTATTGCATTAACAAGAGATAATATCTTAAATATGAATGAATTGGAGTTTGAGTAATGAGAAATCTTGAAAACATTCATGCCATAGCAAAAAATCTGTGATTAGTAACTTTAACATACAAATATTCACAATAAATATATTTAGTTCACAGGTTAAATTCAAAAAAATTTATTCCCATATTACATACATTCGATTTTGATAATTAGGAGAATACATATCTATATTATAGTATTTAATAATACGTATGTAATATATTATACTTTCAGATATAAAGTATAAATATGCTAATTTTTATTCATGTAATTTACATGATTATCAGACATAATACAGCAAAACAATTTTAAATTTAATTGCGGAAAAAATATGGAAAATTATCAGTAAGTACTTAAACTACCATGCAAACTTCAATTTACATTATGATTTCTTTTTCATTGCTTTTAAAAGCACATGATGAGTTTTGATGAAATAATTTTATTTAGAGAAGACACGCAATACTATTGGTTATGCTGCATTTAACTTTTTTTTCTTTTAAAGGTACCAAGTATTAATATTGAAATATCATAATCACTGGTGCCACATGCATTAATAAAATCATTATTTTTAAAAAAAATTGAGTTAAACTAACAAGAAAAGTATTTATTTAAGTTCTTGAAATCATGTACGTTTGGATGTAAGATATGATAGATAGTTGTCTATGTTTTTGTTGTGTTAAGTTATTTACAAATATAAAAATCAAAAACTCTTTTATTTTTAGTTATTTTTACTAATAATAAATGTTTTTGATTTTTATATTTGTAAATGAACATCTATTAATGCCGACGAAATTCTTTTAATATTTGAAGTGCAAAAAGACAAAGAATTATTTTTTGAATCTTTTTCCACTATATAATAAGACAATATTATCAGCATAGCAAATATTAGAAATGAACATTGTTGAGAATTTGTTTAAGAAATAAATATTTATCACTTATTCTAATAATCATCATAGATTTTCTTTTGCAAATCAAAAAGATTAAGAAAATCCTAATACTTATTTATCTTTATATTGTCACATTAAGATTCATGTACATCATAATTAAATGTGAATGAAGCAACAAATATTTGAAACTATATTATACATTCCAGTATTAGAAGAGTCAATTTTTAAATTCTTGAAAAATTTGTAATAATATTTTTGAGTTAAAATTTTATGAAATATCATCAAGTTCTGAAGCTGACTCCAGTTAACAATTAATAGTAAATAAGATCCATTGTGTAAGTTTATTTAAAATAATCACTATTTCAGTTCTCTGATAAACTCAATAAACTATTAAAAATAAAAATAAAAATTAGTATTTTTGTGAGGTATAATTAGGATAAAATTTATCTTCTGAAAAAGAATTCTACAAGTGACATATGTTTACATGTTATTTACATAATAACAATTATTTTTTCAATGGTAACATATTAACTGAATTTAGGATTGAAAACAGAAATTATGGGCAATGTAAAAGCTATATACGGTATTCATTTACACTTAAAATGTGGGGGGTGGTGTCAGTCGCCTTCACGTGGTGCCCTCTGTTTTCACTAAACGACTGACTCCTGTCGCTTCGTGCAGCCTACTTGTGCAATTAGCACTTGAGGAGATCAGAAAGGGTAATGAGAACAACATAGTATTTTTTATAGACTCTCAGGCCACCATCAGGTCTCTCTCTTCAATTGCTCCTAGCAGTATTGGGTCTGTTTACCTCTGTCAAATGGCAATTAGTTCTCTACTGGAAGAAGGACGACAAATTGTGCTGCAATGGATACCCATCCACTGTGGTATCGCCGGAAATGAGGCAGCTGATAAATTGGCAAAGGCTGGCTCAAATCTACAACAGCCTTCTCCAGCCTTGGAGTACCATACTGATAAAAGGCTTATTAAGTCAAATATAGCCTCCTATCGTAGAAATATTTACAAGCTGTGCATAAAGGAGAAAGCATGGGCTTCCTTACTAACAAAGCCTATTCCGTGTAACCTCCACAGAGCTGTGGGAGTGGCAAATTTTCGCCTTAAAACTGGGCATGATTATCTGCAAAAACACCTTCACCGTTTGGGTTTGAGGGACTCTCCAATCTGCCCTTTTTGCGGACTAGAGGATATGACTGGTGACCACCTTTTCACTTGCCCTGGACTTTCGGACGTCTCAGATAGAAATTCTGCGTAAGATGACTTTTCATTCACCTCAAGATTGTATTGGGCTGCCCGACAGAGACTGATGGTTGAAAAACCAAGGTCGGACGTAGGATAATAAAAAAAAACTTAAAATGTTATTTTATTTAATTAATTATATGCATGATTTCATTTACATTTATATCAAAACAGTTTTGATTCATATTTCGGACATTTAGAAGCAACATCAATCCTCTTAGATAAAATTCCTAAATATTGCATCAACTGCTTAACTTTGTCTTCAATTCCAACAACTAGATATAAAGTTAGAAACGACAAATTCTAGAAGCAACATCAATCCTCTTAGATAAAATTCCTAAATATTGCATCAACTGCTTAACTTTGTCTTTAATTCCAACAACTAGATATAAAGATAGAAACGACAAATTTTTGAGTAAAGGATGCATTTTTAAAGTAAGAAAATCGCCCTATAAAATTGTAAGAAAAATCCTAATATAATTAAGAAAGAAAAATCTTAGAACAAGAAAAAACACCGATAAATATACGATCAATCACATATAACTCCGTCTATATTAACTCAATCATATTTTCCCCAGGCATCAATGGCTCCCCCTACAACGCATCGTCACACAGCGCGATAATCACCTGTCCAGTTAGCTGGGTCATCATGCTATGACTCCAGTCGCTTAGATTTGGCGAAGAAAGCGATAAAATGTGTCATTTGGCGGAGTAAAAACGAATACCATAATATCCCCCTTAGTTGTGCTAGTTCCAATTTCAAGAGATTCGTTTCAGATACGCTGGAATAAATCGGATAACCATATTCAAGAATAGGTCATATAAGCGAAATATATGTGGTTCTGAGGGTGTTTGCATCAGCACCCCAATCTCTGGCAGCCATATATTTGAGAATGTTAAGGCGCTTACGAGCCTTTGAAACTAGATGGTTGATGTGCATGTTACAGTTGAATTCAGGGTCGAGAATAAAACAGAGATATCTAAGATGTTTTTCATAAGTGAGAGGCTGGAAATCGAAAAATAGCATTGGTTTATAGTATATTGACAAATATTACTTTTTTAATATGGAATACTAAATAGTAAACATCAATTAATTTACGTATATAAGATGCAACCATGCAATTTTTAGTCAAAAAAAGTATTTTTTTATAAATTATTAAAATATATTGTTTATAATTTGATAGTTCAAATTATATTCCTTGACTTAATAATCCAATGCTTGGTCAAATATTAACTGTCAAGGTTAGTCCAATATGGGCTTCAAAATTAGGCCCTTATTTTGGCAACCAAGCTTGGATTAATATAGGTACCTAAGCTATGAGTTATACTGGCCGCTAAGCTTAGTCCAATGAGGGCTACAATCTTAGTACATTATAAGAAAATGTTGACTTTTCAACATAGGATCAAAACGGCCTTTTAATAGGAAGTCAAGATAAAACCATTATAGGATCAATATAAATCCAATAATGAATCAAGATAATGCTAATATAGAACTCTGTTATACCAATATTGACCCAAATTATTTTTAAATGAGTTCTTTAACCCTTTCAGGAGCACTACCCTTTAAAGTTGAAATATTAACAAAAAAAATGTGTAGGTTGTCTATTTAGGCCTATATGAGTATACAGTGAAAATTTTGTAAAGATTGCATGTACCATTTCGATTTTGTGGATGTTGCATCACATGGAACACTGGGCCACAAAGGTCGTAAAAAGCAAGCATTGCAATGAAGCCCATATACGTAAAAATGATTTTGCATATGAATGAAAAAACAATGCATTACACCTGCGTAGCATATTTAGCGTGGTCCAGGGTGCATCACAAAAAGGCCTGGTACTCTATACCATGAAGAATAAATAAAATAAAGATTTCTGTACAATTTTTTTAGTTATCCAAGTAAGGTTTTGGGGCTGCATAGAGGAGCCTGGTTGAGATAAATCATCGCCATCATTTTCACTGGCATCACACAACATTATCAGACTGAGACTGACCAAGTTGTTTACAAACGTATTTCTCTGTATCACTATCCATATTTTCTGATTCACTAATAGAGGGCAGTTTTTGAAGTATTTTTATTGCTTCAGAGGGATTAAGACCTCTATGTGCCATTTATTTGCAATTAACAAATTAAAAAATTTAACTAGAAGTTAAAATTATAATTGCAAAAAATAAACTAAAAATATAAAACTTCAAACAAAAATATATGCAGAATATTATAAAAAGAATAGCAGCAAAAAAAATCAAGAGCATAAAAATAATGCTTCTCTAACTAGAGAGGATTCGAACTAACTGATATAATCCTATACCAGACTGAAGCTTCCCAATTCAAGAGCCCAAAAAGGGTGTAGAAATAATATCCATATAAGTAATACTTCCTTTTACATTCCTCAACATTAGTTTATGCAAACAAAAACACCTCAAAAGAGAGAAAAACAGTAAAAAATAAACACAGCTGTTACCCTCAGCATTAAGTTCAAGGCTAATCACGCTCTAAATCACGTAAAGGCAAAGTGCCGTTGCGGCGCAGTGTTCCAGGTGATGGAACACCTTGTTTTATCTGATAATTTTGCGTACACTTTATGCATGAAAAATTTAAAGTAATATAGAATCAATAGTTCAAGGTACAAGAAACAAAATAACATAGAAATTTCTTTTCAAACAATTATTTTTTATGATGAAAAAAATTCGGAAGTATTCCTGAAAAATAAAGGGATTTAAATTAATGCTATAATTGAAAATTTTTTATCGTCCTATATGGTGCTGCCGTCTATTATCAAAAAAAAGAGTTTATAGAACCTTTTAAGCCAAATTTCATCTTTTTATCATAAAATGCAACGATTTGGTAACAATTTAAATTTTGGTGTTCCATCACCCAGAACAATGAACCGCAAAGGGTTAAGCCACATTATAAGCAAATCACACACTTATGACCGCTATGATCTCATAATTAATAATAATATCTTATAATTAATAGCATATTTGTAATATAAATAAATAATATAGCATATTTGTATTGATAAATGTGTATTTTACAGTAATGATTATTCCTTTACTTTTCATGATGGCTATATACATCTATTTTATGTAATTCAACTTTTAAAAATACAAGGCATTTATTACATTTAAAATAACGCAACTGAGTAAAATCTCTACAATCTGCAAAATTATTTTAATAAAAAGGACACTTTGATGACTCGTTGTCAAAGATGTCATTTTCATGTCGTGAAATTAACATTTGATTCAACCAAAACCTGCAGTGTGCAGAAGTCCATCGCCCAGGAATATATCTACAAATTTATAGGTTACAACGTTTCTCCATTGGTTGAAAGGAAACTTGTCACTTTTTAGAATGATCTCGGTAGCAATTATTTTAAAGATGATAGAAGCATAAACTAAAAAAAAAAATTAAATTACTATGGACTAAAAATTTCCCTCAATTTGAAGATTATTATTCATATTAAATTTATTCCTTTATTTTCCTTTAATTATCAGCTTTTTTATATAAAAAAGAAAATAAAGTAATTCTTGAAGACAATTAAACTGCTGGCCACCGTAAATGTAACACCCTGAACAAAGCATTCTAATAACAAGAAATTTACAACATGCATAATTAGAGGTGAGATATGCAAATAATTAGAATTTCAGCTCAGATGCACATCACGCGCGCCTGTGGCGCCACTTCAAAGCTTTATTTAAGGCTTCAAGATTTCGCCCATTTCAAGTTAGATAATTGTTTTTTCTTGTGATTTTTTTTTTTTTTTTTTTTTTTTGCGGTCAATTAGAAAACATCGATCATTTTTGGATCATGTATCCGAGTTCGGCAGAAGAAGGATAGTGGTCTACCGAGATTGCGAATTATCTTTCAGGGAAATTGGTTGTCGTGTTGGACGAAATCAAACAACTGTAATGCGAATATGCGATCGTTGGATGCAGACGGGTACGATGTACCGACGTGTTCGATAGAATCCACCTAAGTATACCGATTCATGTAATGACAGGTAAATTTTGCGGATGGCAGTAACGGATCGTTCAGCCATATCACTAATCATAGCCTAACACAGTCAGTCTGTAACGCATCATTCAATGTCTGCGCATACCATTCGACGCCATTTATAACAGAGTGGTCTGTCCGCAACACGTTCATTGTTTCGTCTACCCTTGATGCAGAACCAGACGTCTCCGCCACCAATGGTGCAATGACAGAAGAATGTGGACAGGAGAATGTAATGAAATTGTCTTTACTGACGAGTCACGCTTCTGTCTGCATAACCACGATGGTCACATTCGAGTCTGAAGATACAAGTGGAGAGAGGATGCTGAACAGTTGCGTTTTGCACCTCCACACTAGTCCCACACCGGATATTATGGTATGGGACGATATTGGATATCACTCTCGCACTCTTCTAGTACGCCTTTCCGGTACTTTAAGCAACCAGTGTAACATCTTTGAGGTGTTGCAGCCGGTTGTCCTTCCTTACCTTCAGAGTTTGTCCACAACCCTATTTCAATGGGATAATACGCAACCACACGTGTCACGCATTGCCTGAGGGATTTTCGTCAATCGCCAGATTGAATTGCTTTTCTGGCTGGGTCGCTCTCTGGATCTTTCCAATAGAAAGCATGTGGTCAATCGTTGCTCAATGATTGACCCAGATTACATCCTCAGCTGCCACACCAGATCAACTTTGGCAAAGTGTGGAAGCTGTTTGGTCTGCTGTTTCCCAAGAACACATCCAAAGTGCCTTTGATTTAATGCCGGGACGTGTGGCAGCGGTGATCTCCAACACTGGCGGCTACTCTGGCAACTGATTTTGGCAGGAACCACACTTCGCAGAAATCTATAAATTTAATCATTTGATACTTGGTCAACATTATAATTTTGTTGTCGGTCAACATTATAATTCACAACAAAATAATTTTGTTATGATACCTCTTGTCTTTCT
This sequence comes from Latrodectus hesperus, assembly GCA_037975125.1. NCBI lineage: Eukaryota > Metazoa > Arthropoda > Arachnida > Araneae > Theridiidae > Latrodectus > Latrodectus hesperus. The sequence goes on from CM075853.1 coordinate 85,223,065, forward strand.
TGGTGTTGCAATTTGGGTGTAGCCAGCAGTTTAATTGTCTTAAATAATTGTTGAACAATAAGTGATTCTTATTTATGTTGCCAAAATACAATCAACATGCTGATAGATTTATGAAAGAATTTTAACTCAAAATCTATTTCTCATAAAGATTTGTGTCCATCAGATTTAAAAATGTTATCATAGATGTTTTCTGGTCGTAGATAATTGTAAATACAGAATAATCTCTGAATGCTCTAATTAAATATTTTCTATTAAATAATTATTAAATTTAAAAGTTTTAAGACAAATTGCCACCTTTAATAGATGCCTCTATTTAATAATTCAAATACGTACTCCGTATCGCAACCCTGCTTACCTCTTGATCCATTGCAAGGAAAAAGACATACTCCGATGTTACATGTGGGGTATACTACATACATACATACATACACACACACACATATATATATATATATATATATATATATATATATATATATATATATATATATATATATATATATATATATATATATATATATATATATATATATATATATATATATATATATATATATATATATATATATATATATATATATATATATATATATATATATATATATATATATATATATATATATATATATATATATATATATATATATATATATATATATATATATATATATATATATATATATATATATATATATATATATATATATATATATATATATATATATATATATATATATATATATATATATATGAGTATTAGGTCAAAATTGACAAAAGCAATTAAATTCATTTCATGGCTGGCAGCAGTATGTCTTATATATTGGTTGGATGATAAATTCCCGTTACCCAATCAGAAGCAGATAATTTTAAACTTCATGATGTGCTTGTGAAAGCGAAACTAAATGGTTGTCGTTTTTATTGAATTAAGTTTTATCAGTTTTCACTGTTTCACTTGAACTTATGTAATGAATACGGTTGATTTATCTCTCTATTTTATCTCATTCAGTTCCTTAAAATTTCTCGTAGTTTGATGTTAGGAAAAGAAATTATTTGAAATTAATTTTATTTATAATGGAAAATTTGGATGAAATTTATCCACTTTGCAAATCTAATGAAGGCCAAACTCTTTCTACGATTATAGTAGAGTACAGAAATGAAAACAACATGAAAATTCATTCTACACTGCATAATAATATTGAAAATGTATGGCAAAACAAACTAAAATGCTGTTCTAATTTATTTAATGCTCGTAAATTCAGACTTCACCAAGTTGAATTTTGTACGGAAACTGAATTGGTGTCGCCGAAATTAAAACTGTGTATTGGAATTACTTGCTATAAAGATTTTATTGGGACTAATTGCGCTCCCTATGTGGAAAAACTTCGTAAAGACGGTTTGAAGGACTATTCAAATCCTCAAGCATACATGGCGGATCCGATAGGTGTAGGAGCACTTTTAATTACATCTGATAATGATGTGATACTTATAAGAAGAAGTAATACTTGTGCTGAAATGCCAAATTTGATTGATCGCCCTGGTGGTCATCCAGAACCTGATGTAAATTTAACACTTTATTATTCACTAATTACTTATTTCAATTTTATTTAATTGTGGTCCTCTAATTTTTAATGTTTTTAGTTAATTCAATTGTTTATTTATGTAAAGAAATATACTTTTAATATTTTCTTTCTATATTTAATAAATTTTATCATGTAATATAGATATAGTTATTCATAAATATTATCAGTACATTTTAAAATAATTATTAAATTTTGTTCTAAATGTGTGATTATACAATTTAAGTGGGGAACTTTCCACTGTTTGCCAAAATTTGAAAGTTGTTTAATGTAGTGTATTATTAAGTTTGTTTCAGAAAATAGAAAAACAAATGAAATTATTTTTTCTGAAATTCCTGTGTGCCTCATAGTGTGATTATAAGTAAGAGGGGAAGATTCTGAAGTACAATAAATTGTTATTTTTAGGGAAGAGACAGAGAAATATAAGAATATCCAAATTTAAAACCTAATGTGCATGATAAAATTAAGGTATAAAATTAATAAACCAGTTATACTATATATACATTATGTTATATGTTTTCCATTTGTAAATATTTGTTATACAATATAGTAATAAATAACTGAAAATATTTATCAACAAAAATATTGCTTTAGTTTATATAATTTGAAATTTTGCTTCTAATTCTAACAAGAATTTTACAGCATTAATTTTTAGGGTTTAAAAATAGTTGCTAGTTGAATTATTAGTGTGCTGGCTTTCAATTGATTAATTTCTGGATTTAATTTTTATCTCGAGCATGATTGTTATCATTTATTGATTATATGCAGAATGCAACCATTGAGTAACAAACCAAACTGTTCTAACATTAAACAGAAACTTGTATTCTTATTATATAAAAAATATTATATATAAAGCTGCATTTAGATTATATAAAATCACTACTTTTATTCATACTTTTCTATGATGCCGGTGCCTATCAAATATGATTTTTTTATATTCATATTTATGTATAAATATTTAATTTTGTTATTTGCATATTATTGCAACCATATTGGTGATATTGAGTAAAACCAACTCAATTTTATAAACAGAATAAGTTAATGGAAATATGGAACACAATACTAATTCTTTTCTATGCAATTCTTGCTTCTATGTGACATATCAAAAGTCATCCTTACCAAATTATATAAGTAAGACTTAGAATGATTACAAAATTATATAAGTAAGTTTTTTAAGAAGCCTAATATTTTTTTAAAAAGATAACACCATTTTTTTAAAAATTAGATTAATCCCAGATTTGCATTTTAGCATCTGAACTTCCCATATCAAAAAATGCAGTCTTAGGAAGGTGGCAATCAGGAGAATATGAAATAAACTACATGGTTTCCAATTTAACACTTTAGACATGTGCAAAATCAATATTGCCAATTTGGGAATTATTCCAAAGATTGTCTTAATTGTGATAATATGTAAGTACTTTAATTTATGTTAAAAATCAACTAAAATATAATAGTTCCACAAATATTTTTTCATTGTCATTTTTTCATATTGGTTGCAGACTTCTTTATTTTTTTATATACTATATTTTATACAAAAAGACTTAATTTATTGCATAATTTATAATTTGCTTAAATAGAAATAATATTAATGTTCTGAACAATAAATGGAGTTTTTATGTAAAATGATGCATAAAAAATTTTAATTTATGCAAATGAAGTAATGTCAAAAATTTGTGGTTCACATAAAAATCATTTTTAGCAAAATGAATATAATTTATATAAACTGTTATATACCTTAAGTTATAACATATTAAAAAGAATTGATAGACTGAAATATTTTTTCTCATTAAATACAAAAATGGAATCTGTTTAATTGAAATATATTAATCTCCTCTAATTCTCAGTTTGTGGGTTTGTATCCTACCTTATGTTTGTTGTAGTGGTTCAAAATCTAATTTAAGCCATAGATCCTGGTCCTATTAGCCATGGTATGCAAAAAGTGACTATTGAGCAACAACCAAACTTGAATCTTATTATCTCTCATTTAGTCAGTTGGACAAGTTATAAAAGGGTAACTTCAAACTGATAAATCTCTCTTGCATAAAAATTATCTGCTCTTCTCTGTGATTGATTATTATTTTCATGAAATTTTTTAAACCATTTCTTCGGTAAATATTTTAAAAGAAAACACATTAAATAATTAGGAAGTAATAAAAATCATAATGCATTTTACATACAGTAATTTTTTCACTCAACGAATTTCATTTCCAAATATGAACAGGTATAATGTTGATAATTTTCCTTATTGCATACTTAATAATCAATGGTATGGGAATAGATAAGAACTTACCATATTGGTTTTTCAGGTAGGAAACAATTATCAGGTAGTTGCACTGAATCAGTAATGGAGAAAATATTATGCTAATAGCAAAACAATAATATACATATTACAAAAGAGACCTATAACTTTACTTTGTAGTTAGTGTTTTTGGCATCTAAAATGAGATAATTAAAAATTTATTTCCATAATTTACAAATGTTATGGTAAAAATTTTAAGTTTGAAGAGAAAAAGAATTTGTACTTCTAAAAAAATGATTTGTCTTTTTTCTACCAGCTACATTGTCATTAGCTTTATAATGTGTACTTGTTATTCTTAACTTCATAATGTGTACTTGTTATATTATAATGTGCATTGTTATTAATAAGTGTCAAATTTTGCTTTTATTTTATATGGTCTAAGAATCACTTTATTTTAAAGCTTTCATGGTCAAATATCTTTTTCTAGTATTTCTTACATTATTAATTAAAACATTTTCCTACATTATGATTTCTTCCTAAAATTATTACATATTAATGCTAAATTCATTCTTTTCAAATAACTATAATGAGGCATAATTCTTGTTCCACTATCCCACCTTCGGCATGGATGTTTGTAGTGGTTCGGAATCCACTTTAAGCCGTAAGTCCCGGTCTAATTAGCCCTCGTGTGCAAAAAATGACCGTTGAGCGACAAACAAACAAACAAAAAAAAAAAAAAAAAACTTGTTCCACTATCCTTTAACAGATTCTCAGTTCAAAAACTATTTGCTTCATGTATTTAACTTTACTCCTTCATCTTATGTATCATATTCAAATCAGCATAAAGGACTGGATTTAAAATGTATTCTGTATATGTCCATGAATTTGCAAGATCTTAAATACATTCCAAAAATAATTTTATAAACACTTTTGCAGATTGCATGAGGTTATCATTGAAACTAATAATCGACTTTTTACCAGAATCTCTCTTCTGATTTTCCTAATATTAATGATCCTAGTAACTCTGATTTTCCTAGTATTAATGATCCTAAATCTTTGCCTGACTCTCTGTAAATATACTATAGTTTTAGTGTAAAAGTATCTTTAATGATACTTTAAATATCAGTGCAATGTTTTTAATTTCAAATTAATAAATAAATATTTATACAGTAAAATTTTATTTATTGGTGTCATCTAGTTTAAACTCTCAAAAGAGATATGATTAAAAATTTCATTACCTTTGGATTTCTTAAAGCTATAATTGTTTTATGTCATTATTACTTTAAAACAACCCTCTTTTATCATTTGTTTTACTGATTCAAAATATTTTTCAATTTTAGGTTGTTCTTTCTAATACTAAAGAAATAGAAAGCATTCCAGGATCTATAATTGCTCAAGAAATATTTATTTCTATATTAAGAGAAATTAGAGATGAAATTAATATCCCATTAGAATCTCTCTCTTCACCTATTCTACTTGGAATTGGATATAATCCTAACACTTGGAGACGACCCTCTCTAGAATTCTATGTTAGGTAAATGAAATAAAATAATTATAAATATTTTTTATCATAAAAATTTTATTTTTTACTGTGAATATATTTGTTAAACACTATTTAAGTTTTATAAAAGCTTTTATTATACTTAAATAAGAGTGTCTGTTTTTATGTTGAGAAATCTAAAAAATATTAAGATATTTTATATTTCTATTTAAAAATTTTATTTTGTTTTAGGTGGGGATATATTTTAAACTCAGTGTTCACCAGCTTTATAAATAAGTTTACTTATAGCAAGGCATCAGTATTATTTGAAGTAACAATCTTTACTGTTAAGATTTACGCATTCAATTCTAGAACTTTTTGCTTCAGAATCATTTTACAGAAGTTTATAAATGCATATAATATATTAGAATATATATAAATTGTATTAGCACTTATTTCTTTATGGTTTACTCTTATAAGTGGAGATGAATGGTTAGAGCTCTAGCCTTTAATTCGACAATTTGTTGATTCGAATCCCATCTTGGCCATTGATATTTGCTGTAGTTTAGAGTCCACTTTAAATATCTATCCTAGTTTAATTTGCCATTATTTGTAAAAAATGAATATCAACAAACTAAACTTTATTATTAGGGCAACAAGAAAAAAATTGCTGCAATATTCAAAATACTAAATATATACATATTTTATTTTGCCTGAAATATTTTTAAATTAAAAAAGTCCAAGAAATATGTCCTCACTTACTTTCAAATAGATGTATGGATTTTTCATTGGGATTATGAATGTTATACAATAAAAAAGCGGCATCATTTTATAAAACTGCAAGTTTTATTCACCCTAAAGTGCAAAAATTAAATGTAGAGTGACAATCAAATCAATCCTATGTTAACTCCTTTACAAATAATGGTTTAAGACATAGCTGTCCTTCTGATATTGTTCTTTTTGAGGCCGACTTGCAGCCGCTCCATACTAGAAGACAAGCTGGTCTTGTTAAATACTATAATAAACTCTCTAGTTATGGCCTCTGCAACAAGACCTCCATGTATCTTAACAGCTGGAGTAATCATCAAAGATTAAAGAAGGACAGCCCTTTCAGTCTGGCCGTCTCTCTTCAACTACCTAATAGTAATGTTGAACCCAACTCAATACAGTGCTGCTTGAATCCTGCAGAAGGACTCCCCAGGGTTTACTTTCACTTTAACTTAAGTACTCATGTTAATAAGAAAGACTACATCCCAGAACATCTTAGACAACTGACATTGGAAAACCTAAGCCACATTCCTAACAATGCCATCAAAATCTTCACTGACGGTAGTAAAATTGATATTCTTGCAGGTAGTGGCATATATATTGAAACCCCTCACACCAATTTGACTCTTTCTCATCGTAATCCCAATCACTGCTCTGTCTTCAGAAGTGAATTGATTGCAATAGACCTGGGACTAGAAGCTATTCTTTCTGAAGAGGATTATGGTGACCTATGGATCTTGTCTGACAGCCGTAGTTCTCTCCACCATCTTAGTAATTGGCTTCTTGTAGGCGACAAGATCAGCAACTCTATCCTGCTTAAATTAAAACTCATTTCACTTAATCATGATGTTCACTTGCAATGGATACCTTCACATGTGAATCTCCACGGGAATGAAATGGCCAATAATCTTGCTAAGGAGGGTTGCAGGATTTCAAATACTCCCTCTTCCACACTTACTTTTCTGGAGTTATACTCCCGGGAAAAATCAAAAATCTCGGAGGAGTGGAAAACACCCCCCACCCATAATTTGTACAAGGGATCAAAACCGGGTTTGTCCCTTGACCTCCCATGTGACAGACGTACCCGGACTGTTCTCTCAAGACTTGCTAGCGGTCATATTAAGTGCCTCTCTTTCAACGAGGGCAGGAAAACTTTCGTCACCTGCACCAAGTGCCAAAATCATCAGGCTTCTCCTGAGCATCTTTTGGATTGCATGGGTCTCTCTAGGGAGGATCTCTTTAGCAATCCTCTTTTAGTCTTCGACTTCCTTACAGTCAACGAACTCGTGGATCTAGTCTGACTCCGTCAGACACGGAGGATAAGCAACAACAACAACACAATTAAAGCAGTAGAGATTTAATAAATTGCTTAGTTCTTATAAGTTTATTTAAATTAAAAAATAACCCATTCACATTATAACTATTTGAATGAAAATTATTTATTAACATTTGAAATTTAAAATTGACAAATTTTAATTTGATAACAAAAATTATTTAAGTATGTACAATTATTTTATTTTATATGTGCTTGAGTTTTTTTCCTTTTTCAAATTATCAGAACTTACATTCTATAAAAGTATTTTTGTATCTACAATTCCATAACTAAGAATAAAATTTTACATTTTTAATTCAGTACAGAATTTACAATAGTATGCAAGATTTATCATAAATAATTTATAATAGTATAATTTTTGATTAAATTCTACCATTTAAGATACCTTTATTTGCCCATATTTATGTACTAAATTTCTTTTGTAAATTTACCTTCATAAAGAAAATTGAATTTAAAACTATTAATATTGAATTTACATTTATTTTTCATTAAACTCCAACATTTAGGATATATTTAAAATATGCCAATTGAGAATTAATGTAATATTGAACTATTAGGCAGACAAAAAGTAAATATGGAAAGACTTCATATATAATTTTCTCTCAATATTTAATGGTTTTCTTACCAATGAACTTAACAAGAATACAGATAAACTGAAAGTTGAATATCAAAAGCTTAGTGTTTATTTCAACAAGTCAGGATTTCAATTTCCAGTTTAATAAGTTTGCAGTTATTTAGAGCCCTTTTTAAAACTCATGTTTTGGTTAAAAATTAAGCTTCTAAATCAAAAAGTGGTTATAAAATGACATATCAAATTTAAAATGTAAACAATTTATATTAAATTTTTAAAAATAATTATCAGATATTACCTATTTTTTGTTTTAAATTTATAATTTTTTTAGGACATTGTTAAAAAGAAATAAAGAAAAATAATAATAAAAATTGTCCTATATTTTGATATTTTAATGTTTTTATAAATTATATATTTTTGCCATTTTAAATAATAATACTTGTATATAGGAATAAATAAATTTACCTATTTGTTTTATTTCATAGTAATATCATTCATTTTGTATGAATTATGTATTAATTCAGTAATTAGTATCTGAAATGTCTATTAGGTACCATAGATAAGATAAATCAACTGTAAAAATAATTAATGTTTTTTAAAAAAAATGATACACTTAAAAGCAATACAAATGAAAAAATATTTTCTTTTTATATATCAGCTACTTGTATAATATAAGATTAATTTTTAAATATCAATAACTATTTTTAAAATCTCACTGCCATTTTGCTTTTGATTTTGATTGGTTTAATTTTAATAAGTTTTTTTCTTTTTTCTACTGAGATTTATTTTTTAAAGTGAATTCCAAAGAACTACAAATCTGTTTGGCTTGCGAATGAACTGAAGACGAATGTTAATTTTCTGCTGTCAATTCTATTTCTTTTGAAATAAAAGGTTTGAACTCTGAATTAGGTGAAAAGAATGAATTTTGATTTGGTATATATATTTTCTTGTCCACATAATATTGTCTTATTTCCCTTCTTTTACAAAAAAATTTTTTCAGATGTAACTTACAGACTAGAGAAGTTCAAGAACTTTATCAAGAACAAACACAAGCAGAATGTGATGAATCAACTGAACTAATTGTAATACCTCTTGAAAAAATTATGAATAACATTAAGGAGATAGATTTGTACAATGAATTTACTCACCCACTGAAATGTGCAATTAATTTCTTAAATATATTTGTTGCATAAATAAAGAGAAAAGTTGCTGCTCAAACTTGTGTTCAGTTTATTTTTAATATTTTCCAAAAATATAGTGATTTGTTGGACTCAAGAATATTTTTAATTGTTTTGAAATCTGTTTTTTGTTCCATCTGCTTACGGTTCTATTGAATGTTAGATATTCTTTTTTATTGGACTTCTATTAAAATCAATGGAATGTTTCAAATAGCCTTAATGAATTATAGTTCAGAAAATTTTCAATATTGAGAAAATTGTGTTTCATAATAGCTAGATAACAATGTTTTCTGTGGTGTCTCATGACAAGACTTAATATCCAAAAGAAACTTTTTAACTATTTCATTAGATACTCAAAGGAACCATTTAAATTTATTACATAAATCGTTCTAAATTAAGACTCTCCAGTTTAAATGATTTATCAATTAAAATGTATTCTTTTTCTAGAGCATTTGTAATGTATATTTCCTAAATTATTTATACTTCAAGTTCCCATTTTGCATTACTGAACTTATTCTTGAATGCTTATACCAAAAATGTATTGTGAAACATATTCTTGTGTTTATATATTTTAAAGAAACATTTTGAAGTGAAATGAGGTTGCACCTTATGAAAATCTTAACTTTTCAAGAGAAAATAAAGACACACAAATTCATTTTCCAAAACAATCAAGACATTTTTTAATAGTTTTAGTCAAGTATAGAACCAAATTTTCAAATAACTTTCTTATACTTTAGTAAATAAACATTTCAAAACTTGTATTTATTTCATGTGTTTTAAAAATAATTTATCAGAATTTTATAATTTATTTATAATGTACTTTCTTTTAATTTCCCGAATAAATATTTTTCAAGTGCCATTCTTTTCAATCAATATCCCAGATTAAATGTTAAAAAGAATACCAAAAAAATAATTGTTGACAACCAACACTTAGGGCATCTGGAAAATCCAATATTGAATGTGGATATTTATAGTAGTTTTGAATTTAAAATTATAAACTCTTTTCAAATAAAAACTTACAAGTAGATGTAATACAACAAACCTGGGATAGAAAACATTGACTATTAAAATTAATAGAGTTTTGATAACTAATTTTTCACTGCCTTTTTTTAGAATTTATAATTTTTTTTTCGAATTTACTTTTTATAAAATTTTGAATACTTTGAAATCCTTGATTAATATTCTTTTTCATTAAAATTATTAAGAATATTTATATTTAGTTGTTTTTTTTTTAATTTTTTATTTCACATGTTGAATATTAGTTACATATGCTAGACTTCATAATATTAATGTAAAATATTAAGTTGAAAACTGAAATGGAAAATAAAGGCATTTATTTTTTAAGGTTAACATTCATGTTCATATTATTTACTTTAATAATGAAAAGTAGTTAAATATGATTATACAAGAATAATACATCTTTACAGATCTTGTGAAATTTGAGAAAGATCTTGAAATAAATTGCTTTAATTATCAAAATGTTTTAATTTATGATTAAAAAGAGCTTTTTCTTAAATGATTTTTTACATTGTTAAAAAGTATCTTCATAAAAAGTTACTCAACATTACTTTATTTTTTAGAAAATGGAAAAAATTTTAAAGCATCTTACTAATAGGTAAAACATGCTAGAATCATTTAAAATAGGAAAAGTTTTCAGGTATGTACAGATTAAATTATAATTTACTTTAAATATGAAATATATTTAAGACACATTAATTTAGAGCGAAAACCAATAATTCATGTCCAACAATTTTTTGCAGCCTTCAGAGTTACAAGCCACATGGCAAAGAAAAAATTTAAGTTTAACAATATTTATATCATGAATGATGCCAATTCGAAATATTTTCCTCCCTGTGAACAGAATTTTACTCTCCTCATTTATATTATAATCTTTTATTTTACATCTCATGAAATATTCAATTATATGAAACATACTTATTATACATATTCTTAGTTACTGTAATTTGAATATAAAACCGTTTTATCGAAACTGTAAAAACGAACATAGCAAAAAATTGACTAGATAAATGTTACTAATTTTTAAATAAGTGGAATGCAAAATTTTTAAATTCCATTTTAGGATTATTTATTTGCCTAACAAATCCAAATTTTACATTATAGAAAGTTTGGCACTACAGAAATATACTAATAACTATTATTAAAATTAAAATAACTTGCAATCACTAAATGAAATGCAAGATATCTTTAACTTTATTTTACATGAGGTTATAAATTCCTTAGATCTAACTATAAAAGTGTTCTAAATTTTTACTGCATGCAAAAGACAGAAAACATCTTTCCATTTTTTTGAATTTTTGCAGTATTTAATCATAATTGGTCAAAATGTATGTGTATCGTATATTTATTCCTATAACTCAAAAGATGAAAAATATCATTCATACATCACTCATATCTCACTACCTTCGAAAATATTTTTATGGTATGCTGCTATATTTCTTTTTACAGCATCTAAATCTTATATTCCCCTTTTTTAAATAAGTTTCAAAAAGGATAATATAGTATTCACAACTTCACAAATCTTTGTAGTTGCATGATACAAGCTCCTTAGTTCTCAAACTGAAAACAAAGTATTCACAAAAAGTATATAATCACTTACAGTTGAACAAATGTGAATAACTGGTCAACATGTTTTCCAAATTGAATAAGCTATCAATAAATACAACTGAAAGAAAATTGCAAGCATTCAATCAGGCTTTCTGATTATAATTAAAATCAATAATCTAATTATTTCCATAATTATATAATTTTCTTAAGACAATATTCCCAAGTATCATTTATCATATCTTAAAAGAAATTAAAGCTTTGTTCATGCCACTATCACTTCTAATTACAGATAAGAAATAATTTTTAAGGTTCACTTAAATGAATATTCATATAACTTACTGTAAATGACTAGATAAAGTCACTCTATATAGAAACATGAATTGAAATTTGCAACTGAATTTAAATAAATTTGCAGTTTTGCAATATAATTTCAATAAATAATGTGAATTACATATATTCACTTAAAACTCAATACTAAAATACAAGCATTTGAAAATAACTTTGATATAAAAAAGGTTAATAATGTGTAAATTATTAAAAAAGATTAAATTCTAAAATTAACTGTTTTAGCAAGGAAAAGTAGATGCAAACTTATTTACTAATGAGAAAATACTGTGAATTTAAAAAAAGCTTAAATAAGTAAAATAAACAATATTTCAAAAGAAATATTTTATTTTCATAACTATACATTGGCACTTTATATAACAAGTTTGCTGGAATTTAACATTGTTACATACAGAAAAGAGAAACAATATTCATGTACACACAGGAAAGTTTAAACATTGAACAATTAAATTAAGTTTTTAATTTTTATAAAAATATTTATATTCTTTGCAATATAGTTTCAATTATATTAGTACAAAATAGTAATGTACTCTTCATAATTAATACAGCAATCAAATAGTTTTTAAAATACATTTTACTACTTTAAATAGCTTCAAATGATTAAAGTAAATTTTATATTACAATTTTCCACAGAATGTTCACTACGTGATAAAAATAAGGAATTAATATACAGAAAAAATATGACATGATAGTAATCCAGCCTTTTCTTTAAGAATTTTTCAAAATATTTTCCTCCACACTATTGCAATGAAAAAAATTATATAATCCCCATATATGTATTGGAAATAAGAAAAATACTTCTGAGTACTCATTTTTATTCTTGAAAATTTTATATATTTATCTAATGTATTCGTTAAAAACTAGGAATTATAATTAAAATTCACATTTTTCATTATGTATGTTTTTATTGATAACTAATTGGAGAGTATTTATAATAATTTTTTATAATACAATTTTCCCTTTATTACAACACATGAAACAATAGTAGATATGTAAATGATTAAATAATTAAAGAATAAAATTTAACTTGCATTTGTGACTTGAACATTTAAAAAATCTTTTTCATAATTTTTCAGTTATTTATAAATTTTTTTATTTTTTTTTTAATTAAATCTTAAAAATATCACTATTAATATTTACACAAATTTTTAAATTTTTACTTCTTAAGTTAAATAATATTTAAAAATAATTTGTATAATTATCTGAATAATAATTTGATATAAAGGGACTTTTTACTTAAAGTCAAAAATAATTTGTAAAATTAAAAAAAAAAAAAATTAAAGCTAAAAAAGCAGAATACTATCATGCAATACATTAATATTATTAACTTTTAGAATTTTTTTTCAAACTTAATGAAAATTATAAAAGTGTGTAGCCATATCACTATTAAAAAAATAAGGGACAACACACACATAAATGCTGCTTAAGTAAAATGCATTAAGCTATGAAGCTATCAATTATATAAAGCAATTTTAAAAATATTAATTTAAACAAATTTTTATAATTATTTAAAAAGTAATCTATAAAAGAATAATCTAAGAGTTGAGATCTAACTAAGAGTAAGATAATCTATAACAATCAACTTAATTGGTTTTATATTTTCCTATTCAATTTGGATTAGAAAAATAATTTAATAAACTTTATAAAAATATTCAATTTTAATAAATTAAACACAATTAAATTCAAATAAAACCAATTACAGTATTTTTATAATTACAAATAATTTTGATTATAAAAATGGTATAATTAGCTTTATTTAACAATTTACAAAAATAAAGTAAAAAATGTTTAATAAATTATGATAAATAAATGGTGTAGCCAAATAAGTTGATATAAAATTTTTTACAACTGTAAAATTAAAGAATAGTGTCATAAATAAAAAAAATTGTAATAATATAAGCCAGACTTAAAAAATATTTGAAGCTATTTAAATCTTTATATTTGAAATTAACATATTCCATTAATTTCATTTACTGTATAATGCATTTACAGTTTAAGAATCAAATTATAAATAAATATGCAAAAATAATAAAAAAAAATTCTAATAAAATGAAACATTTTAACTTTTCTAATCTCTAATAACCATTAACTATTACCACCAAAAAGTTACAATATATTGTAAAGCAGACAAAATTCGTACCTTCTATGAAAGAAATAAGAGTTTTCTAAAAGTGTTCATTATAAAAATATTAATGAATTGCATCTAATTTTTACTTCTCACAGAGTAATATCTAAATTAAATATGACACAGTAAGAATTGAATTAAAATTATTTCCAAATTTTATGTAAAAAATTTTTTATCATTAGAAAAATACTAAGGAACTAGTTAATACCTCTGAATTGCAGAGTTAAATTTTCCTACATTAAAAATAACTTAATTAAAATGCAATAATTTACAGAATTTCTTTATAAATTTTTAATTAATTTTATATTGATTTTCCTAACATTTAAGTTAGCAATAATGATTCTATTACAGCATTTTAAATATATTAACAACATTTTGAATTTAATCAAAGAAAGTAAATAGGTTCCAGAAATGTTAAGAACTATTTGTGTTTCTTTTTACTTTGGTCCATTTCGATTAGCATCACATATGTTAATCCAACTGAAAAAACGATTTAAATTAAAAAGGTTTCATAAGCTTAAACTGAAAAATACAAAATGTATTTATTCATACATTTTCTAATTTTTATGGTGATATTTAATCTTATTATCTAGATGCATCAGCAAATACAAAAAATAAATTAGTTTTTATTTTTAAAAAAACTTAGATATTAAGTGTATGTTAAATAATATAATGACTGAACATTTCACTTTTTATTTTTTATCTTTTGATATCACAATTTAAAGACATTTATATCAAAGAAATTTGTATATATACTAAAAACAATACATTTCTTTACATCTCCAACTAAAATAATCAATAACAAAATGGAAATCTGTATGAATGAGAATATTTTTAAAGGAAACATAATTTAAATATAATCAATTAAAGATAACTTAATCTTAGATATAACATAAACTTAATCATATCTAACATAAATGATTTCAATGCAGGCATTCTGTAAAATCTTAACAAAAAAAGTTTTAATGATAGAATAACTCATAAAATCTTTTAATAACTAAATATGAGCATGAGAACTATGTGTTTCTAATTATAATTCTAGGAACTTTTAATTGCATAAAAATTTGTATTTTATATTACCTTTACACAAAAAATGATCAAATCTGACAAATTTTTCTACTTAGAAATATAAACTATTATTTTATATATTAAAAAATTATGAAAATACATGAGGTTCATGATTTTTCCAGATAGCTGACATATGTATATACATACTCTACATCTTTCGGACAAATTTTATAAAATAAATATTAATATTGCACATTGAAATTCTCAATAAATATTAAAATCTAATAAATATGTTAACAATGCACACATACAATGAAGTTACAAACATATTTATATAAAAAACTATATTTGATAAGTAAAAATAGTTACAATAAGTATTATTTACATTAATCATGTAATAAAAAAGAGATAAATACAAGTAAACTTAGTAATAAAAAATTTTGTTCAACTGAAGCATTACATTTCAATGAATAGAAAGTTGTTTTTTAAAAAACTGATAAACACACTAGATTGCCACATTTAGTAATGACGCTATTAAGTTTCTTAAAAAATACATTGTAATTACAATCTCAAAACTTAATATGAAATTTAATATTTTGGAATTGATCTCAA
Source organism: Latrodectus hesperus (assembly GCA_037975125.1). Lineage (NCBI taxonomy): Eukaryota > Metazoa > Arthropoda > Arachnida > Araneae > Theridiidae > Latrodectus > Latrodectus hesperus. The sequence goes on from CM075853.1 coordinate 85,238,866, forward strand.
TATCTTCATTGATCTATATACACAGAAATATGAATGTTAAATATATATGCACATATTTATATATGGTTTTAGTTTTTATTAATATTAGAAAGATTCTAATATTTGTTTATTCAAACATAATATATTAAAATACTATATTGTTAAACATTAAATAAATGAATTTAATTTTGCAAATTATGTCCAGATTTAATTATTAAATAAAATAACAAATTTATGATGTTAAAAAAATTCACAACTAAAGATTTTAACAATGATAAAAGTTAATAAAAATAATTATTTCAGATACAATGTTTCAGCATAAATAAAACTTATTCATAATCAGCAAACGAAAAACCTGAGGTAAAATTTGTTTGATTTTTATTACGAAATCATTCATAATAATCCTTAAAGAGCCTTTTACTTTACATTTATATAATCAAAGAAATATTGCAATTTTTCCCATTTCAATGAGTTTGTAACAAATAAATCCTAATCAACTCTCTTAAAGGCTTAGATGTATTCTTATTTGAAATTTTTTCTCTGTAGTTATATAGGTATATAATGAACTGCAAATCTTATACTCAAATTTCAATTTAACTAAATGAAAATGAATTGTTGTTTAAGTACTAAAGAATAAATGCAAATATCCACAACAAAACTCATATTGAATTGATTAATAGTTCTTATGTCACTTATTAATGCATCATATTGATAACTTCAAGTGTTAATAAATTTAGTTCTGAAAATCACATAAATAATCATCTTGAAATTACATTAATCTCTCCTATACATGGACATCAAAACATGATTTTTCAATTGATACATAATTTTTTTTCTGATACAATTCAACATTCAAATTTATGGAAACATTCAAGACTATAATCTGCAACAAGGAAATATACAGATGTAAATTCAAATATAATGTAAATGGACTCATTAATACTTGCAAAAGCCCTGAGTACTAAGCTTGCATAGATCCCTGTTCACCATCTACTTAGCTTTACAAAATTTCAAGCTCGTAATTTTGGATGTTTTTTGATATGCAGACATTGAGCAATTATTTAAAATTACATTTTTATGAATTACTTTTTATAATTTAGCTCTAAAAACACTATATCGACAGAAAATATCTTTTTTAATGACAAATATCTTATTTCCTTGAATTTTTCTTAATACTGACATATTTATTTAGATAATTATGTTATTCTCAAAATTGCAAAAGTCCATATTGAACAATTTTTTTTTATTTTTTAAAAAAAAGAAAATGAGAAATATTTTACTATAAAATTTTTAAGAAAGTTAGTATAGCAAAATAAGTGCTTAAATAATTTGAAATGTAAATATAAAATCAAAGCTTAACGTTCATAACTGATATTTCTGGATTCTGGATATTTCTTCTTTTCTAATGCCTTAGAAATACCTATAGATGTCAATAATAAGAATAACTACTTATGAAGAACCTATTTGGGAATTACTTAGGAAGAAAAACAGCATAATTTTGTTTTTCTTGAAGAAATTATAAGTACATAATTCCTAGAGTAGAAGTTAAATTTTTGAAATTTAACTAAAATTCATATATTATAAAATATTTAAACTTTTAATGCTACATTTAAGATTAAATAACCTTTTGCAGATGTTTTATAACAATGTTTTAATTAAACTTAGAATTTTTACATTAAGCTTTAATGAAATAAAAATACACTTTATCTTAATAAACACAAAAAACATTTTTGTAAAGATCTCTTTCACAACTACATTATAAAAAAAAGTAAAAACCTGGGAAAGAAGAATTAATTTATTAGTTTTAATTTTTTATATGGGTTTTAATAATTTTAAGAATTCTCCAAGTTGAAAAGTGACTATTCCATTACTTTATCTGAAATGTGTTTCTTAATAGTCAGCAAAGATAAACAGTATTATTGAAAACCCTATTTAATGTCTGCAGTAAAAAAATCAGTTTCTTGGTATTTTTTAGAAATGTTAAGTTTTTTAATTATCATATGACTGGAATTTTTATATTAAATATAAATCTTACATATTTAATATATAGCAGTAGTTTCAATTTTCAATAAACATGTAATCAAATCATACATTAAAATAGTCACAAAATGAATATTACTTTTGACATGTAGGAAAACATGAACAATGTTTTGAAATTTTGTTCACATTAACCTCATTTTACTATACTTTATGGATTGCAAATTGTTACACAAGTTAAATTTAAAAATGCATTATATAGTTAAAGCGAAATAATTACAAGAAATGTTATATTAATGTTGAAAATTATTACATATAAAATTTAAATGTTATGGTATTCAGCAAAATTCAGAATAATAAAAATAAAATTTATGCTTCATACACAATCAGTCACAGCTATAACAATATAAATAAATGATTATACTTATAACAGTAACGACTATCACACAAATAGCATATTTTACAATCAAAACATTAATATTTTAAAATAGTAAACATTTTTAATGAGATTATAGGCATTGCCTAATTCTTTACACTTCAGAGTTTATAAATGAATTATTTTCTAAATAATATTAATATTGTATTTTATTACATATATATGTAGAATGTGTGTGTTGAATATCCCTAAATATAAACAATATATAAATATACAGATGACAAGCTAATTATGAAACTAAAACATATAATTTAAATCATGTGCATCTAATATAAGTCGATACTAACAATTTCTTTGAGGCATAATGTACAAAAAAATTGACTTGTCTTTGTATTATCTAAAATAGTGACAAATATTTCAAATTTAAAAAAGGATGGAATGTAAAACACCTTGCAAGCAAATTATCTTAAGTTAGTTTTTATAAATATTTAACAAATTACATTTAAAAAATAAACACATCATTCCTAATAACATAACAAATCAAGAAAATAACAAACGGAAGCTGAATATTAAAATTACTAGAATTAATTTCCAAAGTTTGTGATAAAAAAAAGTTTAAATAAAAAAATATAGAATAACAAATGAAGACCAACATTTACAAATGAATAACACATACTATAAAATTGATAAAAAATACAATAATTGAAAACAAGAAAATAAGCTATTTAAAAGACTAACAAGAAATTTTATTCATCAACAATACAAAAGATAAACTAAATTTATTCCTATAATTGCGAAATAAATTCTAAGACTAGAACAAAAGCTATGTGCTAAAAATATATTTTGCTTTTATATAAATATACATTCTAATAATAATCATTCACACTAGATCAGAAATTATGCTTAATAAACAAAAATTTTCGCTACATAAATCCAATATCATTTAAAATATTATATCTCAATTTTCAATGATGCATAATTTATTCATTATGTAATTAACTTAGTAATTCCTAATGTGTTTTAAAAAATGTTTAATCAAAAATTTAAATATTGATTAACATTTTGATTTTAACGCTGCAATAAACTTTAATAAGAAAATAGATACCACCTAATATTTCTATGTAATTAAACTCAAAAATTGTATAATTAATCTAATAAATGAAGAGTAACAAGATTTAAACTGTCAATGGTTTATTGTATTTAAAACATTTAAAGATTTTGCTCTATACTAAAAAAATTATATTGATTTCTACATTTCCCCTATCATTAAAAATAAACTTATTAAATCATATGCATATTCATGACATCAAACTTCTCTGTAGTAAGAAGCAAAAACAAATCTTTGCTTATTAAAAGAATTAAACTCAAAAGATATCAAAAATACAAATTCAAATCTAATCCATTTCAAATGAGATTTAATTATATTTCAGATTTAAAAAATATTAATATTCTGCTTTGTTATATTAGATATAAATATATACATATAGATTTGTTACACAGAAAATAAATATAAGTTCCATAATCACACATTGGTTAAAATTAAAATTACATCCGCCAAATTTTTTTAGCTTTCAGAGAATGATAAATGGGCACTTAAATTCTAATGGCACTATACATACATAAATACAGTTACATAAGCAAATTTAACTTAAGTTATTTGCATTCAAAATCACCATCCTTTAAATATAACAATATACATAAAATAGATATCAGATTGACAGCATCCTTATACCAATTTTTAAAAAAAATTATATAATGTTAAAATGTTTATTAAATAGACATAAGTTGTATAATGTGCAAAATCTTGAATCTAACAAAAAAAAAAAAAAAAAAAAACCCAGATTAAATGGAAATTTTTTATTTAATTAAGTTTTCTATTTCAGTTCAAATACTACAATATTTCAATAAAAAATTTTAATAATCTCCTAGGCATTTACACATTCTTTTACTAAAATTATATATCCATAACATCTGATAAACATCCATTTTAATTTAAGTGATTATTTTTTTTATGTACTTTCAAAATACAATCTCATGGAAGAGTATCAAAGTTTCTGCTTGAAACCATCGAACTGAAAATCAATATTCATTGAAGCAATTAATTTTAAAATCAATGACAACAAATTCACGTTAATTTTAATATTCGTCAAAAATTCAAGAAAAAATTTAGCTTAAAGTAATTTTTCATAAGCACACATTAAATGTTTAACATCAAAAGAATTATTAATAAAAAAAATACAAACTTTAAACTAGATATACGTGATTTCTATATTTCTATAAATTTTACTTTTATCTCATTAATGAATTTCAATTCATTGTTTTAAAATTATTTGATTTCTAATTTACAAATATCATTTGAACTGAAAACATTTTTGACATTATAAAAATGATCTTATATATTATATTTTTACTTTTACATAAAGAATTTTAGAATTTATTGCATTTTTACTTTTAAACACAAAAAATATCCCTTTACATAACTTAATTAATCCAACTGTAACAAATTTAAATGATAAGAAAATAACTTAACAAAACTTTAAAATACTTAACAGTTACATATAACAGTTAAGAAATATTGACTATTTTTGCCTTCAAATCTAAGCAATAAAAAGTAGAATATACTAAAAATTTAAAGGTCATTTTTAAGTAGTGGAAGAGCTTGTAATACCTAAATATAAAAGGTGATACAAGATTTAAATATAAAAATGAAAATTCTAAAAATATTTATAAAACATTACATTATTCATTGGCTAGATAAGTATGCTGAATTGACGGCATTTTTTAGGAAGTCAGTAAAATTTCAATCTAGGAAACAGTTTCAGCATATTTGAGTTTATATAACTCATAAGAAAGTTGCACTGGGCTCACTAGATCCAGAAGACTGATCTTGGCTTTGATAGCTACCAGATAAATACACATCAGAATCACCAGATACAAAAACAACAGTACTATTAGAATTTGAGGGATGTGCATTTGAATTTTCATTAGAATATCTGCTATTCATAAATCTATTTTGATGAACAACTTCATATCCTGGATCAGTATCACTATCAGATCTTTGAACGGTTTCATATCCAGGTTCACTGATTTCTTCCTCTTTATTTCGTACACGTTCGTATCCAGGATCAGTAGCATCACTTCCAGCTCGAGGTACTTTTTTGATTTTTTCATACCCAGGATCTGCTGCATCACTTTCTGACCGACCTAAATTTTTTACTCGTTCATAACCAGGATCTCGACTATCATCTGATTTAACTATTGTATAATCAGAATTAGAATCACTGTCATCAAAATTAGCAGAAACTCTCACTGGTTCATATCCAGGATCATTCTCACTGTTTAAATGTGTTACACGCTCATAACAAGGATCTAAAGAATCCTCATCTTCATTAAGATCTTTGACACTCTCATAACCAGGGTAATTTGAATCAGAAGAAACATCATTGCCATGATGCACACTTCCATATCCAATTTCAGTTTTACTTGAATTTTCAGTTTCTTCTTTAATTTTTTCATAACAAGAATCACCAGAATTTTCCTCATTTTCATTGTATATTCTTTCATAATTGGGTTCATCTTGATCACTGTTAGATTGAACTACAGAACTACGAGTGCTCCCAGTAAAAACACGGTTTTCATTGATAATCTCGGGCAGGTTTGGGTCAGCTGAATGTCTCCTGACATGTTGTGAATTCCCAGGAATCAAAACACTGAGAGAGGCAGCCTGTATTCTACCAGTGATGGGAGGAGGAGCTGGAGGTGTTGTAGATGCCCATGGAGATGGTGGTGGTGTAATACAACTAGAACTGTCGTCATGGATTCCTTGAGGTTCACAATATTGCTCTGTACCAGTTTTTATAGTTAGATCAACTCTTTTCTTTCGAACTTTAGCATATAAATCTTCAACTTTCTTCCTTTTTTCTGCAGTGGTGACAATACTGATTCCTTCAGCAACATGAATAGTTTTTCTTTGTTTGTTATTCTTTTCTACAGTAGAATACAGAGATGTAGAGGGAATGCGTAATGGAGGCGGAGATGTTTCACCTGCACTCGACAAACAACTTCCAACAGATGATGTTGAAACTGTGGATGCTTAAATGGAATAAAATATATGATACTAAGATTATAATCATATTTATTACAGGTACATAAATGTTTTTTGAGCTAGTATTATTACTTATAACTAATATAAGATTTTAAATTACCTTTAAATTTAAGCCTTTTTATATTAATATTTAACATTTTCAGAATAACCAATGCTAAGCATTCCTTCAATAATACACCAATTTTTTTTTGTAACTTCATGATTTTATTTCAGCTCCATTTATTTTTGTTAAAAATTTAAGTAAAAATATATAAAAAATATTAAGAATAGTGTGTGCACCAGCATATCTCCCTGTGCCTAAGCTGTTGACTCTACAAGTTAGATCTAAAATGCTAATAAGTCTTCAAAAATTTAGAAGCAAACAAAGCAGAAAATACTACAATACTTGATCTACCAAACCCAGAGCTATCACTTCGCATTGTTGTTAGTGATAATAGTATGTCTAATACTATAACATTAAATATTTTTATTAAATATTAATACATATATATTAGTATATGTATTAATATTATTAAAATTAGTTAATTAATAAACAGCATGTACATCCATTTTAAGCTATTTATTTTATAACACATGCATTCATTTTTAAACTATTAACAGAAATCAGGAAGCTAAACAATTTTTCTGCATAATATTTACTCACTTATGACAACTGTTCACATGGTCAATGAAAAGTGTAAACTGTATTTTTACATATAATGCAATGACTTATAATAAATACTAAAATTGCTTAACACATGTGGATTTCACATAGAGTAATGATGTACAAAATTAATTAAAATTATAAATTTGATATATCATATTAGTTTTTTAATCTAATTCAATAAAAAATTAAAATTTTAGTTTTAAAATACTGATAATAAACCGAATTTTCTTGTTAGCACTAAAACAGCTATAGCAAACAATTACATAAAAATTTTGCAATAAATAAAAAAGACACCTCTTATATATTATTAAATAAACTAACATTTGAAAAACTTTGCCTTTATAATTATAACTAGTTCAAAAATTTACATCTAACAACTTTTTTAAGCTTTTTATTTTTGAAAAACTTTAAAAAAGTTTCTACAACATACAACTAATTGTTCCCATATGTTTTGGATAAATTAATTTCTGTATTAAAATCAAAATGCATTTTCTGAATGAGCAGTGAAATGTTTTATAAAAGTACCAAGTCAAATACTATGCTCACACTATATAACGTATGTTTCAAAATTGATCATTAATTTTAACATTTAATTTACAAATAGTATTTCCCCAACATTTTTACACACTTCATTAAATTTATTCTTTAGCTTACAATTGAGTAAATATTGCTGTCATAATATGTAATATAAGAATTAAATTTACATAACTTTCAAATATCGGATATGAATTTTTTATTAAATTTTTATATATTCTGTGTAGTTTATGTTAATTAAGCAAATTGATATTTCAAATAAATTTGCAGCAATACATTAACATTTTCAGAACAATTCATAATTCAATTTTTATCACAATCAATAATTTACATAGAAAATAATCCAGATTCTAAATGATAATGCTTCATTAAATTCTGGAAAAATGATTAATACTATCGAAAGTCTTCTTAATATGTAATACTTGTAAAATTCATAAAAAAAATTACTATGCTTTAAAAAATCAATACAATTAAAAATGGATTTCTTTTACATAAAACTATCTCAAAAAGATGGAGTTTTAATTTCAGAATAAATATTTATAATAAATTTACTGCATGTTTCGAAAAAATGATATTTTAATAATAAGGTATATATTTTAATATTTTATTGTGCATGTTTTTTAAGCATGTAACATTTCCATGAAAAATATATCAACAACAAAATTTCTCTATATATGATCGGATTACCATTAATCTTTTCGATTTATTCAAATTACTTAATTTTTCATATTTAGGTAATATAAAAATTGTTTACACATCTTCAAAGGAAAGGTTTAATTTTTTTGTTACTCAGTGTTCATTACTTACATATGAAGCCTGTTTAAATCAGGACCTACAGTTTAAAGGAAATTTTGAACTACTACAAACATCCAACTGTAAAGTGGAAAATAAACTCACATGCTACTATTGAACTGAAGGCCAGAGATTTAATTTTTTTTAGCTAACTTCACTCTTAAAAATAAATAAAAACATTCAAATATAATTGTAACACAAAAGAAAACTCTTTTTCAGTAATGAACAAAAAACATAATAGATAATAACAAAAGAAATTATTGTTAAATAGATTTAATTTTAATATATAAAAAGTTCTGGAAGTAATATCTTTTTATCATAAATTAGCACAGATAACAGCATGAGTTTAACTGAAACATCATAAAGTATGCAAAGATGAAACAGTCAAAACATCATTAAAATCTATAATAGCAACTTTCATCATATCAAAAATTAATTAACTTATATTTAAATATTATAAAACCATACCACAAGCATCATATCATTTTATAATTATTCACATAACCAGTATTTAGGGATAAAATCTAAGAATCTAAGGAAAAAATCTAAGATAAGTATTTAAGAATAAAATGATTTCAACAAATTGAAGTCTGTTGCAAGAAAACTATTACATTACAATTTTATGAAGTTTAAAATTAAATAAGCTTCCTTTTTCAAATGTTGAGTAAAAGCAGAAGTTTTAAATTAATTGCTTAATACTATAGCCTGTTGATATTAAGGAATAAGATTCCGTTTTAAGTAAAACATATTTATTACAAATATCACATTATCGTTATGGAGCTGGGTTAGCTGCTAAATGGCTGAGGGTTGTCCAAACTACTAATCTAAAAACTAGAATCTACATTTTCAAAAGCTCATACTTTTTGCTCTTGGAAAGAACAAAGTACTTCTGTGCCTACAAAACATAGAAAGTTATTTTTCTCCTACAAACAAATTAAAAGGGAGATGCTAATTTCCCTTCTCATTTATGATAATTGAGAGGATCACCATTGACCATGGCCCTAATTACATAGGAACAAGAATTACTTGATTTAAAAGCTCTAGAAACAGAAAATCACCTTTGTGCTTTTCTGTAACAACTCCAACAAGCTTATGCCTCCAATACTTTCTCCTGTTAACAGCAACCAAATTTCTTGAGTATAGCTTTCTGAATAACTCTCCACTTCAGCTAATTCTTAAGATCTTGGTATTGTTCCGTGTCCACAAAATTACGTCTCTGACAACAGTTTCTGCTTCCAGAGGAAGATGTAAGCTACTATATTCATCATCTTCAGTTAGGCATTGGAGTAGCTAGTGCAAAAATGCTTTCAATCATGCGGAAACCACAGGGAAGGACCTGTTTTTATAATGTTGGTATGAGACAATAAGGCTGCTAGGACATAGTTGGAAAAACAATCACAGCTCTGAGTTACCATTATAGCATGTTGAAGTTAAAAGACATGATTAATTTTGAAAAAATATATATCACATTTTCAGTACAGAACTGGTTCGCTGTTAAATTGCTACAAGTAGTCCAAACTACTAATCACCGAGCTCAAATCTATATTTCCCAGGGGAACATTGCACCCTTTACTCCCCAACAGGAAAAGGAATTAAAATTGCACACTTTCCTCTTCCGCAGAATAAAAAGGGGAATATTCATTCCCACTTCATATTTACAGTTGATTGAAAGAGGGTTGACACAATATAAATTTTCCCAATTATAAATTGCAGCTTGAAGTAAATTCTAAAATGAAAACAATCAAAAATAGATCTAAACAAATGCAATAAATGAAATAAAAAAATTTTCTTTTCTATTTTTAATAATGAAAGAATTAGATTCAAAAATAAAAATACAAACTTAAGCAAAATTCTGAACAATGTAATACCTACATACGCTTTTAACAAAAATAAATAATGCACCAACCTTGTCGACTATGAGCATGTGCAACTGATTTAAGACTTTCAACAGTTGGAGGCACTGGGGGAAGTTCACGGGGTTCAATGTGTGCATAAGTGGTTGATGAAGCTGCAGAATCATGGCCTGAACCAATTTCAGCATACATTTGTTCTTCTTCTGGAACCATAGCATAATGATCTTCACTATATTCAGAATTCTAAAAGAAAAGTAATTTTTAGGATTATTTATGAACTTAAGAAGTGCAAAATATTTTGTTGTGAAAACTTAGTTTTGAACAAAGCTAAATAAATAATAATGTTTTCCCAAACTACAATTTTCTTTTCTAAAAGTTATGAATATAATTTTCACGGGAAACAATAGCGTATAATAATTATAAGCTTAATCAGTTATAATATGCTAACAAATATACTAAAAATAAAATTAATTTGCATTTTTTGTTACAAAATTTTAACTTATGAGAGAAACAATAAATTGATTTATGTGAAAGCAGAATTCCATAAAGTTTATGAATTCTAAAATTTGTATAAGAGTCTAAAATTATAAAATTATTTTTTACCCAATAATATTCATAACTAATGTTTTCAAAAATTCTCTTAAAATATCAGGTTTTCTGATATACATCCATGTCATCTGCTGCTACATAAACAGTCAAAGTGAGAATGATTCCTTCACCATTTATTAATATGAGGCCAAATTCTTGCAGATAATGTTTACAATATTAGTTTGTTATCTATAAAAAATGATGATTCAATTCTAGCCTAGATTTTGTATTTATGTTACAAAATTTTAACATAAATACAAAATCTTAACATCTAGTATATAATAACTAGCTTAAGCTTAAACATCTAGTATTTTCAAGTTGAAATGAAATAAAACATTTGTTTCAGGTAATAATCAAGGATAAAAAATATTATTTTAACAAATTGTTAACTTTACTAAAGAAATAAATGAACAAGAAATGACATGGGAAAAAAACCTCTCAAGTAATTTTTTGTAATATTACATTAGTTACCTGCTGAGCAGCAGCTGCAGCGGCTCTTTGTCTACGTAATGTTATCTCTCTGACTCTTGCTAAAGGCTCTCGTACTGATATAACAGTATAAGGAACTTCACTACGGCCACCTTTAAATAAACAATTTCTTTGCTAATCAAAAATACTAAATAGTTATAAATATATTTAATATAAACAGCAAAGCACATTATCAAAGAACAAAAAATTTAAGTTTGAATAATATTTGTCTTGCAATAAATGTGATTGAAGAGGAATAAAACTTTATTTTCTTACATTTTAAAATTAATACTACAACTGCTAATGGATTTTCAGATCAATAAGAATATTAGCTCAACTTTTGTTTTAAAATAAATAAATTTAAAGCTTTACTTAAAATAATATATCCACATATCTAAAGAGAGATTTACCATTCATACATACTAACTAGTTCAGATTTCAAAGAAACCTCAAGAAAATAAAATCCTTGATAAGATAATTAAAAAAATTTTATTACATCAATTTTTTTTTTTACTGTATAAAGCTTTGAATAGTTAATTCTTAGATTTTAAAAAGAAAAATTTTATTTTGCATAAACATTTTCAAATATAAATTTTAAGATTTTTAATCTATCTTTTTAAAAGATATATTCACCATTACTTTATAAAGCTTTTATTTGGTATTTACACATACTTTGTTTAGTAAAACATATTTTTGAATCTTTAAAAATTTAAATACATATTGAATTTTTTATTTTATTATTTCTATAAATTTTAATTCATGAATCTTTTTCAATGTGAATTTATAGTGGATTTAGGAATTGTATGACAGGAATCATATCAGCAATGCTAACACATAATTTAAGTGACATTATAAATCAAAATTCCTACAAATCTTACACTTGTAAACAAATATTCAATTTTCAGGATTAAAAACATTAAACACACTAAACAATTTTTGTAATGAATAAATATTAAGTCATTTACAACTGGTTTAAAATATTATTCTTTTAAAAAACAAAAATGTTTTTATTAATATTTTTAAATCAGTTTTCAAACCTATTTCAGAGTTTTTACACACTTTTGTTTTGTGAGATTATTTAATCACTTGCTAATGTTATAATGTTTTGTGAGATTATTTAATCACTTGCTAATGTTATAATGTTTTGTGAGATTATTTAATCACTTGCTCACATATAAACAATATATACTGCACACATGGATTTTATGGGTATTTTCTCATTTGCAAGTTTTAGCATGCTTAAATATATGTGTATAATATACCATAACTTGTTGTTCCCATAATTACATTTCACAAGCCTAATCATAAAAGCTATGCGACATACTTAATCTATCTTTTTAAAAGAATAATATTTTGCGATATTTGCATTTTAATGCATATGAATCGCAAAATATTATATATAAAATAATATTTTGCGATTTATATGCATTAAAATGAAAATGTAAGTGATCATTATTTGCTCTTTGAAATAATAACTTATAAAGTAACTTAATATTTTGGTGTGATTTTAGATCTTATTAGGATGACACTCAGAAGTCTATTATTAAAGGCATAATTGCTTCAAGAAAATTTAATAAACACTAAATTTAACTTTATTTCTTAGAAATTTTCAAAATTTGATGATAATTGGTGTTAAAATGATAAGAAATTGTAAATAGGAGATATTATGAAATTGAACATGATTCCAAAAACGGAATTTACTTGTAATCAATATTAAGGTAATGACATAAATTATAAAATGATTTAAACTATAATCAAATTATTACTTACTTCATTAAAATTGATTCATTAATTTATATTAATAAAAAATTGAAAAGCTTTATATTTTACCTTGCAGATTATTTTCCAATTCTTCATCAACAGTGGTGGGAGGCAAATTATGAAGTAAAGGTGGTGTCATGTAAGGAATATCTGATGAAGGTACAGCTCCAGCAACTGCCAAACTAGCTGAAAGATTGCTTGAGCTTCCCTCTTCAGAAGGAGTAGGATTACCAATTTTTATTAAAACTATAATATAAATTTAATAAAAAGAAATCTGAGAATAAAAAATATAATTATTTGAAAAATGCACTTTTAGTGTGCATATTCATTTGCAGATTCAGAATATAAAATCAATGAAAACATCAATATGATACTATTTATAACTTGGTATTAAAAATGCATGTTACACCAGGCCATATTATGTTTAATTTCTGTAAAATGATTTACATTATTTTACCTGTTACACAATAAAAAATTAATACAGTTTGTGAAAAACAGACAAATAATAGTAATCAATTGCTTTTCATTTCATTCTCTTCCAAGGGTGGAGACATGGTTAGACAATTGGTGTGAGGTATTCATGTATGAGTGAGAAGAATTGTTTGGATATTAAGGGGTAACAGAAACTTGTCTCCCAGTACATGTAAAATTAATACTTTCAAATTGTGTTGAAACATCTAAATTAGTATTTGTATTTAGTGCATAATGCATGTAATACCTCTAAGTAATGTGTTGTTTAAGTATCTTAGGGAAGACAGGATTGTTAGAACATCACGGTCAGGATACTTAGATATTTATCTTCAGGATAGTTTTCCAGGATAATAGGAAATAATTGCACCTAATTATAGATAAAATAAATAGTCTAAAATGCAGTGAGTCAGTATATTTTATGTATCTCTCATGCTTCATTAAAAGCCACCATTTGTTTTATTTATGAATGAATTAAAGAACTTTTTGTATTAAAAACTTTTAAGTTTGTTTCTAGATTTTTGCTTAAGAAATACTGTAATGAAAGTTATTTAAATATTTGAAACAAGGTGTAAAAAAAAGTATAATGCTTAATTTAACTGAGAAATTATTAAAGATTTGATATTAATGTAGAAGTATTTTTCGTTATTTGACATTTGTTCATTAATATTCAGAAAGGTTTTTTTTATTTAACATGAGATTATATCTAATTACTTTTAATATTAGATTAAATATTATAAAATAAATTAAATATAATAAAAATTCAATAAAAATACAAGTAAATATTTTTTGAATTAGTTTATTAAAGCAAATATATGTTGAATAATAATTTTGCAGGTACTGTACTTCACATATATAATTTGCAGTTCTGTATTACCTACAAGACCTTTTTATTGGATAAATGTAAAAAAACGCATCACATAATCTGCAGTGGCATATGATGCATGTCAATTTTTCTACCAAATATTTAAAATTATATACAGCAGATAAAGTGGTGCAAAATAAAAGGAAATGTATGATTAAAACTACAATAAATTGTACAAAAAATATTCATTATACTGGTTTGGATCCACCTCAATGCAAACTGCGATAAACTAAGATGAAAGCGTGAGATGGATCAAAATCCGAGAATATTCTAGTAAATTAGCATTTTATAAATCTTTAAAACTTTTAAAACAAGATTACAGATATTTTTAAAATAATATATATTTGTTTCTCTAAAAAATAGAGGGATTATTTTCAAACTGCACATTGGATAAATTTTTTTTTTCATACAATACATGCATTGTTTGTCACCTTACAATAATATGTTTGTTGCCAATTTTCATTAGCCTTTCCTGATGATAGACAAATTTGACTGTTTCTAGAATGAAGCATCTCAGGTCTAGACAGAATGCGAAAAGACATTAGCCAACAACGAATGTAATATCATTTCGAGGAACCGAATTTGTTTTTGAACATAATTGGACATGACAATTGTTGTTAAAATAAGACAGGCGAGTTATGGTGCCATCTGTAATTTATTTTATGAAACATAAATGGTATTTCTTTCAAAATTTTATTGAAAGCTTTTCTGATGGAGAATTTTTTTTATCAGATTATCATTAGCAGTGTATAATATGCACAACAAAATTCAAAACTTTTTAACACATAATCCACAGATTATGTATAGGAAAATAAAATAACTATGCATTTCTTAATTTACATGTATTAATTTACGAATTCTTGAAATATATTTTTAGTCTACTGTGGAATAATATGATATAAATATTTTGAATAGAATTTCATTATCATTCACAGAAATAGTGTTTATTATTTAAATAATATAAGATAATTGAATAAGAAACTGTTTCAATAAAGTATAAATAATTGTTAATTATTTATGGAAAATCTATTTCATAGTGTTTAAAGGCTTGTGCCAAAGGAATAAATGTTATGCTACCCCCCCCAAAAAAAAGGTTTTAGATACATTATAAAATCATAAGTTTCATTTTAAGATAACATAGAATAACAGCTTTACAAGACAAAAAGAGCTTTTGTTATAAATTGCAGTAAAAGTTATGCTTAGTATAATTCCCACATAAAAGTTACATTAAAATTGTATTTAAAATCAAGAAGACACAGAAACACATTTGATAAACCTAAAGAGCTTATTGTAGCTCAAAAAAATAATAGCTTTGTGTCTACTCATAAGGTCTCAAATATTTTTGAAAAAGATGGAAAATTGGCTTCCAGTTACTAAATTGGTAAGGGAAATTGATAATTTTCTAGTTTTGATTCCAAAAAGTTTCACTGACAATTCTAAGTTATAACAAATTCATGCCAGTACCATATGGAGCAAAGAGAATGATTTTAAAAAGAAACCTTTTCTAGCAGAAGCTAGAGGTAGATGTTTTAGTGAAAAGAAAGAATATTATATTTATCAAAAGAACCCGACTCAATAACTACAGAATCGTTTTGGAAGTAATACTGTAAGTTGTGTTTCAAATTCAAATAAAAAGTTATTAAAGTTTTATAAAAGTCAAAAATATCATATGAAAATAATCTGCCCACAGGGGTGAATACATTATCTCATGTTTCTAATAAAAGAGAAACTGACATAGTTAGCAAGAAAGGGCTAAATGAACTTCGCATGAAAATAAATAATGCAAGTTTTTAGCTGCAATAATCTAATGAGTGAAAAGGGTGTTGAGTTTCTTTGAAATTATTTAAATATAGAAGATCATATATTTTAAGGGATAGTGGTGCAGAAATTACAATGCTGCAGAAGTCAGTGGTGCCACAAGTAATGTTGCAGACAAGAGGGTAAAGTTATTTGAGATCTGCAATTGGATTGCCAGATGAAGTAAAACTTGTTTCTGATCCACTTAGTATTTGGCCAGCATATGAAGACATCAGGCATCATCATGTATGCTGTAGATGAGGAAGGATTACATGAACAAGCTATGATCACTCACAGAGTATTCAGTTTATTGAAGGAACTAAAAATAAAAGATCTTTGAGAGAAATCAAAAACACCCATGAGAAAAAAATAATTACAAAGAGAATTTGTAATGTGGAAGGAAGAAACAGAAACTCATAAAGCAAATTAGGTAAAACAGTGATGAAAACAACTAGAAAAAAAATTATCAAACTTATCGCTGTAGCAAAAGACACACCTTTTTACAGTTCTTAAGGACTTACAGAGATGTATTTAATGGTTAATTGAAGGGAGCTAAAGTACCACCAGGAATTAAAAGAAAGCACAGCCATGTATCTACATATATCTTAAAATTTTACCTAACTAGATTGAAAAATAGAAATATTTTTAAAAATACATTATATCAAGATTTGTTTTTATTTTTTATTTAAATAGTTGACACTTTTTATAAATAGTTTACATTTAAAAGGTTGACATGACACTTTTAAGGCAAATAAAAACTATATCAACCTAATTGGTTGAATAAGATACTGCTTTTAAGTGAATTCAATGCTTACTTCAATAAACCTGTTCAATAGAGCAATAGAAATGATACAAACTATTGACATTTCCATGTAGGTGTTTGAGTACACATAAGAATAAGTTTGCCTTTACATGCATAAGCAAGTATTTTTTTTTTTTTGATTAAATGTACTTATTATAGAATTTAAAATAATTTTATCCTTCTTATTGTATACATATCATACATTTCTAAAAATGATGAAAATTTAAAAATGTATGCAGGAAAAAATTACTACATGCAAATATAGGTGTAAATTGTATTTAATATCTTTAATACATAGATGGAAATTTCTTACCAGGACTGGAAGACATGGAGGTAGAACGTGAACTATGGTCAACTGGAACTTCAGGTACAGTGTCATAATAATTTGCATCAGGAACGGGTTTCTGCAGAGATTCTACATTATCAACTTTTTCCACTTTTTTTAGAACAACCATATCATTTGAAGAACTAGGAATATTTTCTATAGTAGAAGGAATTCGTGGTTTAGATGAATTACCAATAATTTGAGTCTTGTCATTTACAGTAATTGTTACTGTAACACCTGACCCTGCGCTTGTAGAAGGAAGTGAAACAGAGCCATTCATTGGGAACTAAAAAATACAAAAAAAGAAATAAATATAGAAAACAAGAATTAAAGAAACATCTTTCTACACAAAATTACAATACATAAAAAGAAATATCTAGATTTAAAATTTTGTGAACACAAAATTTGTAACCTAGATACAATAAACATAAAAATAAATTTCTCAGAAAATGTGTGAGTGTTGTGGTTTAAAAATTACTAATTTGTTGAACTATGATCATATTTTTATATTACTAATTAAGTATAAAATTTTAAATGTATAGCTTAGTTGGTTTAGTTTACTTATTGCTCTCCAATCAAGTTTTGCACCCACAGGCTAAACTGACAGAATTAAAGGGAAGACCAAATCACTACAAATATCGATACTTCAGGTGGGAATTTAGTTCTAGAACTACTGAACAAAAGGCCAGAATATTCAACTTGCAGCTCAGTTTTCAATTTATGACAAATATATTTATTATATAATCACATTAAAAATACCAATTATTTGGCTTGTGGTTTGAAGAGATTGCTTTTCCTCAAATGAGTCAATTTCAAATCATTTTTATTTACACTGAAATTAAAAATTCTTCAGTTAAATCCAAAAATGTAAATATTTTTCTTAAATTGTGAAAAAATCAAGAAAATCTGTATTAATTATTTTGTATCTGTATTAGTTATAATGTATTATTAATTTTTTTCAAAAATAATCAAACTGTTACCAAATAAAACCTTTTATATCATTTTTTTACAATCGTTTATTTTTAATTTATTAATTAATTTAAGAACTAAATCAAATATTTTTACAATCATTTTCACAACACTATGATAATGATGGCATAATCTAAGTATAAAAATTATTGGAAATTGTTTGATATAAAAGTGGGTCAAAAGGGCCTGTTTTCATTTTATTATAATAGAAATCATTTTTAAAAAAATATATAAATTATTAGCTTTCCATTATAATAAAAATTTCAAGAAAGTAAAATTCTTCTTAATGTTGGTTAAATTCAATTTTGTTCCACTGCAATTTTTATTAAAAACCAAAACTATAACATTACACTGAAAACATTTTTTAAATGACAACATACAATTTATAATTCTACTTGAATATAATTTTAATGTAAAAGTTCTTGTTTTGGTTTGAAATATAAAGTAATTCAAAAATAGCTATTTTTTATAAATATAAAACAATTAGAAAAAAGGATCAAATAATAAAAAATACAGGAATTTTTTAAACTAACCATTTTTAGTTGCTTATTTAAGCATTCTTTGATTAATATTTAAATTCTTTTAAATATGTATCATGTTATCAATACTTACAACTTTAGAAGAATCAGAGCCAGGTGGTTTAGGAGCAAATGGTTTGTTATGATTCTTTACTTTGGTGCGCTCAATAACACCAGCTATATTACCATTTTCAGCTGATGTATGGACAGTTATAGGAACTACAGTTGACCCAGGTATCTCAGGCAAAGCTCTGTCTTTTACTGTCCAAGAATTTCTAAGTATACGCAATAAGAAATAAGATTGTAATATGATTAGTATTTTCCTGATTACTGATATTAAATAAAAAACAAGGTATTCAATCAAACATGTATATCAAACATAAAATTTTCAGCTTGTATTTGATTTCCAAATTAATTTTTGACGATGTTTAAATAAATGGATTTTAAACACTGATTCTATTAGTTTCAAAAATAAAATGAAATAATAAGGAAAGTTAAAAAAATACCTTTTTGAATTACCATCTTCAGAATTTATATCACTTTGTTTAGAACCACTAGATATAGTTCCATTTTTTGACTAAAATAAAATACAAATTAAATATTTTAAAGACTTCATTTCAATTATATGCATATTTTTTAATTTATCACATAATTTGTTAACCGTTTTAATATGAAGTACAGTAACTAAATTCACAATAACTAAATTTTAACAGTAAAAAATCTTTAGTGTTAGATATGTTGAACAGCATAAATACATTATCAATTAACTCTTTAAAGAGAAAAAACATTACTAATGTACTATTTAAAGAGATATTATTGTGATGTTATGTCATGTGACTAAAAATTAAAAGGCTTCGGTATTTTTTAAAAAAATATTTCAATTAAAATTTTAAAGTATTCTATTGGTAATTATTTAGCAGCAATAAAAGTGAACTGATTAAACAGCAAACATACATTGATTTTTAAAATTAAGAGAATTTGCATATTTTGTCATGTTTCTTGAAAGAACTGAAGGAAAGCTAAAACCACTACTACAGGACAAAGACGCAAATCGTGTTGAATATTGTAAACATACATATACATGTGGGTATTTCAAGAGAGGAACACACTTTATAATTGCAGGTTACAAAACAATTTGTTAGCACACTTTACTCACTTTCTTGGTGTTTCTATAGACAATCAATATTGAATTCAAATTTTAATAATAACAATGAGTAATCACTAATGCTTAAATGATGGATTAAGGTGGCCTATTATTGGGAGACTCGAAGTAGGGTAGGATTGGTTTGGTTTGTTTGTCGCTCAAAGGTCATTTTTTGCACACGAGGGCATTAGACCGGGACCTACAGGTTAAAGTGGATTTCGAACCACTACAAGCATCCATGCCCAAGGTGGGATTCAAACCCACGAACTGTTCAATCGAAGGCAAGAGCGCTAACCATTCGGCTGCTAGCTCCGAAGTAGGGTAGTCTCAAGTCCAGATTTGTAATGAGTTCAATTTAACGCTCAGCATCAAATGCAATTTATGGAAACATTTCCAGGAGATCAGATCTATTAAAGTCATCTAAGAGCCACAACATTTGGCGGTGATCACCATTTGTCTTTTCTAGAGAGGCATAACAAGGATGATATAAGTTTTTAGCTTTCTTACGACTTGTATATGGACCCAAGAACCAGTTTCAAGGATGACAGTTTTTAGACGACTTCATGAGAGAGGGTCGTCACAACGAAGCCTCGCAATTTGCATCCTGTTCAATTCTACATACAGCAAGTTCATTTAGCATGATGAAAAAAGCATAGAGATTGGAGTATAAATCAATGAGCATCCACTCTTTTCAATGAAAATTCTCGGTTCAACTAAACCACAAATTTTCACCATATGCTCATATAGAGAGAACCAGGGACTATTTTGACAGCAGAAATTTAATAGTGTGTACAGGGATCATGTTAAATGTCCAAACACTACTCCCTGTCTTTGACAGAGGCAGTTTGACTGCTGAGAGCTATGGGATGAGATCTTGGGGCCCTATGCATACCTGCCAACATTGGAGGGAAAAAATCAGTAGATTCTACTGATTTTGAGGGGAAAAAATCAGGAGATGCTACTAGTGACATTTTTGCTCGAAAAAGAATGTTTAAAATGATAGTACCGCAAAAAGACAATTTTACTCTTTAGATTATACATTCTGAGAATGATTTATATTAAAAATATTGTGCTAATTTTAAATTTTTTAATAAAAAACCCATCAATCTTAAAGGAACTATGAAATATAAAAAAATACTACATGTAAAAATAAACATCAACGTTTATGTCCCAATAATTATTTTATGGGCCAACTTTTACTGCACTAATGCAATTTATAAGTATTAAACTTATAAAATACACAACTAAATAAATGTAATTCAATGACAATACTTTGACAGAAATATTTTCCTAATTCAATTACTAATAATTAGTAATATTCCTCCTAATTGAACTGTTTATGTAAACAGGCACCTGGTGTCAGCTCTAAATGTTAATAATAGGACTGCCAACTCATAGGAGTCTTGGCAGCCTAGTGATTACAGTGCCATCCTCCCACAGCGGACTCAAAACTAAGAAGAACACATTAAAAAAATTATACGTATATATTATCATTATATTAATGCACTATCTGTTGACTACTTAAACTTCTAAAACAACTCAATAGACTTATTTTCCCAGCAAAATTTTGGATGTTTTTAAATTTTTCACTGAAATTGGCAAAAATTACTAGATTTTCATACATTGGGAAATCGAAAGAAATAATGAAAATTCAGGAGTTTCCCAATAAAATCAGTAGAGTTGGCAGTTATGCCTATGTTTGCGTTTTCAGGGGCACAGTTGGCTGAGTTCATTTTATAGGACAATAATACAAAGTCACATATAGCTCTTCTGGTCAACGAATTTCAAGGATATTCACAAGATGGATTGGCCAAGCAGATTTCTAGACTTCAACCCTATAAAGCATGTCTGGGGTGCACTGGGGAGAGCAATTGCAACCTGAAATGCCCAGTGCAGGCAAGGGGTAAATTTACATATGAAAGATTCAATCACAATAGTGAGCAAATATTTACTAAACTTACTTAAATTTAACTTTGACTTTAAAAATTAATATCTTTTTTACAATAGGAAAGAGCATGTTACTATACAATAATGCTTTTTATTCTGAAATATAGATAATTTTTTACAACAAAAAAATATTTTATATAAAATATTCAACATATTTTTCTTAATATACATAAATGAATACTGGTATACTAAGACTAAATAATCTTAAAATATCTTAAATAAAATCGACTAAATTACAAACTCATTCAATTAAAAATATAATTGATTAGTATTTCAGTAATTTTTAGTAATTAAAATTAATATTAAAGTAGAACAAACTTTATTTGAATTATTTTTGCAATTCAAATGAAATTTTATCTATTTTAATAGAAAATATAAAAGGTTATTTTAAAAAAAAACTTCTTTTTTTTTTTTAAACTGTACTTTTGAAAATTTACTAAATCTGGTTTTAGATTTCAATGGAATGTTTATGCAGAATTTTACTTAATACAATTTAAATAATAACCAACAAAAGATGAATTAATAATCTGATGGAAAAAAATCCTAGATTAAAACTCTAGGAGTTAATAGCCAATGGCACAGAATCATAAACAACTTTGAAAATATGATTTACTGTTTATGAAATTATCATTTCAATAAATTGCTTAATCTGTTACTAATGTAATATTTACTATTTATACTGTTAACATTTTTCTCATGAAGGAATTCAAATAAATATTAATAGTATTCTTTCAAAAATCAAGAACATTTTGCTGAATTTACCTGGCATTGTAAGATTGGAGAATCCTTAGCAATTGATAAACGACCTGCCATTCCATACTCAGGAGACCTATCAAAATAAATAGAAATATATATTTTATACTAAAAAATAAAATAAGTTTAATCAATAAAAATGAAATTACTTTTTATAACACTCTAACAGAAAATTCTAAATTTATAACAAAATAAGATGAGAAATTGAAATAACTCAAAATAAAAATACATTAAAATAAATAATTTAGCCATTTGTTTTCCTGTTAAGTTAAAAAACACAAAACAATTAAAATAGAATATATTTACATGCAATAAAAAATGTATGCCTTAACACTCTTCTCATTTAACCTTAAAAGTATAATTCCCTGATTGAATTGTACAACATTACAAAATAAGAAACTTTTATTTTATTTTGTTTGATTTCAATAAACAAAACTTGCTATTTTTATTTAAATCTAATTATTAATATACTATTAGTTTCTAATCTATCAATCTAAGTTCTCTATCAATAAAACAAAATACTTTATAGGTACTTAAACCAACAGTTAGTGTTTTTTTTAGTGTTTTCATTAAACACTTAATAATTATAGTGCTGCTATTATTAAGCACGTAATCTAATTTTTAAATTCTTTGGTATTTAATCTAACTTTGGGTTAACAGGACAACTACCCACATACTTAAACCCTATTATAAAGATCAACATGTAGACTGAGTGACATTAAGTTTATATTTAATTTTTATTATGTCTTTGAGAAATTAATTTCTAGATATAAGCATTCTTATACTTTTGTACTAAGTAATTATAATGAAATATTCAAAATTTTGATATTTTAAATTTAAAATAGCATACAATTACCAGTTGAAGCTCAAGCATGATCAATATTTGGTAGCAGGATACTGCACATAGTGACGTAATTTAAGTTGGCCAGATAATTGTGCAGCACATAAAAAAAATTTTAAATCCTGGCAAACCAGCACAGTTTTTACTAATTTACAAAATATACTAAGTTTTTTTGAATATTAGAATAAAGGGGGTAGAAAAAATTGATAGTTAAACATGTCGTCAACAAAAATTCAAATCTTGACATAACAATCATGCAAATAGCTAAGGAATGAGTTTATGGCACATTTCATAACTATATAGTTGAAGGTCTCTGCATTGCAAAATAGACAGCGACCAACTGGATGATATTTTAGAGGAAGGTGTGCTCCAAATGGTTAATAATGAATCCTGTTCCTCTTGGCAGCAAATCTGTCATAAAGGAAATAGATAAATCCAAATTTTGCAAATAAAAATATATTTGTGGAAGGCTGGCAAGTTCTGGTATAGTCAAAAATAAGTGTTTCCTGTTGTGGTGGAAGATAGATCCAAAGAAAGGCTGTTGGACATACTGAAAGAGTACATTTTGCCCATCAGCATCATGGTATCAGACTGCTGGAAAGCATAGGACTATCTTAAGATTACAACATCAAGCACTTTATGGTTAACCCCACAGTTACCTCCAGAAAACTCATCGCTGGTGCAAATCGCAATTTTATTAAAGGAGCTGAGTCCACAATAAATCGTAATCAAAAAAGTGAAATAAGAATTTGATTATTTTTTGGCAAAATACATGTGGTGATGAATGCATAGCGATAAAACCTCATCAAAGAAAACAAAAGAAGTCATTGCTGTGATCAAGTGTTTACCCCAGTGGAGTAACTAGCGTAGAAATAAAAAATTAAAATAGGTACAGAATTAAAAATTTTATTTGATCTTTATTTTCTTTTGTAAATTTCTTATTTTGAATAATGATTTGTTTAACAATTATAGAAATTTATAATTGTTTGCTTTTATTACATGATTACTTGTGATTCATATGCTTTTTCATGGTATGTTTATATATGTTATTTTGATATTTCCCTTTTCTTTATTATTCCTAATGTAAATAAAACCTAATTTCTTCATTGGCAACAATTGTTGACATCTCATTTCAATAATGCAACATTTTTGAAAATTGTGCCTGATATTTTTCATTGTCAATGGCATATTTCGTCGTAGGCAACATTTTTGAAAATCATCCCAAACGCGTTACATACTCTCTATATGATTTTTCCCAATATTCTATTGCTGTATGCAAAAGAGCAAATGCACACAGCTCACAGTGAAAAAATATTATCATTATTTAGATACAATAAAATAGTTTTTAAAAAACACATTACTTTTCCTTTTTTACAGAGACAGGTTAACATTTAATTTTAAACTAGCTATTGAATTTACTTTTATTATTGAATTGTTAATGCATAAAAGTAGATATAAGCATTTACTTTTAATTTAAGATAACACTTCTTTAATATTTATACCAATAGCTATGATATTTATTAAGAACACAAGTGCTAAAATTTTATCTTTTAAAATATTAACTCAAAAATTCAAAATAAAATACTACAGTTCATAATTTTCAAGACTTAAATTAAAACTTTTTAAAGCATGCAATTCAGTATATAATTATTATTAAAGAAATCAAGAAGGGGAATACAAGAAACACAGATTTGAGAAAATAAAGTATAATTAAATGATTTTAAAAAGTTAATTAGACTGATAAATATCTTCTATTGAAAAGATCATTAAACATATGCCCATCCAGAATTCCTTCTAGCAAGCAAAGGGAATAGGGAAAATTTGAGTTCCAAGTTAATCTCATTTTCTGTGATAGTAAATATGATTAAAATGTATCTTTATCAAGTGAACTTTCCAGTAGCTATAATACAATCATGCAAGCATAAATTTCTCATACAAATCATTCCTGGCTTTTATCAATTTGTAATTCATTAAATTGACACAAAAAAATTTAATTACATGAAGTTATGCTTTTCCACCCATGTGTGAAAACAGAATTTATTTTAATATCTATTAACAAAAAAAGCAAATTGACTGTGCATTTGAATTCTATCAAAAAATTGGCATATGGTATGCAAAAGATTAGCCACCATAAATTTACTAAACTTAAATCTAAATAATTGCTATGGTTAGGTATAGGTAGGTAGAATCCTTTCAGCAAAAGAAATATTTTATGAATAAAAAATTTTATATATCAAAAAGTAATTTAATTACATAATTGCCACTGCTTTTCCTACACTAAGTGAAAGAGCTCATTTGAATAAACTTACTTTTCATGATGTTTAAAACAAACACACATGACAAGCATGAAGAGGATTATAAAAGACACTAGCAATGCACAAATCCAAGATAATTCTGGTATAGATGTTAGAATAGCCATTAAATTCTATTACTATTGCAGAAATGAAGAGAATCTGTGGAAAATAAAATACATATAATTCTAATAATTTTCAAGAACATCTACAGAAGTAAAATCATAAAATTTAAAAAATACCAGAAAACATAGAGACAAATATTGATAAAACAATTAAAAATAAAAATAATTCATTAGAACATTTATAACATAGATATAAATAACCAGAAAGAAATACAAGATAAGTAAATGCTTATTGGATATACAGCATAATGTCAAAAGACTAATAGATAATCATATTGTACTTTTGTCTTAAGCATATTATTCACTAAATTAATTTATAATTCAAAAATTATTTTTTTATTTCAATTTATATATTATATTTTAAAAATTACATTGGCTTTCTAATTTATTAATATCTTTATAGCCAGAAAATAATGGAAAAATAGGGAAGATTTGATCTAAAAACATTTAAACAAAAAAAAGTTTTTTTCTCATGGAATTCCTAAAGTAAAACAAATTTAAGTATTCCTTGATGCCTGGAAAAACATAATTATACAATTAACTCATTAATGAAGACAATAAAAAAATTCTGATTTCTGAACCAATAAACATGATTTCACACCAAGAAAGATGTATCATTTAGTTTAGATTTAATTAATAACAAATTTATTATCTTGACAATCAGTAATAATAAATTAAATATAATAATTAATACATTTATAAACTTAAATTTAATAAACTGAAATACTGCATAAAGTACAGCATTTTTCATTGTAATAAAATTAAACAAAATACTGAAAAAAAAATTTATTATTTCATAAAAGGAAATTATAGAGAAACATTAAAAGAAAAAGCTCTCTCTCTCTGTTGCATACATACATAATTTTTTTTTAACTTTAATATTCAGGAATCTAAATTTTATAAAAATGTTAGCTTCTTTATAGACATTAGATTGAATGTTAAAAATCATCAAAAACCTACATTTAATTTTGTTCACTGATATGAAATTATGATTATAAAATGTTTTTAAATTTTAATAATCAACACACATTGCCTAAAAAAAATTACACAATTATCACCTATATTAAATGCACTGCCTACTTATCTATCCTAGAAATTATTACCTTAAAAATATGGAAGAATTTATGCATAAGGGCAAGAAACCATTATAAAGGCAATACTATATTAAAAATATTAGTACTGTTAATGTAGTATCAACCAGGTTATGGTGGTCTGGTTGGTAAACATTCTATCATGTTATCATATGAAAGTGAGTTCGAAAAAAAGCATAACCGAAGATTCATTATGCTGTTCATTATGGTGGATGGGAAAGTTAAATATGTTGTAGTCACAATGTCTCCTATTAGAAACAATACATCTGGGTTAGGCAGGCAAGAATACAGGTCTTCTCAGATTCTAAACTACAAAGGCTCACTTTCAAGGTCATGATGGCATATTCAATAGGAGACGCATTATATAAGATGCCATCACTTTCACTCCTTATAGTATTGAATGGTACAAATCTTATAATAGGACATTACATAAAAAAAACATAATAACAACATAAATAAGAAATGTTACATGAATTCAAGATATTTAAAGATACTAATTATTAAGTTCTATCAACTTTGAATAAATTATTTGGCAATACACATTTAAATTTACACAGATAAAATTTTTAAATTTTTATGACCTTTAAAACTCACGGCTATATACATACTTGCATATCAATTCATTTTTATCAAAGCCTTAGTCTAGTTTTATTTTTACTCAATATTGAAAACCAATAAGAGATTAATTTCCATAATATCCTTTAAATAAAATTAAAGCATTCTTAAAATGTGTAACAGGCACATTCGTGTAAATATAAACTACTTGTACACATTTTAATAAATATATAAAGGAATATCCAACAATGCAATAATAAATATTAAATTTCATATATTACTAGTACAAGTGATAAAAAACTATTAATTTGATAAAAAAAGAATAAAAATTGGAGGAAATGTAAGTAATAAAAATAAAACTATCTAAAATTTTACTTAAAATAAAAATAATTTAGGAAAAAAACTTGCACAACTGTTTAAAAACAAATTGAAAGGCAATTATTCCTGTAGAGTTATTAAATTAAAAATAAGTAAATCTAAAAAATAATAAAAATTTATTAAAACTTTTTAGTTGTAATAAAAAGGTGTACAAATAAAAATTTGATTGGATTATTATCAAATAACATATAATTTGAGTAATACATAAACATAATTTAATTCAATTGATAAAATAAATTAATTTAAAATTTACATAATGCATGTTTTTTTTCAAAATCAAATTTATTTTTATTTAAAATTTGTATTTATTTAAAAATTACTAAAAATTCTTTATAAGCATATTTAAGTTATCATTTATTACATGAATGTATGAATTAGTTAATCACATAAAATAAGATAAATGAAATAAATAACATTTAAAAGTATAATAATACAGTCATTTACCCTCCACAAAACAATATGTCAAGTAATTTAAATGCATGTGAGCATCTTTCATACAGCTTCCATTTAAAATCTGTGAGTTATAACCATTTTAGAACCACATTTTGTTTCTCGATTTTAAAAATAATTTCCCAGCATAAATTTTTTTAATAATTGTCAATAATATTAGAACAAATTTGTTACATCTGTAAATTATGGATGTGATTGATGAATAAATATAAAATTACTCACACATATATAATATAAGCAGTATACATGATCTGATACACATGCATAAAAATAAGAAATATTGATTGCGTAAATGATTCAGTGTTTGAAAATATTAAGATTTTTCGAATACTAAATACGTACATAAAAGTTCATGAACAATCAAATTAACAAATGCGGAAGTCTACCCACGTACATTTAAAATATATACTGAAATCATATTAACATTAGAATATATTAAACTTTACCTGCTGCAATCAATAAATTAATAATCTGGAAATATTTCGATGCATCGGGAAACAATTATTGTTCCTAGAGAAAATATAAATAAAAAGTTTCGATTCTAACATTCTGGAAAATAACAAGCGCGGAAAGTTATACTTATTACATTGCGAATAATGTCATGATTCAATAATTAATCAATGTTATTAAAATTACATATTATTTTGTTTGTTCCCAATTAAATAAATATTCATAGGAAAATAAGGCAAACTATGCATAAATCAACAAGTAATTTATAAACATTTCATAGGATTTATTTATATCAGTTTTGTTATTCGGAGGAAATCCTCATTGCCAAGGCTGGATCTTATAAATTTGTGTAAATATAGAACATTTTGTGATTGGTCAAATATGGAACATCTGTAAAATATTCTTTCTGTGTGGTTACTAGATTTTAAAAATTATCACACAACGAGATACTTTTGTAAAGTCAGACAACTGAATTTAGCAAAATGTTGGCGAATAAAATGGCAGGAACACAAATTGTTCAAGATGTAACCCTAGATCAAAAATGAAGAAACGCCTCTTTCTAACTTGCTCTTTGACACATTCTTGGTGAGTATTTCTGATTATTAACATTACAATTTAGTTGCCAAAATATTTTCAGAAGTAACTGGTTTTTGAGACCTTTATCAGCAATTATGCCTTTAATTTCCAATACCCCGGATAAGAACCTTTACTTAGTTTAAAAAAATAATAGCTTAAAAAAGCCGTAATGAATTTGGATTTACTATGATAATTTGTAGTTTGTAAGACGGAACTTTGTAATGAAACACTAATTTATTCAATCTTTTTCTATATTTCTAGCAGAGAAATAAGATATAGTTTATACCGTTTTGCTCTATCTCACCTCTCCATTATACACTGAGCTGTATACATACACTCCTGTTTATATATAAAAAGGAGAGAACTCGATTCTTTAACAAGAGAGGTTGGAAGCCACTTGATTCATTGCGTGGAAGGCAAGAAAAGTTAGGGCATAGGAGGCATAATAAGCTTGAAAGATCGTGGCTTGCGTACATTTCTTTGCGAATGATGAAATAGAAATTTTGTCATTTGTTTGATATACCATTCGATTCTTTCTTTTAAAGATCAAAAATGCTGACTTCTTGTTCGGGGTATGGATTAAATTAAGGGTTAAATTTAGAGAAAATAAATTAAATTTTCACAAGTAGGATTAATTCATTACTCATTTTGATGGAAAAGTGTTTATTAAATAAAAGTTGTTTAATTTAAAAATGTTTGAAGAGTTAAATATTCTTAAAACTAGAACCTAAATAATGACAAATGTTTAATATTTTTTATATTAACTTATTACAAACATGCAAAACTATTTGCATTAACTGAAGAAAAGTATGAATTTTGAAAATGCCTATATATTGAAAATATTGAAGACTCATATTTCTTTAAAGCAACAAAATTTTTTTACAGAAATTTGTTTTTATACATCTCTAATAATGTTCTTATTGCAGGAGTCATAAACATTTGTGTAACTTCAATGATACATCATTCCACTCTGAAAATTTTCATATTTCCCAAAAATATTTATTTTAATAGTATTCTAATTTATGAGGAAATTGTAATTTTTTAATTAAAATCCTGTTAGGTCTACAGCTAACAGCCAAGTAAGTGGAAAGTTTATCTGTTACTCCAAACAAACAAGACCTTCATGAACCAGAATTCACATAATTTTATACTACGATAAAACCTTGAAGTTTTGGGCAATTTGTTTTTCAGAAGCATGTGATAAAATTACTGTCAGTAATATCAAAAATTCATACAAAAAGCGCAATTATAAGTGTGCATTCTGTGAGAGCGGTAAGGACAAACATGCTTACAGAAAAAATATAATTTAAAATATAAAATCCATTAATTTACTAACAGCCCGACATATATATATATATATATATATATATATATATATATATATATATATATATATATATATATATATATATATATATATATATATATATATATATATATATATATATATATATATATATATATATATATATATATATATATATATTATATATATATAAATTTCGTGTCACGATGTATGTTCGCGATAAACTCCGAAATTACTGAACGGATTTTGATAAAATTTTTATTTGATAATATGGTCCAACTTAAAAGATAGAATAGTTTTTATCTTAATTATTGATCTCAATATTTATTACTGCAAATTAAATATTTATTATACGACATTAGTGTTTATTATCGGTTAGTTCTATAAATTCCTAATAGATGGCGGTTTAGCATCTAAGTTGCACAGGTATTCGGCAGATGGCGTCGTGTTTATATTCCTAGATTATACAATCTTCGAGAGTTAACGTCCGCGCGCAAGCGCGTGTTTGAATATAGAATTTATAGATTTTTTCATGATGTATTTGACCAATCATATCACGAACAGTTCGGGTTCACATATTTTTCATCTGAATTACAGTATTTGTTTGATTTTAAGTCATTTTCGTTTATGTTCTCAACCTAATCATGCGTCATTTTCGTTCATATTCTCAACATAATCATATTATAACAATTTTTCGTGAATCATTTTCATAATTATACTTTGTATTGTGTTATTATTGTGCAGTGTTCAGTTTGAATGTTTTTAATATTATATATAATAAAATAAAATTTTATTTTAATTAATATGAAATTAAAATTTTATTTATTACTGTTTTTCTCTACTAATTTTCATACCACCTCGAAAATATGTAAGTATTTCTTGATAGCCTTTTATTTATTTTTTATTTTTATTTTATAATTTGATTATTAATTTTTTTATAATTTGATAATTATTAATTTATTCAACCATGCATTTTGATCTAATTTATTTATTCAAGTGATAAATTCTTTTAATTTTTTTTATTTCAGTATAATGCCGCTGAAAAATATCTAGCCTTAACAATCAGTATAGTAAAAATGCATGACGTATGCGTGCTAATAGAACTGATGAATCGCAAGAACAAATTGCAGCAAGAAATGCAGCTCAATGAATCAGAACAACAAAAATTCGCAGACAAGAGTCTCGAGAACTGCGTGATGAACGTCTACGACAAAATATATTGAGAACAAGTTCGGCGCGAGAACGGCACATAGCCACATTTAGAGAACGCGACAGAGAGCGACAACAAACTAACCGTGCAATTAACACGTGCATCATTCGTTTGCCTTGCGTTCAAATATGCACCAAACATCAATTACTCTGCACATCCTAAAATTATAATTGGTGCAATGGATAAAATATGCCAATATTGTCAAACGTTAAAATTTCGCAATGAAACGACCGGTATGTGTTGTGCATGTGGAAAAGTTGTACTGGCACCTCTTCCTATCCCACCAGAACCCTTAAAATCATTTCTTGCTGGTGAATAAGACGATTCTAAATTATTTTTACTTAAGGTACAAAAATTCAATTCTTGCTTCCAAATGACGTCCTTTGGCGCAACTAAAATTTGTGATCTCACATCTGATGGAAATAATTTTGAAACTACATTCAAAATCCAAGGCCAAGTGTAACACAAGATTGGGTCATTAATGCCAATGTTTAATGATGATCCAAAGTTTCTCCAAATTTAATTTATGGGCAGTTGTGAGGAACGGGTGACAACTCGGTGCCTGCATAATTTCATCGAATTCATAGCAGAAGCTAGAGCAATTGTGGAATCTTTGGAAAACTTTTTGAAAATTATAATCAACTTATCCAATTATTTAAAAGAGTATCGCCTCAATTAAGAAATGATAATTATCAAAGCTGACAAAGTACCATCAGGAGAACACGCTTGCAGGTTCAACGCGCCAACCGTAGTTGAAGTTGCGCTGTTATTATGGTTGGTGATCCAGTTAACAACAGAGACCTCAAAATCATACGTCGAGACAGCATTGTTCATATAATTTCAGACCTTCATCGTTCGTATGACGCACTTCAGTATCCCCTAATATTCTGGCAAGGGCAAAATGAATATCACATCAACATCAAACAGCGTGATCCAATCGTTGGTACGTTTAATAATCCATGCTATTTAATTCCTTAATTTGGTGATTTTAATTTCTTACTCTTAACTTTTCTAACCATTTATTAACTCATTTTTTAGGTAATGAAATCAATAAAAAAGTTAGTTCAATGAACTACTGCACGCATCGATTGATGATTAGACTTAATCAAGATAATTTTATCCTTCGATATCGTCAACTATTCCATCAATACGTTGTGGATATGTTTGCTAAGATCGAAAGTGAACGTTTACGGTATATTAGATAGAACCAGACTAAATTAAGATCAGAGGAATACATCCATTTACGAAATGCTATTATAGGAAACATCGATGAAAATTTAAACGCCAATGACATCGGAACTGCCTGTATTTTACCTTCAAGCTACATCGGCAGTCCACGGAGCATGCAGGAATACATACAAGATGCGATAACTTATGTACGTCATTACGGTCGACCTGATTTGCTTATTACATTTACATGTAATCCAAATTGGGAAGAAATAAAAAGTTTGTTATTACCAGGCCAACATTCAATACATCGTCACTATATCGTAGCACGTGTGTTCAAACAAAAGTTAAAATCTTTAATTGATTTTATCGTAAAATATTCAGTTTTTGGTAACTCACGTTGCTGGCTGTATTCCATTGAGTGGCAAAAGCAAGGTTTGCCTCATTCTCTTATTTTGATTTGGCATGAAGATAAAATCCGTCAAGAAGAAAATGACCAAATAATTTCTGACGAAATTCCGGATCTAATAACTGACTCAGAATTGTTTGATATTGTTATCAGTCACATGATCCACGGACCGTGCGGTGCTTTTAACTTGACATCACCATGCATGGAAGAAGGAAGGTGTAAGAAACGTTTCTCGAAACCCTTTACCAATAATACTATAACGGATATCGATGGTTATCTATTGTATCGCCGCAAAGACCCTGAGAATGGTGGTCACACATTTACAATGCGAATGTCGAATTCGAGAAATGAAGTTGAAATTGATAATAGGTGGGTAGTTCCATACTCACCATTGCTGTCAAAAGCGTATAAAGCTCATAATAATGTCGAGTTTTGCAGTTCCATCCAATCCATTAAGTACATTTGTAAATATGTTAATAAAGTTAGTGATTTGGCCATATTTGAAATACAAAATATAACAATAATGACGAAATAGCAAGATACCAGATGGGTAGATATATATGCAGCAGCGAAGCTATCTGGCGTATTTTCAGTTTTCCCATCCACGAAAGAGAACCTATAGTCCAGCATCTTGCAGTACATCTTGAAAATGGTCAACGAGTATATTTTACCAAAGAAAATATTCTCCAAAGAGCATTTGAGACACCGAAAACGACACTAACTGAATTGTTTACATGATGTCAAAAATCTGATGTATTCGGCCAATTCGCAAAAACATTATTACATACCGATGTTCCACGCTATTTTACATGGAATAAAATAGGGAAAAAGGGGGAGCGACGTAATCAAGGAAAACCGCATCCATCGATCCCAGGCATATTTAAAGCTAAGACATTAGGACGACCTTACACTGTAACTAAAAATTCTTAAATTAAAATTGTAACTGTAAAATTTCGATACTTTACCTATTACTTTTAAATTTTGGCGAAACGTTTTATTTTCAATCCCATATGAATGAATCTATATTAATTTTTTTATAAAATATTAATTTGATTGTACCAAAGAATTAGTAAAAATTTGATTCAATGTATTATAAATACTGAGCCACAGCAACGCGAGGCTGGGTCAGCTAGTATATATATATATACAGTAAAAGTTCTTAATTCGCCGTGTATATGTTCCATAAATATGCCGCGAATACAGAAATCGTGAATACGGAATGGTAATTTATATGGGATTATAGGGATACGTTCCTAGGTGACAAAATAAAAAAAACAAATTTATGAAAATATCCGTTTAATTTAAGTTTTTGAACAATTTGATTAATTATCTTAAGGCTTTGGCAATGGTTTGAAGAATTTTGTAATTTTCTCTAGCTTAGCAGTTTTTAAAAGCTCCTTCAATTCAGACTGATACGCAACAACCGCATTAGCAATTTATCTCTTAAAAATAAGACTTCGTTCCATAGACAGATCAATGTTCATAAAGAAATCGCAAAGCTCATTTGCCATTCTTTAACCTTCACTAAGATTTTTCAAATTAAATGTTACGTTTCCAGTGCTTGTTGAAGTCTCTTCTTCAATGGGCTGTGAATTTAACATTTCCTCCAAGTCGGTTTTAGTCAAATCTTCATCTAGTGACCCAAGCAATTCCTGATTGTCCCTTGATTCTATCTGTTCGAACCCATCTCGTCCTATTCCCTTCGAGATTTCGGCTATGTTTTCAGTCAAAGTTTGAACTTACACAGATTCTTCGTCATTTTCTGCAGTCAGAGTAGGCCACATTTTTTCCACTATGACTTCAATGTGTTTGGCTTCAGTTTTTCCAATGATTCTTTTATGTTTACGATGCATTTTGCTGTGTCAAATTTCTTCCAGCATTCCATAACATTCATATCAGGATTACATTCCATATTATCCAATATGATTTTGAAAGTTCGTCTAATGTAATAGAGCTTAAAGGCCTGGATTAATTCTTGGTCCATAGGTTGAAGCAAAGCCGCCGTTTTGGGAGGTAAAAATGTCAATTTTATATTTGGATGCATAGTTTCAAGTTCGCGAGGATGACCTGATGCATTGTCCAAAACTAGAAGTGTTTTAAAGCCTTAATTTTGTTTTTTTAAATAAGTTTCAACTTCAGAAACAAAACAATTTCGGAATCAGTCACAAAAAATAGCACTTGTAACCCACACTTTCTTATTAGATCGTCAAAACACTGGCAGGTTGTCCTTGTTTTGATTTTTTAAAACCCGAAGATTAAAGGATATGTAAAGCATCAGTGGCTTAATGATACAATCTACAGATGCATAAGAACATAGCAACAGTGTAAATCTATCCTTTGCTGCCTTAAATCCAAGAGCAGACTTTTCTCTTTCAGAAATGAATGTTTTGTTTAGCATTTTCTTCCAAAACAGTGCAGTTTCGTCTGCATTAAATACTTGCTCAGGTATGTATTCTCCATCAGCTACTAGGTTTGCAAATTCTTCTGGATATCGTTTTGCTGCAGCAGTGTCTGCAGATGTTGCTTCTCCAACGATTTTAATGTTATGCATTGTCTTACTTTAAATTTATTGAACCAACCTTCCGATGCTTGAAATACTCAATCTGTACATTCACCACTACAACTACTATCAAGTTCTTTAAAATGAGCGTAAAGACGCTTTGCCTTTTCCCGGACCATTGGACCACTCAGAGGCACCCTTTTTTGGTCGCGGCCTTCGATCCATACTGACTACGCTACTTCCATTTTTATCTATTGCTGAATCACGAACAGTTTTAGCTGACAGTGAAGTTGAAGCTATAGACGACCTTATTTTATCTTCGGATTTTTTTTATTGATCGTACAGTTGATTCATTGACATTGAATGTGCGTGATATGGATGCAAATGAACAAGGCGTAGACGATCAAGCATTCCTATTTTCACTTTAAGCGCTAATACTGATTTTTTCGTATCGAAACTCATTCTCATTTTTTAGTTGACATTATAAATTAGAAAAAGAGTGGTAGAGACGTGTTATTTGATCACAATTTTTATAACGAATGTGAAAGACGAAACAATAAAACACGCAAAACAGCTTTTACCATAGAACGATACAGCAACATGTAAAAATCCACTTTGAGTAATAAGGTTGTTTTCATTCTGAAAAGCACCGATAGTGGCGTAGGCTGCTTATGTCAAATTCCTCGGCAATATCATTTAACAACATACTTTATGCAAAGTTGTAATAAGATTTATATTACTTTTTTATTTATCCATTTGACGGTATTAACAAAGGATATTTTTTTTATTATTACAAATGTACTTATTAGATCCGCGAATAGTGAAAACGCGAATAAGGAGCTTTAACTATATATATATATATATATATATATGTCAGGCTGTTGGCTGTTGATAAATTAATGGCGAGGAAGAGCTTCTGTTGAAAAGATAGAATTAATATTATTTTTTCTAAGTTTAATAAACTGTAGAGAGGATTAAGAAACAATCGAAGTGATAAAGGCTAATTTTGAAGCATTACTTACCAGCAAGCCTTAAAGTGAATATGAGGGAATTCATTATTCAAAAATTCAATTTCGTATGACCTTCATCGCAATAGAGACTATAGAAGGAACTGTGAGGGAGGGTAATTACTTACTTAATCAAATGCAAAGGATGGACATTGTATAAAGATGAAAGGGAGAATTTTCAAGAGTTTTAGTGCTGCTATCTATTGGATTTAATTGTAAAAAAAAAGGTGTCAGAAAGTTAAAAAAAAATTATATATTTTTAAACTTTATGATATAATATTATATCAAAAATTATTGTATTAATATTGATTAATATCTTCACATTATATTAAAACAGTTTTTTTTAATTTTTGCTTCATTGTATTGCTTAGAGTTGTAAGTTTCTCTTTTCATTTCCGTAATATTTTTATTATGAATATGAAACAGAGAATTGTAATTTATTCCTTATATAGGCAGTTAGTTTTCAACTAAAAGATTATGATTAATTTTCGAAAATATAAATTTAATTATTTTTTAAAAATAAATGGTTAGTGTTTGTAATTTATAATTGTCTTGATTTTTAGACTTTATATCTTTCTACGTCGAAGAAAAATTTCAGAATGCTCAATAATATTGTTTCAAATTATAGTCGATAATTTAAGTAATACCGTTAAGTAATATGAGGAGTAATTTCTCTACTTTTCCCGCGAGTAGCTCAACTATTTTTGAATTCATCGATAAAATTTCTTACTTATATAAATAATTCAAAAAATAATCGTTAAGAAATATTTAAAATTATAAGTACCATGTTTCAGTGAAATCATTAAATATTTCTAATGTCTTTCACTTATGCCAGATTCAAATATTAATCTCGAAATGGAAGAAAAAATTGTTTTATCTTATTAATTCTTTTCTTTTCACTTTTATATTACACCATTCAATTGCACATTTTTGAAAAAGCAAGTAAAGTCTTGGAAAAATAACTAAAGGATTGATACTATTCTTTTCTTTGTAAAACATGTTGATTAACTACTATGCCAAGGAATTATATAATTTGATTTTAAAATTGAAATATAATTAAATTTCTTTCTTTTTTTCTTCATTCTTTCTTCAAATTGGAAGAATAATTCGAGAAAAAATAAAAATACTAAAAATCTAATTTGAAAAAAATCATAAGGATCTTTAAGATATAACAAAACAAAAAATATGCAAAATAAATATGCTAAAAATATTTCATTCTCCGGCCTCTCACCCCTATTTCCACTACCAAAGATGCATTAATATAGCAACCAAAGTTGTCGTTGACACGTTCGATTGTATTTATTTTCATTATTTTGATGCATATTTTAAGTAGTTTTTATAAAATCTTATTATTGTATGGAACTCAGTCTGAAGTAATCTAATATATATGTGTATAAAACAACATTCATATTTAAATGAGATCTCAGATAAATAATAGTGTTCATAAATTCTTTTAAAATCATAAATAAAGAATTATTGATTTTTGCTTAATTTTACACATAAAATTCTAATAACAATTTCAATTAGATTTGTATCAACATATTAATAGAACGAATATTATGGCTCACAAATTTTAAAATCAACATTTATTATAGTTTTTTAAAAATAAAATTTAAATTTAATACCCTAATACACACTTAATCTCAGATAATCGTAAATATTTAAATACACAATAGTGATTTCTTAAATACTTGTATAAAAATCTAAACAATTTACCTGTTCAATTTACGCCATGCCTTTAAAGATCAACATGATTAGTCATGTCTTCATAAAATCTAGCTCTTATATTGAAACATTAAAGTAAAAATCTGTTTAATAATTATACGTAGGTAAATAAACATAAATATATAAAACTACGTAAGCATATTAATTTAAAACCAATAATACTAAGAAAAGTTTCTCAAATACTTTTCAGTACAAATAATTGTGCTTGACAAAATTTAACTTTTTATGCCACTGAAGATATTGACGCAGATTTATGGGCTAATATTTAGAATATGTTTGTCACGATTAAATTTTGTCTAAAAAGTATTGTTCGTAAAATTTAAAATCCTTAAAATTATCTTAAAAATTTGTTTTAAGATGAAAAACAATGTTTGATCTAGAAGTTTTGATACTATCAAACTGGAATTTATTCCACATTGACTCCGATTCGTTCAGTGATTAAAAAAAAATGTTTAAAAAATTGTATTTCTAAAAACTTAATTTTATTTAATTTTGTGAACTTGTCTCTTCTAAGAAATTTTATATGCTTTTAAAGGTATTTTGTTTTATTTGAAACTATGTTTTATAATAACTATTTAGAAACAATCTAGAAATGAGTCATTAAATGCTGAATAAGTTTTTTAAGCAGGAATGTACTCAATACTATTATGAATAAAGTTTTAATCAAAACTTATTTAGTTTAGGATTTCAAGCTATTTCTATATTACTTCAATTACATAGATGGCAGCATTGCTGCAAACCATAATCAGTTTTTCAAATAAGACTATTTTAAATGCTTAAGTAAATTTATTGTCAATGCTGAAACAATATAATTCTCTATAACTAAAGGTGAATAGATTATTATAGAATAAAAATTATATAAGAGTAAATAAATAATTACAAAATACTTTAAATGTAATATATCACATCGGAAAAGAATTGAGATCAATGATGACTGACAGATAGACAAGATAGATGTTCAGCATTTTCTCAAATTTTTGCAGCTTGCGTTGCTCGGGCATCAAGAAATGACAACGTGTGAAAGATTTAGCAGGCTATATCGATAGAGATTTTCTAAGTCGAAAGTTCACCGTTGTTGGTTACATGATAAAAAGCCACGTGTCATTTGCTTGTCTGTGACGAAACACATTGCTTAATCTGACGAATGTCGTTTACAACGGATACAGAGCTTTCTAGACTTCTAATTAAAGTCACGATAGAAGTTCTGGTCAACAAAACCTATGATATCATGTTAGACGACCACAATATAAAAGTGCGAGAGAAAGCTATGGAGATAATCTTATGATAATAACGTTATTCAATATTTAACATGAAATTTTGAGCATGCAAAAGATATCAGCAAGATAGGTGCCGCGATTAATGACTGCGGATCAAATGAGAAGTCATGCAACCATTTCAGAGCAGAGTCATGACAAGTTTGAACGAAATCCAACAGAAGTTTTAGTGTGTTTTGTTACAGTTGAGGAATTTCGGAATTTTGAGCAGTGGATAAATTACTGTACATCAGAAATGAAACAACTGTTTGCGCAGTAAACTTCCAATGAAACTTCCGAAAAAGCGAAAAAAGCTTCATTTACAGAAAAAAATAAAGCATCAGTTTTCTAGGACATAAGGACATAATTTTTATTATATCCTTAAGACGTGAAACTCAACTTCATCTATGGAGATAGTGATTTAAATGCAGATGATGGGTAGTTGCAAAATGTTGTCAATGTAATGGTTGGTGTATTATCAAATAATTACCTTTCAAACGTCTTGATGATATCTTGCTAGATATAAGAATCCGCAATAATGACATCGCCAATGTCTAAATGAACAATTAAAAATCAGTTGAGAACTGTTTAATATTTTTTCTGATGTTTGTCAGTGGTTCTATACACAATGCAATTTAGCATGAGGATTAAACAAAAATGAAGCATGAGGGTCGTATCTATGATAATAATAATATATGAAGCAAACCTTGAAGACAAATATTAATATTTATCTTAATATAAATGAAAATTAGGAAAATATTACTAAATACATTTTTAATATTGATCCTAAATATATAAGAAATTATGAATATTAAGTGTGCATATATCTTTTTACCTTTAAAAAGTTTGCTTTGATAACATTTTAATTTTTAATTGATTTATATGCAGTGCATCTTTTTTTTTTACACAATTGGACGCATGTGTGTTTGACACTATTCTCTAATTCATTATAGAAAGGTAGTGAGTTTGAATCCAGACTAAACCGAAGATCCGCCTTATTCACTAAAGGTGGTTGAGGCACGTGTCGTGGTAACAATGTCCTTCAAGTGAGTAAAAGTCATGGTCGCAATGACTTCCAAGTGAAATAACACCTCTAGGGTGGCATGCCAAGTATTGGAGAGGGGTCTTATGCTTTGTGCTTGCTTTTAAATTTCGAAGAGTCCCACCTTGCTGTATCTGTCTAGCAGGTAGAACCCAATTATGGGCTAAGTATAGGGAAGAATACCGGTACAATAACAAAGTGAGCTTATTTACATGCATTAATGCTTAGAATATCTTACTGAATAAATATTTTCATCGAAGCTTCTTGCAATACACTCACATCTACATTTATATTCAATACAATACATTTACTTTCTAGCAATACATTTGTATGAAATTAATATTCATTTCATGCATTTCAATACATTCGATTTCACTGGAAGAGGAAATATGATGTTTATAGTTGTACAATAGTTTGTACAGGCAGTTCTCATGTTATCAATAGTTTATTCAATTTTATTCATTTCGTTAAATTGTGATTGGTTTATTCCTACAAAAATTCTAACATGT
The DNA here is from genome assembly GCA_037975125.1 of Latrodectus hesperus. NCBI lineage: Eukaryota > Metazoa > Arthropoda > Arachnida > Araneae > Theridiidae > Latrodectus > Latrodectus hesperus. Next base: position 85,280,418 of record CM075853.1, read on the forward strand.
TTATTCACCCTAATATAGGATGAATTTTATGGCTGAAAAAATGTTCACCCTATTTTTTAACAATTATATAACGAATGTCCAAAAAAAGGTAATTTTGATAAAGAAATAATTTCCGACCATACAGATTTACTCCATGCCAACAAATTAAATAAATATAATATTTTTAGTTAGGAAGCTTATATTTGTGTGTGTGGAAAAATACACAGATATTTAAAACAATATAAACTAAAAATAACTTGCCATTTTTAATTTAAATATTTGTGAAAAGACATTTAAAATTATGCAAAAAATTACAGTTCTTTTTTCTTGCTTTGTATTTATTTTTTCTTCTGTTCTCATACATATTTTATTTAATCTTTTCAGCGAAAAAAATATATAGTTGGAAAAGGAACATAACATTTCCATTTAAGAAGAAAGTTTCACCTGTGGAATGAGTCTTTCTAAAACCTTTTTCAAACTGGTAATAATTCATCACACTTTTCATATATATAGGATATAAAATCAGTTACTTTATAAAGATATCTGGTGTAAGGGCCTTTGTCACGTGGGGAAATTGAAAACTCGAGTTTCATAAGAGAAATTGCGCAAGTCCTAGGTCGTGATCGAACAATGGAGTACCCAGTATTTTTCCTATAAAAGATCGCAAAGACTTCACCGGAACCTGTAAAAGAAAAACATTGACTCACCCCTCTTCAATGAAGACACTCATGAATGGTTGAATAACATATTTATTTGATCAGTTTCATGGGATTCCATAAATTTACATCATCATTTTTCTCAATTTCAACATTGCCATGTAGACAATTTCCTAGTTTTTTTGTTACAAACTTAGAGACCTCTGAAAAAAAAAAAACAGACATAATAGTAAGAAAGAATAAAAAAGGAAATAAAGTTTACCGAGAGGCGAAAGAAGATATCACCAAAAGTTCGGTTTTAGAAAAATAGCCTGGACAAGAAAAAGTTCAACCTTGTAATGTTGAATCTCGCGCCAGACTGCCGAAATTTCAAAAATCCTGTTGTAAACCAACTTTCTGTTGCCACAACTATATCAACAGAAAAAACTTTTGAATAAAAAACTCCACCAGAAGGCGCAATTGAAAGCAAATTATTTATAAGATAAGTGTCACATGACAGAATTGATAAATATTTTCTGTATACTGTAGAGGAAAGTCTATTCGAAGTTTTTCTTACTGATTGCTTTTCTTGTAAATTTGAAAACATGTTTACCACAAATAAAATTGTGTCAAATATGTTATTTTTATGAAAATATTTTTTCTCAAAAATAAATTCTAGTATAACCTTATAAATAACATGCAGCACCCATGACTTCAGAGAAAAAATAATAATTTAGACTAAATTAATTATTTCACGAAAAATTTATGTTTTAATATGCATTATTATTTTTAAAATTGAAATTAACATTTTAATATGCAATAACCTTGATCCCATTATTTCCACAGATATTTTTCTCTTTCCACCTGTCTAACTTATTTCTTTGTTACAATAAACATGACTTTAAATCCTTTTCAATGTCCAGTTGTAACCAGTATTTTAAGGGCGAATGAAGCACAAAAATTAAAATTTTGCGTACCTAATTTTAAAGCATAACTAATATTTAAAAGAAATAATAAATATTTTTAATGACTTAAATTATATTTTAATACCTGAATTAAACCTTATTTTCTATCCACATTTTCCTGTTTTAAAAATAAACTACTTAGCTCTGAATTAATTATTTTTTATTTTGCATACTTAATTGTAAAATTTAGGTTTTATTTATTTTTTAAATTAATTTCATATTTGTGAAATACTTTTGTGGAAAAAAATTTGCTCACTTTTAAATTCATATCAAAAAATTCTTTTCCAGTGATTAAAATTAGAAAAAAATCTCATGAAAAAATAATATATAAAAGGTTTTACTTTATTTTCAATACTTGAAGTGTTATGTATTGATCCTTTATTACGGAACTATGACTAAATTTAGCAAATTGTCTGAAAACATTATTTTTCGGATTACCAATTAATAACACAATGAAGTCAAAAAATATGATACAAACATGAAATATATTTTGGAATAATAATTTTTAATTAAAAAAAACCAGAGATTAAAAATTACTATGCAAAGTTCCTTATGAAAGAAATAACTTTTGTTTGATCCGAAATTATCTGCTATAAATTAATGCACACTTAAATTATAAACTAATAAAATTTTCATTTCCTTTAATAATTTTTTCATGAATTTCTTTAATAATATTAATATATGAAAAAATTTATAATGGTAGAGTACCATTAAAAAATTAAAATAAAGAAGGTAAATAATATGTAATAATATTCATTACAATAAAATAAATTCGTCATAGGTGCCGTGTAATCCATGATGACAAATTTTGAGATTGCCGATTTTTTGGTGGATTTTCTTATGTATCTGTCAATCTTGTTTTTATTGCGTCATACATATGGAGACCTATAAGAATTATGCAGAAAATTCTATTTTGGTAACCCTAGTATTTACGTCACCACCCATGTCACGATACATCATCTCGGGAACATTCCTTCATCGCCAAAAAAAAAATTCAGAATTTGAAATCATTGATTATATGGCACCTGTGCCATAAATTCCGTCAGTATTTCAGCTTTTACAACTTAGAATTTTATGAAGTCTATAAAAAATTTTTGTTTATTTCATCCTGCGTAAAACATCTCGTGATTAGGTGATTGAAAATTCGGTATCTAATCCAGATGAAGTCTGTTGTGCTGAGAAAGTTTAAGCATAATAAAACTTCATTGGATCTAATTTTTTTTGTTGTAATGCGAAAGAGAGGACGCCCAGGCGTTGACTTCCTTACATAGTTGTGGATTAAAGTTATGAGGTGGTTGGTTATGATTCGCAACTTCTATAGGCAGAAATAGGCAGCTGGAAACGTATCGCAATATAATTAAAAAAATTTTATTGAGCATGAGATTATTAAATATTCACAAACAAAATGTAAATAAATACTTTGGAAATTAGGAACAAGTTCAGTATCCCCATACACTGATTTCTCGCCAAATCTGGTAACCGTTGTTTACGTTGTAGTGTTGCCGATTTCAGCTTTTGTTTTTATTGTAGTGTTGCCAAATTTAGTTTTTGCTACTATTTTTATTTTTTTCGTTGCCAGATTCCGTTTTTCTCATGCTTTAAATAATTTTTACGTTATATATGTGCTTTTTTTAGTGGCAATAGCTTTTTTAGTTTCACTTCGAGAAATTTCCAGAAATTTCTTTGCTAATTGTTCTACGTTTTAATTGCTAGTCATTTTAATTTCGTTTACTTTTGCTGATGGAATCAGTGGATTTCCCGCTCTTGTGTTTCGTTGCCTCCAGTGTCCAATAATCGTAAATTTTTACTATTTCTTTTATATTATTTACTTTTATTTGGTTTAATTTTAATATATATTTTTTATTAAATATTATATTTTATTTTATATATTTAAAATCTTTAAATATTTTTTTCCTTATTTCGTTTTCTTAATTTATTATCTTTTTATTGTTTTAATTACGTTATTAATTGTTTTAGTTAAAAATGTCTCATGTTAAAAATGTTGTCGAAAAATATCAACAAATTCTATTAGCTTAAATTAAAGATAATAATGATGGATTTTTGCCCAGGATTCCAAATTATTAATTAATTTAAGATTCGCAAATAATAATTTTTTAACGGAAATTTGATTTGGAGAAGGTGTAATTATTTTATTTAAATTCTATTGCTTACATGTATTTTTTTATTGTATTCGTGTTTCATTTTTATTTACTTAAAATGTGTATATATTTAAAAAATATTTTATTCATGTTTTTTTTTAAATTTTAAAAAATGTTTATATTTGAAAAATAAGTTTTTGCATGCTTTTTTTAAATTTTATAAAGTATATACATTTAAAAAAATTTTTTTTGCATGCTTTTTTTGTAAAATTAGATAATTATTTTTACTGAAATGTGACTCTGGTGACAAGCGAATAAAATTTCGAAATAAATATACCAATCAGTATGTCAGCTTAACTTCTTATCAAGTAAGTCCGTTATTTATATTTATTTCCCTTTTTAAGTTTTCTGAAATACTTATTTTTCGATCGAACTTAATAAAATTTCCCGTTTTAATAAACGCGCGCCTAGCTTGGCGACAAAAAAATTCGCCGCGTCGCCAAGTGTATGGGGGTACTGAACTTGTTCCGGAAACTATTATTTTGTAAAAGTTTTTTTATGTCAGTTTCATTCAATAAGTTCACGATCACCTTATGAATTTAAATCAAAATAAACAAAGGAATCTGAAAAAATTTAAAACATAAAATTATAAATAAAATCACATAAAATATTAACATAAAATAAAAATAAATGAATAAATTATCCCCAAGAAGTCTTACCATTTTAAAGATTAATCTTTTCATTTAATCTGAGACAGCCCTTAAGTTCAGTGTCCTTATGAATATTTTACTTTTTAAATAGCTTTTGACAAGTTATAATTAATTATGACTAAATCATATTCCAGACAAAACATCCCTCAAACATCAGTTTGCAGCAGAAAAAATTGCCTCCATCTTCACCAGTGAACTGATTGCCATAAAGGCAGCTCTTATCCTTTACCTCACACAGTCAGCCCCCTCGAATGGCATCAGCTTATTCTCTGACTTTAAATCTGCTCTAGAGGCCATTAAAAAAGATAAAACGAGACTTGCCCAAGACATTATGGAGTGCTGTTTTAATTAGTTTTTAACTGCAGCGCACACCATACATTAAAAATTGAACTAAATTTTATTGCTAATTAAAGAAAATGTTAAAGATAGTTGCAAATACAAAATTCTCTGAGAAGGAAACAAACTCTGAACTAATCCGTTCACATCGTCGGGGAAAACGTGAATTTGCCCTGTTGCTCACCATGCTTGGTTTGGTTTGTTTGTCGTTCAATGGTCATTTTTTGCACACGAGGGCTAATTAGACCGGGACTTACGGTTTAAAGTGGAATCCGAACCACTACAAACATCCATGCCCAAGGTGGGATTCGAACCCACGAACTGTTGAACCGAAGGCAAAAGCGCTAACCATTCGGCTGTCAGCTCGGCGCTCACCATGCGGTATTGTTCGGAGAAGATTGGTGTTGCCAATGTTCAGGTAGAAAGTTTTTCTAGCTGCTGCTGCCAACTTCCGAGCAGAAGTGTTTCACCACATTACTCCCCCCCCCAAGTGCGTAAGGCACAAGGAGTTAGAGATATCGTGGGTTGAAACAAGCTCTTCTGCCGGATCGCGTAGTTTGCACAGGGGGTTCTTCGTTTATAGCAGAGTTTTGAATCACAGAAACAGGCATCGCTTTCGGAGAGTTTGGTGGAACTTGGGTAGCAATGGGAACAGGAACTAATGATTCAGGGGCCCCAGGCACCAAAAATGCTGGTTTTAGATGGTCGACATTGATAACGGCTTCTTTTCCTTTAATGAGGAGAGTGTAAGTTTTACTAAGCCGTTTAAGCACTCGATAAGTACCATCATATGGACGAGTCAACGGAGGTTTTACTGCATCCTGCCTCACAAACACATGAGTGCACGAATCCAAAGCTGGGTGCACGAAATACTTGGGGTTGATATGAGCTGAAGTGGGCACTGGTGCAACACTTCTCATAGACTCGCACAGCTTTTGTAAGAAGAAAGCTAGATCCAGGGAAGTAGAGACACTTGTTGTCTGAAAGAAATCTGCAGGCAGCCGAATTGTTGTACCGTAAAGCATCTCAGCACAGGTACCACCAAGGTCTTCCTTGTAGGCTGATTGAAGACCCAGCAACGTAATGGGCAGGCTTGATGTCCACTGGACGTCATTGTGGCACATTAACGATTGTTTTAATGATCGGTGAAACCTCTCGGTCAATCCGTTCCCGGCAGGGTTGTATGGAGTTGTGCGAATTCGGTGAATGCCAAGGATTTTGTTGAGATTCGTGAATAAGTTCGACTGGAACTGACGACCTTGATCAGTTGTTATGGTGGTAGGTACTCCAAATCTTGCGATCCAATGAGTAACAAAAGTTCGGGCGATGGTTTCTGCGGAAATGTCCCGTATCGGAATTGCTTCCGGCCAGCGAGAGAATCTGTCCATCATTGTTAAAAGATAAGAATATCCTTCCAACGAGGGTAAAGGTCCGACAATGTCCAGGTGCACATGTTGAAAGCGTTGTAAGGGGACAGAAAAGGCTTGCAAAGGGCTATAGTTGTGTCTGGAAACTTTTGACTTCTGGCAATCAATGCATGCGCAAGTCCATGCAACACAGTCTTTTGAAATTGAAGGCCAGACGAAACGAGAGAGAATCAGTCTTTTAGTCGCTCGTACTCCTGGGTGGGAAAGTCCATGGAGGGAGTCAAACAGAGTTTTTCGGAGAGGATAGGGAACAAAAGGACGGATTCGATCGTTGGTTACATCACAAAATAATTTAAGTCCTGGGGACATTCCATCTTCTGTAGCTTTAAGGAACTACCTGAAGTTGATAGTAATTGAGTGGGTTCTGCATCATTTTCCTGGATTTCAGCTAAACGTGCGAAATCGGTGGCGTTATTACTATTAATGGCAAAAATTCTCGATAAGGCGTCGGCAACTGGGTTGTTTGATCCAGAAACATGTTGAATATCAGTGCTAAATTGAGCGATAAAATTCATATGCCGAATTTGTCTAGGAGATGCAGAGTTTGAATTTTTTTTAAACAAAAATGTAAGTGGACGATGATCAGTAAATATAGAAAATGTTTGTCCCTCAAGGTTGTGCTGAAAATGTTTTACAGCAGAATAGCTAGCCAATAATTCTCTATCATATGTGCTGTACTTGGTTTCAGCTGGCGTCAGTTTCTTGGAGTAAAAAGCTAAAGGTTGTAAACCATTGGTACTTTGGGAGTGCAATACTGCTCCTATGGCGATATCGGAAGCATCTACCATTAATGATAGCTGCTGATCAGGGGAATGGAAACCAAGGGTGACTGAATTCATTAAATCGCTTTTGCATTTTTCAAACGCGGCAGTTGTTTCCTCTGTCCAAAGAACAGGTCGTTTGTCATTCTTTTTAGAGTTTTTTAGAAGTGAATGGAGTGGGGCTTGAGTAGCTGCGGCCATAGGCAAGAAACGACGATAAAAGTTTAGCATAGCTAAAAATCTTTTAAGTTCAGACAGTGTTTTAGGCTTAGGAAAATTAGAAATTACTGCTGACTTTTCGGGAAGAGGACTTACACCAGTAGGTGTTATTAAGCAACCAAGAAATGAGACTGATGTTTTTCCAAGAACACATTTAGAGGGGTTCAATTTTAGTCCGTATTCGCGGAGTCTATCAAAAATGATGCGAAGGTGTTTAATATGTTCGTCTTCGGTTGTCGATGCTATAAGGAGATCATCGAAGTAGGGGACGTAAAAATCCTATCCGTGAAGCACTTGATGTATGAATCTTTGGAAAGTTTGACCGGCGTTACGAAGTCCAAATGGCATTTTCAGGTATTCGAACTAACCAAATGGGGTGGTTACAGCAGTTTTCGGTACGTCCTCAGGATTGACGGGAATCTGATGATACGCTCTTGCCAGATCGAGGGTAGAAAAAATATTTTTGCCGAAAAAAAACCTGTGTACAATCCAGAATATGGAGTACAGGATACCTGTCAGGAGTTGTCACAGCGTTCAAGCGACGGTAGTCACCACAAGGGCGCCAATCAACGTTAGATTTGCGGACCATGTGGAGGGGACTGGCCCAAGGGCTTTTGGACGGTCGAATTATTCCCTGAGACATTAGGTATTCAAACTCTATACGCGCTGCTTTGAGTAATTCTGGGGCCAAACGGCGGGGTCTGGAAAATACAGGGGGTCCCTTAGTTTCAATGCGATGAAAAATTGCATAAGTTTTAATGTCATTTGTTACTAAAGAAGGGTTTGTAAGCTCAGGATACTCAGCGAGTAGTTTTTCAAATTTGGAATCGCCGATAAGTACGGATATGTTGGAATCCAGGGAAAAATTATTGAAAGATATTCCGTTTGATGAGAGAGACGTCCGAGAGTCGATCAGACGGTTATTTTTGACATCGACAAGTAATTCAAAATGTTTAAGAAAATCAACACCTATAATTGGTTGGTTTACGTCAGCAATGACGAATAACCACGAAAATTTTCGGCGGAGATTTAAATCTATTATGAGGCGTTTATTGCCAAAATTAGAAATTTTAGTGCCCTTTGCTGCATATAAGGCTAAATTTTCAGAGGGTGTGGTTTTTGGAGCATATTTTTTAGGCAAAACAGATATGTCTGCTCCTGTGTCAATTAGGAAATTTAATTTTGAAGACGGGTCGGCGAGAAAAATACGATTCACTTGGCGGTCGCTAGATTGGCCAGTGAGCGATCGCCGGTTTAGTTTCCCGACTGACGAAAAGAACATGGAGCTTGGCACTTTCGCGCTTGATCACCGAAATTGACATGGTAAAAACAAAGTTCATTCGTACGTTCCTTGTAGTGACTGAAGTTAGTGCGAGAGCGGGAACTATCGCGAGATCTGCTGCGTAGAAATGATCGGCGGAAATCACGCCTAGGGCTACGGGAACTGCGTTCCAGGGCGGTATTTAATTCACTAACCCGTTGAGTTAACTGCGCTACTTGGAGTTCCAAGCAAGCCGTGACAGCCTCATGAGAGTTAGGGGTGATAGAATTTACATACGAAGGGATAGCTAGATCGCTTATTTTGTCGGCAACTGCGGCTATTTTATTCAAATCATCCTCGCTGAAAGCGGCTAAAATAGTCTGCGTGTTATATGGCAGCCTCGTTAGCCATAACGAGCGTAAAAGCGCTTCCCCCACGGTATCCCCAGCTAATGAACGCATGCGATTTAATAATTTGGAGGGTCTTTGGTCCCCGAGTTCTACTCCTTGCAATAAGGTTCGAATTCCAGATGTTTCACTTTCGGAATGAACAGAAATTAGGCGTTTTTTAAGGCATCGTATTTCTCGGTAGTAGGTGGTCTCTCTAAAATGTCGTGTACCGAATTTAGTATATCGGGATCTAAGCAGGAGACAACATGATTGAATTTTGTTAAATCGGACGTTATATTCGCCAGGAAAAACTGCGATTCCAACCTAATAAACCACAGGGAAGGGTTAGTTTTCCAGAAAGGTGGTATTTTTACCGAAACGTGTGGTGCAACCTGCGAAGCTGTGTCTTCGGAGGGAGGGTTTTGAGTAACGAAAAAATCATCAGATAAAGGCATGGGCAAAATTTATCAGAAAAAAATTACAAAGTATACAAATCAATAATAGGGAAGTGCGTATAGTTTCGAATACCAAGATATATAAATAAAAAATACAATAAACACAAAAAATATTAGCTATGAATTATAAAAGAAGCAATGAATATTCATATAATGCAATACATTAAATTCAACAATAAAAACACAGCACGATGCGAAAGGATCGCTAAAATTGTGGAGTAGTGAACGGAATGTAGCTCATGGGGGAAAAATATGTACTAATAATAATTTAACTAAAAAAATCTTTGTGTTAAAATATATATGCACAATTTTCCAAGAAACCGACCCCAGTGAACAACCAAAGAGCACATAACGTTACGTTTAAGAAAATTATAGAAAGATCCTACCTGCATCCTAGAAGTTATGAATGATTACCAATCAGCACTGACATTTACTCATGACATCTCATGGCGCTGGAGTTACTTCCAAATCCAAGTAAAGCTTGAGGAATAGCGTGTTCACGTAGTGGTCACCAGATATGGAGTGCTGTTTTAATTAGTTTTTAATAATTGCAACGCACACCATATATTAAAAATTGAACTAAATTTTATTGCTAATTAAAGAAAATGTTAAAGATAGTTGCAAATACAAAATTCTCTGAGAGGGAAATAAACTCTGAACTAATCCGTTCACATCGTCGGGGAAAACGTGAATCTGCCCTGTTGCTCACCATGCGGTATTGTTCGGAGAAGATTGGTGTTGCCAATGTTCAGGTAGAAAGTTTTTCTAGCTGCTGCTGCCAACTTCCGAGCAGAAGTGTTTCACCACAACATCAACGCGCTTCTGTCCATCATAGTTGCAAGGGAGAAAACCTGCACCATCCAATGTGTTCCTGCACATGTTAACATCGAGAGAAATGAACAGGCAGACTCCCTCACTAAGGAGGCTAGGAATATTGACCCCCCTCTCACGACTACCACTTGCTTCGATGCAAACGCTGTTGCAAGGCATCAGCTCGGCGGGGGACTATAAAAAATGGTGCCTACCGGAGATTAATCCTGACCGTGGAATCACCTCTACCATCAGCAGAATGCGGACTGGGCACATGAGAGGTATGAAAAACATGCCCGAAAGATCTAGAATCTACGCAGAATGCAGGCACTGCACAGGAGTTCCGCTAGTTCCGAGGCATCTCTTCAACTGAATCTCTGTTGCCTCGACCCTCTTCAACATCGACCCCAACTGCTGCCATGACACCCTTTATACGGAAAAAGCTGAAGATGTGGCCAGGGCAGTGCTCCATGCTTTTGGTCCCATATAACTTGGAATTTTTTTTTTACCTTTTCCTTTTTCACTTGTCACACGACAATAACAACAACTAAATCATTCACGAGTAAATAGGTAATAGGAATCTTTCATTTGTATTTCATTTTCTATTGAATCAAGTAATTCTTTTAAAATTGTAACAGTGAATATTATTTATGAATGAGTGTTAATTTCCAGCATTCACTAATGGGAATTTTCCTCTCTCAGCCTCTTGGAATTTTTTTCATATTGAACGATAAGAAAGTGATCCAATATAATGAAAAAAAAAACATTCAGATATTCAGAAGCAGTAACCAAAGAATGCACGTAGTTAAACATAATAAGTTTGATAGTAAATGACATGTTAATATAAATAATCTTGTAAAAAGTTTAATGTGAAATTTCATTGATTTAATGGCCACCTCTCATCATCATCATAATTGACCAGACAGCCCTGTGTGAACCAATACTTTCTTCTGAAGATTTGTCCATGAAGACTTCGAATTTCTGTGGTGTAATCAGCTGACACAAAGTCCTTCTATTGCGTAATTGCCAAGTATCTGAGAGTTTTATAGCGAAGGGATTATGTATATATAGCATGACTAATGTGATTCCAAAGGTTATTGGAATTCAGGTCATAAAAGTGTACCAGAAAATCCTTGCGAGCAATCTCATCATAGTTCAGATAGTTATGAACAGTGACAGAACTCAAAAGCCCTACTTTATTGTCCACTAAAATGAAAGAAAGATCAACTGATGCAGATTAAAATATTTGGGGTCTAAGACTTAATACAAAAATTGTTCAGTCATGACCAAATTCCTGTAAATGTGTAGATCACTGTGATATCCCATTAAAGACCTTCTTCGGTCTATGATACTTCCATTTTAAGATGCTCACCATAGTCCCAACAGATTATGAGTGCTTTTTGTTTTTTAAGCTTCTTAAGTACTTGCCATTAAGTTGTAGGACAAGTCTCGACTTAAAGGGCAAATCAACGATGTTACATATAAAGGAATGTAGCTTCTTTAAATCACAGTTAAAAAGACTTGTTGGCAACATCATTTTTATCATGTCTCTTTGGATACAGCAAAGCAGAATCTTGGTACTCAGGGATGCAATCTATTACTATGGGATAGTTGGGCCAGATATCAACAACAGTACTGAAAACAGTTGTGCTAGATATAGTCTTACGCATCTTCAACTACAACAGTAGATATCATATATGTGGAGGTAAATTTTTAATTTCAATTTGCAATAATAATATATTTAAGAAGGATAATTATTTTAAAATTATAAATCTGGTGACTCATATAGATTGTGATTGTTAAATAATAAATGAATTATATATATATATATATATTATATATATATATTATATATATATATATATATATATATATATATATATATATATATATATATATATATATATATATATATATATATATATATATATATATATATATATATATATATACAGGGTGATTATAAAAAAACTTTGCCAACATCTGCACTTCTAGCGTCCATTCTATTTAACCGATCAAGATGATACTTCAAATATAGTTCTTTTGAGATATGCGCTCAAGATTCTGTGAATGGCAACACAGTGGCCCTCGCGGTTACAGTTATAGTGACAGAAACTCGAAATTTTCGAATGGCAACGCCTACTTTTTATCATCGCAAAATGTTCAGCACATGCGAAAACCCTATATAGCGTTGAAATGGTACCGATATGTCCGAAAACCGACGTGTTATACGCATACAAACAGTTCTTCAAGGCGCACGGAGGAATAATGCATACGACAGAGACAAAACACTGCTCAATGATGAGAACACATAGCGAAAAAAAATCTTTATTAATTTCAAACATTTTCCACATGAGTGCCATCACAGGCAATTACGCATTGCATGCGGGAGACGGTGGACAATGTCGCTGCACGCAACATGGCACGAGGGATGTTTCCAATCTCACGCCGTATAGAATCCTTTAAGTCCGACAATGTTTGAGGATTGCACAGATAAACTCTGGATTTGAGATAGCCCCAAAACCAGAAATCCATAGGCGTCAGATCTGGGGATCGCGCAGGCCACGGAAAAGGATAATAGCGTGAGATGATGCGATCACCAAAATGCTGATCCAGGAGCCTTTTAACTGACCTCGCTATATGTGGAGGTGCGCCATCTTGCATCCAAACAATGTCATTGAGTGCATTCAGCCGACGCAACTCCGGTAAGACATAATTTTCCAGCATGGCTGCATACCGAGGGCCCGTTACAGAACATGTTGCAGGGCCAGTCGGGGTCGTTTCCTCAAAGAAGAACGGGCCCAGAACAAATGTAGCTGTAATGCCGCACCACGCAGTCACTTTGGCGTCAAATAATGGTACTGGCGCCACAGCACGAGGATTCGTCTCTCCCCAGTGCACACAATTCTTTGTGTTAATGCTGCCATTTAAGGTGAAATGCGCTTCGTCCGTCCATAGTATGCGAAGTGGCCAGTCGTTATCCGCATCATATCGTAACAAAAATGCATTTGCGAAGTCCAGACGTTGTTGTGGGTCACCCGGCTCCAACATCTGGACGCGCTGGAACCGATAGGGAAACATGTGAAGTACCGAGCGCAAGAGCTTGCGGACCGTTGAGTTCGGAATATCCAATACGCGCGCTATGCCTCTTGCGGTTTCTGTGTGTCCTGCAGTCACTGTATGGTGCACTTCCATGACAACGTCCTCAGAAACAGTTGGCCGTCCGGAGCGCTGTTTGTCACAGGTGCAGCCTGTATCTTCGAATTTCCGCACTAAATCACGCAGAGCTTGCAGAGTACATGGGCCGCGTCGTTGTCGATGATTGCGGCGATACACACGCAAGGCTTTCGCAGCGTTCATCCCATTTTGGTAATAGAGTTTGATCAATTCACCGCGAACTTTCCTAGGAAGACTCATATCGTCGGCATGTGCGAGTTCCCGAATGACGACTTCGCATACCCGCTTGGTATTTTATAGGTTTCCTACGCTGAATATCTGGCGACCGGCGTTCTGTGATTGGTTTCTTGACTCTGTCACATGCAAATTTATTGCGTGCGCCCAGATCGTGTTTTATTGGCCGGTTTTCAGAACTCTTTTTTGTGTTTGCAGAACACGTCCGTTTTTAGACATATCGGTACCGTTTCAACGCTATTTAGGGTTTTCGCATGTGCTGAACATTTTGCGATGGTAAAAAGTAGACGTTGCCATTCGAAAATTTCGAGTTTCTGTCACTATAACTGTAACCGCGAGGGCCACTGTGTTGCCATTCACAGAATCTCGAGCGCATATATCAAAACAACTATATTTGAAATATCATCTTGATCGGTTAAATAGAATGGACGCTAGAAGTGCAGATGTTGGCAAAGTTTTTTTATAATCACCCTGTATATATATATATATATATATATATATATATATATATATATATATATATATATATATATATATATATATATATATATATATATATATATATATATATATATATATATATATATATATATATATATATATATATATATATATATATATATATATATAAAATATATATATATATATATATATATATATATATATATATATATATATATATATATATATATATATATATATATACTATATAACAATCAATAAAAAATAATTTATTTATTTATTATTACTATTTAACAATCGTAATCCTTGAGTCGCCAAATCTATAATTTCTTGACTAGCGTGAACCGCTACTTCCATTTACATCTAATGCTAGTCGCACTTTCTGATTCAGATAGGCTTTCGAAAGTTTACATATTAATCTGTGTTTTTAACTTTTAAAACTGAGGATATATAATTTTGGAATTGATATTGCATTTAAAGAAAGCTATATATGTTATTGGTTTTTCGAAGTAGAGACTTACTTCAATAATTATGAGTTTTAAAATTTTTAACAAAAATGCTCCTTTAACTTTGAATTTTTAAAGGTTTACGAAATAAAAATCCATAAATTGTTTATTATAAAATAATGTTTAAGAAACATAATAATAAAATATTTCTCATAAATTATTTCAGAAACTAACTAATTTCTATTTTCTCCCCTTGGGATATTTGAGAAAGTATTTATGAAAATGTTTTCTGATATTATAAACTTATAATCATTATGAGAAAACTACAGTTATATGAAATAAATAAAATTATTTGATAAATTATTATTCTGTCGTTTACAGGATTAATAGGAATACTTTTTCTTTTCTTTATATGACTTTAAAAAATTTGATACATAAGAAAATCAATCTAATAAGGTTGCTGGTAAATTATATATTTCTTAAAAAAATAAAAGATATGATTCCAAGATATCTAATATGATTTTAACATATATCAGTATTCTGTTTTAAGATACATACCTGAAAAAATCTTTACATTTGAATGAATAAATATTTTTCCTTTTTTGCCAATTGTTATTTGAGAAAAAATTAGTAAAATGAACTGTCAGTGCCTATTTGTATGATTGTCTCAGGCTATCGCTTTATACAATTAAAAGCTGAAAGAATACTAAAAATTGAAAAATGAACGTCCTATTAAAAACTGGAATGGGAAAAGTACAACATAGTTTTAAAATTCTAGTCATATAAAATTATATGTCAGTATGCACTGACTTTGACCTACAAATAGTAAATGTTTTAATTTTGTTGCAAATTATAAAGTTTACCTGCATAAAATTGAAAAAATATGAAACCATCTGCAAGGTCATTGAATATAATGAGTTAAAAATAGAATGGTTGAAAACACTAACTGAATTCCAAAACAAGTTTTGGCGCTCTTCTGATTTATTCCTATATTTAATTTGTAGTTAATAAACTGTTTGCCTAACACCTTATCAAAATTAAACGTGCCAAAAATTGTGGATTTACATTGTTGTAGCAGTTTCTAATTTTGTCATCTGATTTAAATATTTCTGTGATACTGATTTAAATTTGATTTTAATTTATGACTTTAAATAGTTTTAAATTTCAAATTATAGGTAGTGAAATTGTCGTAATATTTTCCTAGTGAAATAAGTATACGTGTTTTGAAATTACAAATAATAGCAGCGCATCTTTATTATACATGGTCACATATTATCAACAAAATGTTAATAATAAATGTCAAATTCATTTTAACTTATAGTAAGTGGCAAATATAGGAATTGAATTAATAAGCATTTAATTTAATTAATAGTTTATTTAACTAAATTAAACTATTATGATGATTTTTAAAAAGATTAGTTTGAATACCTTAAAGAGTATAAATTTTGTTCTTATATAGTTGTTTTATTTCTAGGAAAGAGCAAAATGAGATCTAATTCAAACTATTAAAAATTATTTTTTTTAAAGATGCTGCTAGAAATATACAGTATGTTACAAAATTATATGTTATTTGTAAATTTTGATATTTTTATATTATAAATATTTTATTTTATTAAATTACATTAATGTAAATAAATGAATATAAAATACGGATATTATTTTAAAGACTTATTTCTAATATTTTATCAATAATTTAAAATGCTTTCTTTTTCAAATATTTGAAAAAGTTTAATTTTCAATATTAATTAATAAATTAATTTGAAAAAGTTCTTAATTTTTTTCTTTCAAAACTAAAAAAATGTTGATCTACCAGTTTTCTAAATAACTTCATATACATGATGTTTCATTGAATTAATCAGACTTGCGAATAAAGTTTTGGAAATTTCATCGCATTTATTTCTGATAGCTATTATCGGTTCGTACACAGAATCTTATTGATAATTCAATGCATAAAACTAATAAGCCACCTTACCCGTTCAAATTTTTTTCTGTGGAATTCAAATTTATACTATGGATATTGGTCAGCTTAAGACCTTGATTCTTTCTTTCTGAAATTAATTTTTAGTTGATTTTAATACATGACATGATGCACTATCTTGCTGAAATTTCCAATCAGAACTTTCAAAATGTTAATTGAATTGTATAGAGCGTTAATGAAACAGTACTTGATAACAAAATTCAAACGGTATCGACAACAAAATATTAGTGGCCTTATATTTATGTAACAGGGGTGTAATGCAGCAAGCCTTCACGTGGTGCACCCTGGTTAATATTAAATCTGTTACGGCTTTGCCTCCTTTATTTGTATCTCTGGACATGTTTATTAGTTTTTTTTGTAAGATGAATAAAGATACGAGCCATGACTGCTTGCCTACATATTTGTATAGGTTTGGACTTTGTGATTCTCCCATATGTACTCTGTGCAGACAACATCAAATTTTTGATGCTACTCATCTCGACTCGTGCTCTGTACTTGTGTTTTTAAACAGTAGAATTCAGAAACTTTGAAAGGCTAGCGAAATAATGGCGTCATAGCCAAATTTCTGAGCATTTGTAATAAACCAATATTTATGTAACACAGATTTTAAAAAAGTCATTTGCTGTATCAAACTAACGCTGGTTTTTACATTTTATGATTCATTTAGCAAAATATAAATTTCAGTTCTTTTAATCTTTTAAAATCTTTCATTTTATGTAATATACCATTTAAATCAGCTATATTTTACGTGGTTTTATAACTTTGAAACATACAGCATAATTTTATTTTCAAAGTTACACAACATTTCTGTTTCTGACCAGAAGAGATTATAAAAAAGAGAAGCTTTCTCAGAACATACCATAAAAAAGAGAAAAATTTTGATTTATCAAACACATTTTCAATTATTATAATATATCCTCACACGAGAGATACATATCACAAATAGCTTAATGTTTAAAAAAATTTTGATGATAAATAAAATTAAAATGACGAAATAAGTTTCATTTAAGATAAAGTGTATGTTATGGATTTCAGGCCTGACAATGACAGAATTAGCATTATAAGATCTTTGATGTCAACACATACACCAACTGGAATGTAGAAGAAAGGTTAGAAATCCCAGAAACAGATGGCCGGATGAGATGGAAAAGGATTAGAAAAACATGTGAAAATTGAAAATTGGAAGACAAAATGTCAGGAGTTGGAAAAAGTGGAGCTGTTTGGCAAAGGAGGCCCAAATCCTGCATGAATTGAAGAGCTGAGTAGTAGTGATAATAAAATTCAAATAAAATTTAAAAACATGAGTAAATTGAAGAAACTAAAATTAAAACGCAGGCGGACAGCCTACTCGCGAAGTGAGTGTAAGCCACAACCTTACACTCTGTGAGTAGGCTGTTCGCCTCCAGTGTTGAAACTAAAACTAACTAAAGAATTATATTCAATATTTATTTGAATATAGTTTTTGTTTATGCATCTGAATCAATCATTGATAATATAAGAAATCTAAATTTTACTAATTCGCTTTGTTGCTGATTGATTTCTTGGACAATAATTTATTGCATTGATTATAATGTCTCTAACAGTTATTGAGATATATTATAAAAATGTTATGAAAAAATAAAAAATAAAAAACGATTAACCTTTATATTTTATTTGGATTTCTCATATGAAGGAATACTTTTTATTTTCATTTATAAAATTTCTCTTTATTATAGCAGATTGAAAATATTTCCAAAAATCCTTTTTAAAATTTTCTTCCATTTTACGGTGTAAATTAATATGATTATAATAATATTATATGATATAAATTAACCGAAGATTTTATTACAATAAAATATACAACTTTTTGATGATTTAGAAATCAAAGTTTTCATACATTTTACCAATAAAAAAATAAATTCGATACAAACATTGTTCAAGAAAAAGAAATTTTCAATTTTATGAAGGATTTATTTATTTTTTAATTTTGAGGTTTCAAAAAGAATTAAAAATTTATAGTTAATGAATACATTTAACTATTTATATTTCTTGCTTTCCAGGTTTTTAAATGGCTTGATTTTTAACTGTTACTAATGTTTGCTTTTTAACATGATGTTGTAATTGTTAATATCTTTCAAAAAATTAAATACTCAACTCAACTTTGAAGCTTTAAAATATAAACTGTATTTTTAGGAAGAAATATACCTCAATATATAATTTCATATCTAATTTCAGAAAAAAGAATCGTAGTTGACGTCAACAATGAAATATATTTTGAAGTAATAATGCACATGCTTTAAGAAATTTGAAATAATTCCAAAAGTAATAATTTTATAGAATTTCGCTTGAACTCTTCAATTGATGAAAAAATATAACATCATTTTATAGAACAATGCAAGAAATATTATTACCTGAAATTATATCTATGTATAATAGGACTTTGATTTGATATATTGGAAATATCATTCGACAATTAAAGTATCAAAATACTAAAATTATTAAATAAATCATTTAAAATAAATACGGTTTTTTTTATTACAGATGTTATTTGCATTATTTTTAGATAGCAATTATCATACATATCATAGCTAAGGCATGTAAAATTTACTACATATTTAAAAATATACATGATCAGTCTTTTCATGTAAACCTAAAGGAAGAAAATACTGAAAAGAATAACCTATTTTTTAATACTAAAATATATTAATATTTAGGATTACATTTTATTAATAATAATGAAACTCATGGCATATCTTTCTTCAGCTATTTTAATCCCATAATCTCAAAAAAATTTTTAAAATAAAATATATTTTTTATTTTTTCAAAAAAATCTAACCGTTTTTAGTGCTGCCATCTATCAATTAACAATTCACCTATAATTCGTATTTATTTATTTTTCACCAAAAATTAATGAATAAAATATCTTAAATTACAACCCTTTTTCTAAAAGAATAAAATCCAGAACGATTGCAAGAAAAATTTAATTAATATATTTAATTTTATTAACACTATTTACTTAAATTTTGTCAACACTTTATCAATTTTAATATTATGCATACATTTAGTGTGCATATATTTTCACTTAATATCAATATGAATTAAATTTTAACAATGCGTTTCAAGCATTAAAAAATGTAATCGGATAATAGTTTACCTTTGGTAGTTGTTAAAATTTCTATGATTAAATTATGAAATAGAAAAACATTTTTTTAAATTATAAAGCATTTATTAAATATAATAACTAAAAATGGATAAATTTAATTTGCATTGCTAAAATGTTAACCATGTAATTGGAAATAAATTTTTTTAATCACACATACTTATAATTGCTTATACTTAAATATATATTTTATAAAAGCGTTAACCATTACTTATCAGGTTAAATTATCCATATATTGATATTATGGAATATATTAAGAATAGAAGAATTGAAATATTTTACAAATGCATTACAAGCACATAAAATTGTATATAAGGAAGTAATACTAATTTAAATGATTATCAAACATGATGAATATGATAAATTACAAGTTAACAATTTAGGATTTTGTATAATGTTTTTTGCAGCATGTTCATTAAATACATACACAGTGTTTTTCCTATGAAAGTAAATGAAAAACATTGCAATAAATTTTTATATAATTTAAAAAATATTTTGTTTTTATATTATTCTTCAATAATAAATAATGTATACTATTTTCTAATAAAGATCTATTTAAAACGACATTCTCGTTGCAGAGCGCCTATACAATGTTTAACAATTTATAGTATAATGAATAATAAATGTAGCATTTATTCATAGAATAACTCACATTTTTTATTTCGCAATTTCTTATATTATAAGAGCTTCCATGCATATTTTCCATTTTTTGCTTGAATAAGTTTATTTTAATATATATCATCATGTGCTAGTAATTAATGGTGAAAAATTTTTAAAATAATATTTATTTAAAAATTTCACAGAAAGGTGATTTAGATTATGTCTCCTTAAAAGTATGTCAATTATTTAAGAACAATGATTTTTAATTAGGAAATTTGTAAAGATATTGTTTACAGAACAGGTCAAGCACTAATGACCTAATGGCTAGGACATCATGAATGTTTACCTGAATTCGATTATTATCTTTGTATCTTCCGCGCGACGAAGAACGTAAACATTGAAGTCCATTGATAAAAGTCAAAAGTATTTTAGTTTATTTGACCATTAATTTTACTAATCTAATCCAATACTATTTTATAATTTATTAAACATAAAATATGTGTCAGGCTGGTCACAAAATCACTCATTGAACAACTATCCTCCACTCAATATATCTCATCTTTTGTCTGAAAATATGACAACAAAAGTAATATTGCAACAGTGCAAATACTAATGTAAAATGTCATAAACATTATACTTCAATAATTTATGAAAAAATATCAGCTACTGCTGTTAAATTAAAAATATTCTTTAAAAATAAATTTTTAATCTTTACCTTTTTTGCATTTCTATCATTTAGAACTCATTTTCAAATATTTTATTAAATATTAAAATGTGCGCATTTTATAAAAATATAAAATTCGTGTATGCAAAATATAATAACTAAGTTTAAATTTTCTTGAATTTGTACCTACATAATATTATGAATTTATTCGCTTCATATTATCAAAAATTTATCAATGTAATTTTTTACTAATATACTCGAAAAATTTTTGTGTATTCTGCTGTGGTATTAGATGTCATCATTACTAAATTTAAGATCATTTAAAAGCAAAATCCTTGATTATTGTTAGAAATTTCTTAATATATAGTGAAATTGCAGTGAAAATTGTTTTTACATTCATCATAAAAAAATATAAATTTCATATTTTTTTGATTTGTTTTGAAATTTTAAAAAAATAGTTAAGATTAAAGAAATATTTCCCAAGATTCTGAAGGGAAAAAAGCGGAATTGCATTTAGATTTTATAGAAATGGAAATTTTAGAACTATGAATCCTCGAGTGATGTTAATCTTGACAAGTATCAAGGAAATTTCGAGTAGTAAAGCTTTTATGCATTATTTTAAACCAAAAATTCAAAATTCTAAGCTTTTTAACAAGAACAGTTTTATTAATGTCAAAATAATTTGCTAAAAAATATTTAATTATGAAAAATTTACAAATTACAATGTATTACATTGATGTTTTCTACTTTATTATCCCAGTTATTGAAAATCGAATGAAGCTCAATTTGTTTTTGTTTTAATGTCATTACTTTCTAAAATATCTCTTAAGGTAACTCTTGATTATTTAAATAATTATAAAAGGAAATAAAAAAAGAATATTATTTGGGCTTCAAATTATAATATCTGTAATAAAGTCTTTCCTTTAAAATTAAAAATTTATGAGATAAACATAGCAAATTGCATCTTAATTTATGGCTTAAAATAAATATCATTTTTATCTTTTAAAAAATTTATGTAGCACGCGAAAAATTTGTATTCTTATCTACACTTTTCATTTCACTCAATTTTTAAATTTAAAAGCAATAAATAAAATTTAATATTAAATTCATGCTCAAGTGCATGCTCATTTACTTTTTATACTATACTAATTTATTTTCTTAAAAGTTATAATGATTAGAGTCCTTATAAGAGCCCAGTTTTGGATCTGAATATTAACATATAAATCCATCTAAATTTAGATTGTTGTGTGACTTGATTAATTTATCACCCCCTTTCGACTTGGTTTTTAAAAGATTAGTATTTTAATATGATCTTTTCTGTAAACTGACTATTTAATTTTATATTTGTTGAAAAAATTTAAATATATTAAAGAGTAAGCTTTTTTCATTGGAAATTTTCTTCTGTTCATATAGTTTTAAAGAAAAGTCAAATATAAGGATAAAATGGGCTAATTTTTAATTACTAAATTTAATATATTAAATTAAAAATCTCAAGCTCTCTCTATTAATACTCCTTATTAATTAAATATATGACTACTTTTAATACCTCAAATGTCGCTATTTATTTAAATATAAAAGAAATGTAAATAAGTTCTCGCTGCAAGTGTGATGAGAAAATTAATGCCTTTTCGTGCATAGGATTACTAAATTTTAATTTCTGATGGATTAACCAGCAAAAATAAATTAATATTTATTACTGGAAAGTACCATTAAATCTTCAGTTCACATATTTTACATTTTTATCACTTTTTCAAAATTCTGTTAATAGCCTCCATATTTGGTAGCATTATGCAGATTGATTATTGCTAGCGAACATTTCTGAGAAATCGATGTCCTGAATAAGTTCTCCCGTGGCAGCAATTACCCCACTTATGTTCTTAATTATTGAGTCAAACAAAGATTAGATGGTATGTACAAGTGCAGTTGCTCAAGAAACTTTATCACATGCAACAGTTCATCAACAGAAGTAATCAGAGTGTGGTAACGAGCCAATCACTCCCGTTGACTAGACATTTTCTATTGGTGAGACATCTAGAGATCGTGTTGTTCGGGCCAGTAACCGAACATTTTCTGTTCGGATGCTGATATTTGAATTCATGATCGGGTGTTCGGATTCAAGATGATCTGTTTAACACCAGCAATTCAGGTAAAGTTTCGTAAGGCTTGAATAAAAGTAGACTCAAGAGTTTTAACACAAAGAAAATGTAGCGGCTTCTATCCTAATTGCTGTCAATGAGAAGAAATGATAATCAAAATATGAATCAAATGTCGTTTCATATATAACCACTCCAGGTTTTATCGAACATGACGATGTCAAATATATCCTTGCAACACGTGGAATGCCGTTTATAACCGAAATGACGATTATGTTTCTGTAAGCACAATCAGGATACAACTGAATAACAAGACATCAAGATATTCCTGCATTCAAGTTAGTCGTTAATCATTCCACTGAAGAAATTTCTATCTGTGACATAGTATTAAAATTATCCGAAACCATCGTCGCCCATCTGACTGACTAACGGCCTGGAAACGTCCTCAAACTCTTGTTGCCTTGCAAAAAACCCCATTTTTTGACTATGTGCAAGTGACATGGCTGTAAGATTCATTAAGAACACAAAGGTAACAGGTCGATTTTCTTCCTTTAAGTGAAACCGGACAGGAAAGATTCAGAGCAGAGCATTTTGTGTAATCACCATTAACTTATCGATTCTAAGTTTTGTGCGCAGTCAGGGGATTTCAACAAAGACAGCAGCGATATTGCGATATGATAAACCGCAATTTCTGTAGCTACAATTTAACCTTTATCAAAGACAGAAACGTGCTGGTAAATATTTTTCTTGAAAGAAAGGCTAAATGACATTTTTATTTGAGCACATTGTAAATGTTGTTATTAACCCCTATTTTATAAAAAACATTAATCATTTGCATATTAGAATATCTTTTCCTCATCCTGCTAATTTTGCGTGACCTCTTCTTGTTGCAGTAGTTTTTAATAGCTAACAATATAAGTTACTTCATTTCAGGATTCAAAACAATGTAGAGGATCTTGTTAAAGAGCCTGAAAGACTTCATTGAAATTCAATTCTTTAATAAAAATTAAATTATTAAATTTGAGTTCATCGATTTTGCAGCGTATGTGTGCGAATATAATTGATATGTTCCTTTAACTATACATGATTTAGAAATGTTTAAAATACTTAGCATTATGATAAGCTCTTTTATGTTAACCATAAAATTGATGTCAGGTCGACCTCAAAGTGAAAAATTAAAAAGTATATTTTCGTAGAACATAGACAGGAATAGATACATCAATCATTTGATCATATTTAAATTTTATGGTTTATGAGACATATGTGTCAATATTCTTTTCATATATAATTAGAATCATGTACTACAATTTACGTGCGCTAAGAATTTCGAGAACATTTTGAATTGTCATGTTTTGTAATGCGAGAACTGAATCGAGTACCTGTATTCTAAGGCATCTATCATTGGTTATGATCAAGATCTCTGTTTTCATATATACGCCCTTATGATTTTTCCTTTATCAAGATAAGGTATAAAAACACACTTGAATGCTTACATTTCTTTGAATTGTGTTTGAGACAGGTGGTCATATTTCTACAGTTGTATTCTTGCCATTTTCATAAAAAAGAAAATAAATGTAATAATGTAAATGTAGCAATTTTATTAATACATAATTTTGTGGTAAACAGTTCATTATTCAATTATTAAATCATTGAAGTATTTGTTCTACGTATAGTATTGCTTATAATTTGTGTTATAAATAAATATGTATTAATAAACGAGTACTTTTTTAAATTATGGATAAATAAGCATTTTTAAATTTTATTACCTATTAGTTTTACATTAATTATCGAAAATTAAATAATTTAGTTGTTTCAAAGCCAGCTCAATTTGCATGAAACCTAAGATAGCAAACAGTTTCGCTTCTTCTCTAACTCTATACCAATTAAATAAATAGTAAAACTATACCGATTAAAAAAATAATTATCATAAATATATCAGAACATATTTATAGCGTAAATTTCAGGATGTAGTTAATTTTTTGGAATTTATATTTTTTAAAAATTTCTACTTATTGACTCTCTTTTTAAAGTTTCCGGATTTTGAATGTTTTTATCATTAAATCCAAGCAAAACTGTTTAGAAAATAATATAACTCAAAATATTCTTAAAAAATGATCAATCATTTAGGCTTAGAATTTTTCAAACATATCTTTCTGCTCTCTTATTGACATGGAAAAAATATTATAGAAACTGATAAATTAATGTAAAGACATTAATAGTTATTCTCTATATGCCTATTTTTTACTTCATAATTAAAGTTTTACGTGTGATAATTAGATTAAAAAGTGAAGAAAAAGGTTTTATTGTATGTTTTATCACATTAAAATTATTTTATCGCGTTTAATATTTTGATAAAAAGTATTCCTAGTTTCCTTGAAGTAGCACTATTAAAGCAAAGAACTCCCTGGTGATGTCAGGTCTAACTGAATCGGTCATTAATCTTGGCACATTCAATGGCGGATGAACGCCCTTTTTTGAAGTAACTTCCAAAATGTTAAAATATAAATTTAACGAGGTCATCATTTTGTCGGCAAAGACGTGACTGCTTACACACTTTTCTTACCTACAGTATACTGTTTTCTTAAATTACGAATTATTACTTATATTATTGAAAAGGAAAGGTTCCAGATTGAGTAATTCATATTGTTAATTCGTTAGAATCAATTAGGTATCCAATAGAATTCTTTCACTCAAATATATTCCAGTGCAGCTCAAATTTTCATTCTTCAAATTATTGATTTTAGGGAATGAATGCAGAACTTTCAAAATTGTTTAAAATACAGATATTTGAAAGCAGAGCTTTATTTTAAAGGTGTTTGTGTGTGATTGTATGTTCTTTCAGTATAGTGAGCCAAAAGCTTAGAATTCGACGCTCACGTTGTTTCTTTGCAAGTTCTCTTAAAACTGAGAAAGTCTTACTGCTTTGTCTTTTTATAATTGTAGTAACATGACAATTTATATATATATATATATATATATATATATATATATATATATATATATATATATATATATATATATATATATATATATATATATATATATATATATATATATATATATATATATATATATATATATATATATATATATATAGCAGATATACATAATTATATACACATACATAAATATATATTAAAAATTAAAATGAAAATTAATTTATATTTATAGGAAAAATGTATTCCCATACATTTTCAATGTACTATATAATGAATAATTATTTTTAAAAATTAACACGCACAAACTAATGAAACCAAAATTTCTTAAAACATGAATATTAAGTACGCTTTCATTAATGAAAAAATAGTTATAATTTTGAATAATCTAATTATGAATAAAAACATGTATTCATGAATAAATAATGAATAATAATAATAAATAAATAATAAATCTGATATGCTTCGTTGTTTTTCATAACTTCCCAGCAAAATTCGAGACCAATGTTTATGAACTATTTTTAATCACTTCTTGAAATATGATTTCGATATTTGTATTTTTAATATTTTTAGTATTTTTAATAATTTTTATAACAATTAAAAAGAGTGTTAAATAATTTTGAAGGGTGATTCTTAAATATTTATATTTGGAGATTTACTTATGTTGTTGTTGTTGCTTATGACACTTAGACAAGCCAAGCTCGCTATGCTTTTGGCAGTGCCGAATTAAGTCAATAGGGAGCATCTTTCGTTTGGATCAGAGCACCACGAAGGTGAAAGTACGATTTTCTCTTTTTAAGGGGCCTCGTAATTTTAAACCACGGTCAGGTGACGAGGCCACACCTGAGCTGGCACCCTCCTCTCCACATCCACGCCACACCAGCGGAAGGACTTTGGACGTCACATATTAACGTGGACACGTCCCCAACCCACGGAGCTCCAGTAACCTAGTGAAGGAAAGTACACCGTGGTCACCCTCCCAACCACTGCCCGCGGCAAATGATGCTTCACTTTGCTGAGCTTACGGGAAGCGACCTGAAGCTACTGAGCCACTGGAGCTCCTTACTTAAGTGCCACAAAGCATGAAATTCATGAAAAACAATATATTATTTGCTCATTTGTTTTAAACTTTACGTTTTTATTATATATCCGGTACAAGCTTCCTGATAATCCTTTTTTTAATTTCATTTACTGATGCTAAGAAAGATGTATGTTAATTTTATTGCACTGTTGAGCTTATTTTCTGATGTATTTATCAGTTTAAACTATAAAGTTTCCCATAGTTCCACTCATTACTTGTTTTCTCTGTCAAAGATACAAAATTAATTTGGCTGAAACCTTATTCAGAGATATAAAATGTGTTCTAATTTCTTAAAACATTAACTTCAATGTATTAACAAAAACAGCATGTTATACTGTAAAAATTTTTGGATAGTGTTTTGATTCATTCAAAAAAAGTTCTAAATTAAATTATATTAGAGCATATTTAAGACGTTAATCGATATTAAACTTATTAAAGTGCTATTAAGAAATATTACTTACTCCCTCAGAAAAATGTGAATGAGATATAATAAAAAATCTATAGTTTTCTAGCTAAACTTTTATAAAATCTCATTCGGAAATAATAAGTAAATGAAATGTTAAAAAGCTTCATAGTATAGGACTTAAAGATAATTAACAGCTGTACATGCAATATTTAAGCTTCTCTTTAGGTAATGACACAATTTTCCTGTAAATATGTGTATCACCTAACGAGAAATTATATATATATCTGTTTATTTATGTATAAAAAGAGATACAGAAATTCTCAGTTCATCTTTATTCATCATATGTTATTCTATACGTGTGAAGTTTTATGCTACCCAAATTCAATGACCAATAATATAAGCATATTTCTGTACACATATATTCGAATGGCGACATAATTAAGGACTTTCCTGGTAGATATATTACAAAATCATAGAGGTCGCTCATGAAATATCAACTGCAAAATCTATCATTATCTTGTTTATGTTCTTGTTAAAATATAATGCATATACTAATGAACTCTTATGGGGACAAGATTTATTACTAAAAGCCCCCGTCTTTCACTAGAAAAAGTTTTACATCATCACAATTACTGTCTATATAAAAAATATTCAGAGTGCCTTTGTAAGACTATGTTTTCAGAAGTTCTAAGCCTTTTATTCAAGGTTCTAAGACTTTTATTATGTTCCAAGACTGAAGGAAAAAATAGCAAATCTTTAATTTCAATAATTTGTTGGGAAAATCTTTAAATATTTCGTTGGATCTAATGAATAAAACTGTCTTTAGAAACTCACTATGAGAAAGTGGTTTTCATGCTGTGCTGTGCAGTGAAAGAGTCTCAATATATAGTATTCTTTGGATGAATATTCAAGTTTAATTCTAATGTTTGTAGGCATTTACGTGGAACACTTTTTCACATTATTTAACTTTGAATCTTACTGAATAAAAATATTTCACTGCCAAATAAACTTACTGATTTAACACTCAGTTTTTGGAAAAGTTAACTATTTCATGTAAAAAATTAAAATTTCTTTGTCCTCATACTTTTTTTCAAATTTCGTTAGAAAGATATAAAACAATTTGTTTTGGAAGTTGTAATATTTTTTAGGCAATGAACTCGCTGCTTTTTTCACTTTTTTATGGAACATTTCTATTTTACCTATTTTATATGGAACATCCATTTTTATGATTCGTCACGAAATGACAATTTGTCGTCTCAATATGAGAGAGAATATCGCTTCAGAGCATAAGTACTGGGTAATAATACTCTTTGGCTCACTGTTTGATTGTTTAAGCTTTTGAAAAATTCGGTCAGTATAAATGCTAAATTTTTTTCCCCTCAGAATTATATTTGACCAGTTCGTATTCAGATCCAAGAGAAAGAAGGAAGCAAAAAGTTAAAATTTAATACATATTACATAAAGTAAAAGCTAAAATTTAATACATATTGCATAAAATAAAAGTTAAAATTTAATACATATTGCATGAAGTAAAAGTTAAAATTTAATACATATTGCATAAAGTAAAAGTTACACAATCAAATTAAATTTTTCTAATTCGAATGAAAAGGGAAATTGTAGCTCCGAAATATGGAGTTAGATCATATTTGTAAATAATTATTTTTGTGCAATTTCATAGATCAATAACAAATGGTAAACAAATTAGAGAAAGGATAAGAGAAAACAAGCATAACTTCCTTTTGGGATGCTCTGGAAATGGTTTGACTTCTTTCGAACAAGATTACTAAATGGACACACATAATTCTATATACGTATATTGAATAATATGTAGTAGAATTTTGTTTTTCATGCTATATTTATAGATTTAACTATTTAAAAAGTAATAAAATAGTGAAGCAATTTTAACATCTTAATAAAAAAATAAGTTTTACACTTAATGGGTAGCCCTCATCAACTATTTATAGTGTAATTATAAAAAAAAACTTAATCACCGATTCTTCTTTAAGAAATTAGAGGTTTCGAAGCCAGGAACTCTTCATAAGGACATGAAACATTGAAAGAACAATGATTACACTTTTCTTTTGAAAAATTTCATGAAATCTAGGAAAATATTCAGAAAATGGAAACATTTTTTGAAACAATTTGTGTTAATAAATAATAAATTCTCAAGTGATATTTCTGACATAAATATTTTGAATATCCAACTAATGGAAATATAATGACAGAATAAAAAATAATAAAATCAAACCTTGAAAGGAAAATATTGATTTCTATGCGAAATGTTACAAAAACAAATTCTTGTAGTTATTTCTAGCCTATTAAATAAAAATTCTTCATATTTTATATTTTTGTGTTCTTAATTATATTTTAAAAGAAATTAAAAAAATAAGTTTTGTTTGCAACTTTTAATTAAAATTTTAAGATATTTTTCTTTAAAATCTTCAAGTTTTGATTACGTCTTGGCAACAGAGGACGAATTGGCTGCAGAGTGATCAGATTAGTAGCTAACCACTTTAAATTTTTCAATCATTGATCTTTGATCTACACTATACATCATCGCCATTAATAGATATATCAGATTTACTTACAGAGAAGTAAAATCATATTTTGCATAAACAATCACCCCCTTATAATTATCACTACTTTGTATAAGATTTTTTAAAGCTTTATATTACAATAAAGTAACTTTTTATTTATTGATAATACGAGTATGCAATCAAAAATTTTAATAAAGGTACCCATTGGTGTAGTTGGCAGCTTTAATATTCCAATCTACGATCTTATTATGATTTAATGAGAGTAATACATACTATATCTTTTTCTATACTATCAATTTAATTAGCATTTGAAAAATGACGTAATATTCTTATTGGGGCAAACTATATTAACCATGTCTCCAAAATTGGTTCATTACTTTATATATTTTGAGAACAATTGTCTTTTTATAGTAATTTAGTAAAGACAATCCTCTTTTTTTATTTTTCGATCTTTTTAAGGATTAAGATGTGTGTAAATTTATGTGACACATTCCGACATAACTGAGCTATTGGTAATGAAATGTTACAGAACATTGAAGAAAGTCTTCTAAATAAAAGGTTAAAGATTGTGTACTCCATAATCACAAAGAGACTCCAGCAGTTGTTTATTAGTTGCATATTTTAATGATTACAGATTAGACACATTGTATTGCGTTGAGCCTGTGATTTGTCTTTAAGCCAGGTGCCCAGTTCATTTCTTGGAGTGTGAAAAAATTTTGTAACATGATAAGTACTATCAATAAACAGGCTTACGCATATTCAACCTTTCTTTTCCTTCCGAAAAGTTCTGATCTTTTGCAGGATTACTGAAATTAAATATTGAATGAAGTATAAAGTTAAAATTGGAAAGAGAAAGGTTATTGATATAAACGGATTTGATATTCATATTTTTGTACGCATTATTTCATGTCATACTATAAAGTTATTTCAGAAATTGGTGTGACTTCCTTCGATTAGGGGATAATTATGATTTTTATATAATGTTACCCACCGATTATTTTTTGGCATGTTAATATGGCATTTGTCAAATAAAATCCAACCCTTTGAAATATGATTCCTTGGAACTTTTTAATAATCATTGCGGTAGGAATTATTTATTGAAATTATCATTTTAGTTATTTGGAAAGACATCCTTAAGTTAAATGTTCGAAGATTTGGTTTTCCTAAACTCAGTCTATAAGTTCCTTAACTTCTAATTCAGTTTAGTTGAGATTACGTTTCAGGATTTCATTTATAAAAATTTTTCAGGATTTCATTTATAAAATTTTTTAAATGATAGTTTCCATTTTTTGAAGACGTCCATCTTATCTCTGAAGATTATGAAGAATCACTTGTTGCATTGATTATTAGCAAAATTTATTTTCATAGGAGTTTTGTTACAGGATTTTAATAATAATCCATTGTTTAAAATAATTATTTCATTTTAAAAATAACATTTTTAACTTTGTGATTCTATAATTTTGAAATCATGTACTAGCTTTATATACTTATTTAAAATCCTTTCTGATGGATTTTCCTGCATCTTATTGTTTCTTCAGGGGATAAGATCATTTTTTAAATTTATTGAATTGCTATGTATATGCTCTAAATGCCTTAAAGTTTCATAAAAATGATACTTTAAAATATACGTAAACAGCAAAGGAAAATATCTAAATTCGTTAATACAACTCAGTAGCAACATTAACTTTATGTCTAAGTAAATACAAATATAATAAACATTGATGTGGAGCGTATAGTTTTAGGCTTGTTTGGAAATCACTGTACGCTTCCATAAGTATCGTAAAAATGTCCAAAGCAACATGTTAAAAATGCTACCAAATTTTACGAATTTATAAAACTGTTTTCTTACTATAAAACACTGTCTTTTTTATAGGAAAGACCATTAAGGCATTTATTTAACATCTCAATTTTTTAACGAGGAATGACATAATCATATTACAAGAAAGTAACTTAATATTAATTGTTGAGTTTAAAACAATGGGACAGTATTTTATGAATATAACAAATTTTTAAAATGTCAATACAAAAGAATTGCACTTATGTAATTCATCAGGTAACTTTCAAATCCCATGACTTAATGTGAGAAGACGTATTTAAAAATTTATCACACATTCATAAATAATTTTAACTTCGGCACAGTGTTATGGAAAATTCGAGGTAGGATGTTGTTAGACATCTGTTAAGCATCAAAGGATTTTCGCCTTCTGAAGATTTTCAGAAAATTATATATATATATACATATATATATAGTATATATATATATATATATATATATATATATATATATATATATATATATATATATATATATATATATATATATATATATATATATATATATATATATATATATACATATATATAAAGCTGAATTCATATGCAACAAGAAAGGATGCACAGAAATTCATTTAGCATTTAGAGTCATTCATGTTAAATATGTTAATATCCATTTACCTTTATTCAATATTTGTAAAGATCATTCTTGAGATGTTTTACTCGAAAGCAATTTTTTTTACTAAGCTACTGTGAATCTCTTGTATTTAGATTTTATTTTGGAACTGAATACTGTAGGATAGTAACTTTGGATCTTATGTTGGAATCAAATATTGTAAAAACTATTCTTTTTACTCGAGAAGGTTGTATTCTAGTTACGGTCTGTAAAAGCAATCCTCAGACTTTCAATTCTATTCATGGAAAACAATTGGCCTTCATTACGAAAAGAATTGCTATTAATTAAAAAAAAATTAATGGGTGAAACACATTTTGTTAGTTAACTTTTAAATTTACTATTTATTAGTTTTGAAACTTAAAAAGGTTTAATAAGAAAATCTCTAAATGGGTAGTGTAGATTGAGTAATCGGCTTTCAATAAATATTATTTAGAAAACAGATTTGTATTATAACTAAACTAAATGTAGAGAGCATTATTATTTAATAAAAGCATATGCATGCCAATATAAATTTTCATGAGTCCTTTATAATTTTATGTATTCAGCTTATTATTATTATTAATTATGCAATATATACTTAGTAATTTATGAAACACTTAAAAGTTTTTAGCTTTAAATATTTTCAAAACGCGATATTAAATTCATAAAATTATAAATTATTTATGGCCTATTTTTAAATTCATTTTATTATCTCAAACTAGAAATGCCAATTTCTAGTTTGAGATAGTAAAATGAAATGCCAATTCAAATATAAAAATGGTACTTTAATTTTAAGTCAATGTATGCAAACACGTTTTTGATTTCTATATATTTTATATCAGATATTTTTTGGTTTATAAATTTTTTCACTATAATTACCATGCGCGTAGTTTAAATATATAACATGCGTGTAGTTTAAAGTGAACGCATAATAGAGAGAGAGAGAGAGTTTTCAGTTCAATATTATAAAAATAATCTGTAACAAACTTGATTTGATAATTTGGCATTGATTTTGATTGGAGTTTATTTTTACTGGAAGATTTATTTATATGCTGGAGGAGTTTATTTTTCTGTGCTTGGAAGATCATCTTTCTATAGTTTTTCTAATACTGAAACAAAAACAAACATCCTGAGAATGAGTTAAATTATATAAGTCTAAATAAGCGAAGATATATAAATACATCAAATGAGTTTGTTTATTACCATTAAAAACGAGTTATGAAATATATAGCATGAGATATGCTTATGTTTTTTCAAGTTATCTCATATTATGAAACCTTATGCCGTAGGAATATATATTTTTCTAATATAAAAGCAATAGTAAGCATATTCCCCTATAATGTTAAATAAGTTTCAATTAGGGACCAGCAAATCATGAAATGTATGATTTTTTTTATTTGATTACCTACATTATCTATAAATCAAAAAAAATTGTCGTTCATTTAGGTTTTATTGAATTTTTAAAGCTCAATGTGTATCGTTTCCCAATGTCACAAAACATACAAGAGGTATCATTTGTATGAAAAAAAATCAAAGAATGATTTTTTATCGAATTGAATGAGAGTGATGAGGGAGAGGTAACATGTACTATTTATCATAGGCAGTTACTCTTTAGATTTCATCGTCGTCAAATGAAATGTCAAAATATATTTTCCGGGTTGTCATATATGTTGACCTTTTATCTAATGTTGGCGTGTCCTAAAATTCTGATATTTTTTTTTTTGGAAGTATTTCAAAATATTTCTTTGGAAGAAAATGCGTTGGCATTGATGTTATCATCATTTGTCATTTCCTGAAACAACTCGAGAACTTCAAATGTTTGGAAATTGGTGAATTCCTATCTGCGCAGTAAAATGAAACATATTTCAGGAAGTATGTAATTTTGTATCTTTGTAGAAATGTGTTGGTAGTACAAAATTGTATCAATTGAAAGACTTTCGAATGAACTTTAGTTGATTAATTAAAGAATATATTTATGCAATGTAAATATTTCATTCAGTTTTATCAAGTAATTGCATCGTATTTTTCAAATAAATCTTTTCTTTTAACCTGTTTTAAATTTTCACTCAATGAGTAATGCAATGCATTAGAAATACTAATATTGTATGTTTTGTTATTTTTTGATACCTTGTGTTACCCATTCATCACTAATTGCGTTGAAAAATAACAATTCTGTGCCAAATAATAATAATAAGAGAATTAAAACAGGATAATACTTGGACATTCGTACTTAATCCTGGAAACTAAATGCTTAAAAAACAGTCAAAAACACTCCCATGAGAAAATTATTTGATAAATAAAGTTAATTAAAATTAACCGTATTTACGTGAGAAAATAAAAAAAAATCCTTGCGAAATAAAATGAAGGAATAAAATGAAAAAAAAAATCCTTGCGAAATAAAATGAAAAAGTTAAAATCTTATTGATGACCATATTTAGATATTGCAATCCAGTTTACTCAAAATGATCGAGATTAAACCCAAAGTTGTACTTTAAATTTTGACATCAGGAAATTTTAAATTAAACCGAAAAATGATTTAAATATAACTGAAAAAATTTTTTGCTGAAATAATTCAAAAATATTATTGCTTTGTTTTCTGAGGTCTAAGAATTTTATATCACGAAAAAATAAATTATATCTATATATATGATGCTATTAGTTTAAAAAAAAATTATCAAGTATTTCAAAGTAAAAAGTTATTCAGGAAGCATATATTATTAAAATAAAATTAAGAAATGGATGTTGTCATAAATCAACAAAACCATATAGGAATAATTTAATTCCAAATGAATTAATATTTTTATTAAAGATTTGTCTGTTGGAAGTATTCAGCTCATTGTGATTTTGAAATTATTATATTAATCGCAAATATTTGCTTCACATTTTTTCAAGCAATTTAGACTTCAATTCATAACTTTTTAATGCATAATGAATTTGAAGTACATAAATATTTTGTAAACATTTTTATGACATGTTTCGTGAAAATATATTTTAATAACTTTTAATATAGAAAATTGCTTTAATAAGCGGTTATTTTTTAGAAGACACAAGACATCCACTCTGATCATCCAATTCATAAGAACACAAATAAGTTAATCTCTATTCTTTAAATAACCTTGCCACCGCAAGTCGTGAACAAATAGCTGCATTTGTTGTGATGTCTCGTTTCTTTAATATCATGCCAAATTTATTTAGGTTAAATTGTGGATCTAAATTATAGAATTTTAAAACGATAGCTTCAAGCCAGTGTTTTTTCAAAAATATGAAAATTTATAGTATAATGATGATGTGAGTTCCCATTATAATTTTTAACGAAAAATGCAATCAAAATATATTCATTTATGTAAAATGCCTCTTCCGGCCAAATTCCTTAGTCATTTTTCTATTTAAAATATAACAGATATGAAATAATAATATAATATTATCTGTTTAATGAGAGACCTGAATTAGATATTCATAAAAATCCAAAAAAGTCGAAAGTCGATCGAAACTATGCTGCT
Organism: Latrodectus hesperus; assembly: GCA_037975125.1. NCBI lineage: Eukaryota > Metazoa > Arthropoda > Arachnida > Araneae > Theridiidae > Latrodectus > Latrodectus hesperus. Next base: position 85,316,145 of record CM075853.1, read on the forward strand.
GTTGTCATATGACAAGTGCAAAAAGAAAAAAAATAGAAAAGGTAAAAAAGACAAGTCATATGGGATTAAAGGCATGGAGCACTGCCCTGGCCACATCTTCAGCTTTTTCCGTATAAAGGGTGTCATGCAGCAGTTGGGGTCGATGTTGAAGAGGGTCAAGACAACAGAGATTCAGTTGAAGAGATGCCTCGGATCTAGCGGAACTCATGTGCAGTGCCTGCATTCTGCGTAGGTTCTAGATCCTTCGGGCAGATTTTTGGTACCCCTCATGTGCGCAGTCCGCATTCTGCTGATGGTAGAGGTGATACCACAGTCAGGATTAAGCTCCAGTAAGCACCATTTTTTCCGTAGTCCCCCTCAGAGCTGATGCCCCTCGACGGCGTTTGCATCGAAGCAAGTGGTAGTCGTGGGAGGGGGATTATCGAAATTATAATAACATGTATATGAATCATCCTTTGTAAGACTATACAACCTAGCACTATCATCACTATAAAACCAAAATGAAGGGGATTTATTGTTGAAATAATATAACTTAAGAACTTTAACGTCAAAACAAATGAAAAACGAAATCAAAAGTTATATGTGCAATATTTGTGTGTATATAAACTCATCACTACTTGACTATGTTTTCTGTAAAGTGATTTAACAACAGAGTCAAATAATCGTATTTTCTTTTATAGACCTAATTTTAAAGTTGATGACCGGGGCTGGCTGTGGGAAACGAAAAAGGTCAACACAGCTTCGAGGACATTGCAAATATTTTCTTTGAAGTTCATATTTTGGCGATATTATTAATCACGCTATGCCGTTCTTTACCCTTCAGATAGTAATCCAAGATGGTAGATCTATGAGAATACACATTATCGTTTATTAAAATAAAAGCAAAATCTCTGTTGCAGTATAAAATTTTAAGAAATCAAGAATTCAGTACCTATGGTGTGGAATTGTCACAAATTCCCATCAATAACTATATCTTAACTACATGTCTATATAATATTTAAATGAAGCCTCTCCCCAGTCGATGTGTTATTTAGTACAATGTTCTAAGACATACTGTAGATGATTTGGGCTTACCAGTTTTACACGCCTGTCAATAAAATACTGAAAAATCTCGAAGTATCCGTAAATATATACAACTTATACAAGTTCAGTTTATGTTTTCAGCATCATTTTAACCATGATTTTTTATATAAGCAGATTAATGCAAATTTGAGGTATTCGGTTGTACAGTTAATTTCTTTTTACCATTTTGCGCATTTTACAGACAAATGTCGTCTTACAAATTTGCGATGTAAACATCTCTCATACTTAGGTAATAAAATGTCGATAATAATATTTTAAAAACAAAAGGAAAAAGTGAGGCTTATTCTGTACGAGTTATTGGTATAATAAGTAAATAATGAATTATGAGTAAAGAATTATTGGAATGAAATATCAAAAAAATATTCTTCAATCAAAATAGATACGCTCCATTTTTCAATGGGTATTCAAAGCCGGGAAAATACCACGTTTCTACTTCCATTTGTATATACTAGGCATCTGTCAAAAGGAAACACTTAATATTGCGTAAAATAGATAATAAATATGATAAGGATGACTCAACTGCTGAAAGAAAGCGAGTTTTCCTAAAAAAAGGACATTGTTTCTAAAATTTAGTACTCAAACACAGATTTAAGCCACAAAAGCACATTGCATTCAACTCAAAGCTAGTCTTCTCTATAAAATGACCTGAGTGCAAGAAAGTTTTCGGAGCCTTAAGTTGCTTGTAAAAAAATGCAAATAGGAACAAACATTACTAATGCTTGCCTTTTTATTACGTGATTTTATTTTTACTAATCCTTAATTTCTACAGGAAAAATAAAACATTTTGTATTTGCCTTTTTCGAAACTTAAAACAACAATCACTTTTAAGGCTTCTGAACGATGGTTGAGAGAAAAAAATTAACTGGCGATAGAAAGAGAGCGATTGGCACTTGTGTGCTCTATTAAATAGCAACATAAAACAAGTCTTTAAAAAATAATATTTGAAATATTTCTTCATAATTATTACTTAGAATGTAAGGCAATATGCTTCTGACCTTGCATCATTCAACACCAAATCCCTTTGAAAACCAATTTTGTGAGAATTAGCTTTTCATCTCCATTTCTTTTAAAATTTAAAAAAATTGTGTAAAAAAATTTCTACATGTTTTTAAGGAATTTATATTAATAATTAATTTGAAAGTAATAATGTTTGATACATTTTTAAATTTTATTTTCCATTTGTACACTAATAGCACCCATTATAGCGTTAAAAGCGTGGCTTCTGTTAGCCTTATTAAAAATAAAAACTCTAACGTATTTCACCCAAGTGAAACTACAACAAAATAATTTTGTATCACCGCACAAAAAGCACCTCGTGTATTATTTTACGCTATCTAACGTTTCTCCAAAAGTTTTCAGAAATATTTTGAGACATGCTGAGTTGTGCATCGAGTTTCAAATGAGTACTTTCAGCATCTGCTAATGATTGCCCAACTGAATAGTCGTGCTTAGTTATATATATATATATATATATATATATATATATATATATATATATATATATATATATATATATATAATAGTAATTAAAGTTTTTTCTTTTTAAAAGAAATATTTCTTTTATCTTTACATGGATTAAATCTATTCGTTATGCAAATCACTGTGTGAGAATCACTCTAATTTTATTCTTCTTTATAACAGCACCTGAGGGCCATTTTTCTACTCTTGTTTCACAAAAGCCGTTCTGATGATTTTCCAATGGGTTTTTAATTATATGTTTTCATCATTCTGGCAGATGTATATCTCTTCTGATTCTTTAATTTAATATTGACTGCAATGCCAATTTCTTGATAAAGTATTATGAACTTCAATTTCATTACAAAAGGAGTGCTTACAACTAGAAATAATTTTGCTTTTTTCGATACCAAATGTATTTCATTGTTGAATCCGTGAAAAATGGAAATGCATTAATGTCAAAATACCAAAAAATGCATTCCCTACATTGAAATGATTGCCATGTTCTTAATTAGACTTATAAATGTTGAAATCCCTTTTTATTTGTTTATAATTTTCAAGGAAATATAATTAAATAAGTTTAAGTAATAAAGAGTAAACTCAAATTTATTGTTTGATTAATAAAATACTTTTTAAGTAACAAAAAGTAAACATTGAATTATGTATTGCTCAAACCTCAAGATAGTATACCAAAAGAACAGCGTAAGAGGGTACACATTAAAAGTGCTGAAATACATTTCTCTTTTTCCAGTTCAAGTTCACATTAAACATCTATGTATAGGTTCGTATAAAATTTCATAATGTGTGTTAGTTGAAGAGATACTGATAGTAAAATTATTTTTGTCAGTTGATATTATCAGTTAAAATAATTATATATATATATATATATATATATATATATATATATATATATATATATATATATATATATATATATATATATATATATATATATATATATATATATATATATATCATATATATATATATATATATATATACATATTGCTGCCATTTTAACTAAGTCTTCAATGAAATAAATATATTTAAAAGATAATTCTGTGTAAATCCCGCGTAAAGATTTAACTGTGGACTTTCAACTCAAAGAAATAAAAAAATTAAATTGCAAATTATGATAAATGACATTTATTTTTCTATTATACGATCGTTAATTTTCCTGCTCTTCCAATATGATGTGCTGAGCTGATGGCAAAATTGTTAACATTTTGAAATTCTATTAAAATACTCATGAATTTGCATTTTACTTCAAACATGGATGTTTGCAATTGTTCGGAACTATCTTTTAAACCATAGATTTTGAGTAAATCAATCCTTGTGTGTAAGCCATTACACATAAATGAATTAAATTAGTTTGATAATTTTAAATGCATCATATTAACACCAAATAAAATTTTATACGCATTACATTCTAGAATAAACGCACTTATGCTGTCTTAAAATTTGAAACTATGACAAAATTTATGAATAAAATGTTTTTAAATCCTATCAAGAGGCAATATATTATGCTTACATATTCACATATATATAGCATATATACATCTTATATATGTATGTATACAGGTAATATAAAATTTCTTTCAAAATTTAATCTTTTTTTTTTAAATGATAAATTTATATTGATTGCATCATTTTGTTTCTGTATTCTAATTAAAGTTGTCCGAAATTAAAATTGATATTTTCAGTCAAAACTTTTTTCCTAAATATTATTTTAATTTCTCCTTTTTATTTGAATTGCAATTTTAAGCTTTAAATATGTAAGATGCCTCCAAATGGATTTTAAATTAGCACTTTCAGGTGTACTGAAATGTATCAATTTATATTGATGACGAGTTTCAACGCCTAAGCAAGAAAAAAGTAGAAAGGTTGATGAAATAATGGAATAAAGACATTAATTTTATAAAAAAATATTATTAAATTTTAAAGTTAAAATACCAAAGAGTTTTGTGTCTTTAAAAAATGTAATATCACTTTGCTGTATTTTAGAATTTGGATTAAAATTTTGAAAATTATTATTAAAATTATCAAATGATTAAATGATTTTCTCTCAAACGCCAATTCAAAAATTAATTAATTTTTCCTGAGAAGTATCGAAGAGGTTTGACCTACTTATGAATATTATACGAGGAACAAAGATGGTAGCAACACCCATATTTGTTTATTCAATAATATGTCAACAATCAATGACCATTTGATATATTTAATAAATACCGAGAAAGAGTATTTACAAATTTCTCAAGGATAAAGAGATATTAATGTTTGTGTAACCTTGAGAGTAATATAGCAATTACAAACATTGAACTGTGAATAATTTCAGTAGTTCTTCATCTATGTGACCTTTACTTATTCTTAATGACCTTTATTTATTGACTTAAATATTTTTAAAATTTATTTTTCAATTTATTAGATAACTAATTGCTTGGTTTCCGATAAATCATTGACTAAAATATTTCAAATTTTTTCAGTTGAGTATCTTAACCAACCTTGAAAAAAAACATATCAAAATTTATCTTTTTCATCTACTTTAATTAGAAAAGTATATTTGAAAACTGTTTAGGCTTGTCCAATGCTATACCGAAACCTACACTTGGGAATTAATATTCTGCAGCAATAATATTTACGGAATATATCATTTAAAATGATCAATAACATCTTCTGTGTTCATTCTGTTCACAGCAATTAAAATTAATTAGATGGTTTTTCTCTGATTGCTCTTAATTTTTCAAAAATAATTATATATTTATGAAATCAGCATCATGTGCTACTCCCCTAGCCGCTGGATATTAGTATGATCAATAATTAATTACCAGTTATACTCGGCAAAAGAATTCTCTTGTAAACTCAGATAAATTGTGTATAGATTAAAGCAATTTTCTCTGATAATAAATATTCTTGGAAAACTGTTTTTTAGTTATTATATTTTATAAAAAGGTAACTTCCTTGTTTAATAACTCTCATCAACAAATGTAGGTTTTTCAAATAGTTTAAGAAAATATTTATTTTAGACCTAGAAAGGAATTAGGAAAATTATTGTAAAGTTAAGTATGGAAAAAAGGATATATCTGGAGTGTTTACTAAAAATATATAGTTTTTAATAATTAAAGGGTATTTTACTAACTTGAATGGTTTTATCTATTTCAAAAAATATTGATCAGCTAAAAATATAAATTTCTTTCTCTTTCATTTTTTAACACAATAAAGAGTTTTTAATCACTTTTCGTGGCATTTTTATTCAAATATTTTGTTCTAAATAATAGATATTCTTTGTAAGACTGTTATTCCTTTTTGAATTTTTGTAGCTAATGAAATATTTTGACTGTCAATTAATCACTTTAATTTTATTGAAACAAACTACAAATTTGGATACAATTAAAAGTTCTATTTAAACTACTATACTATACGAGTTAATAAGCATTCAAAACATTAATATTTTTTTAACATGCATTAGTTTTACCATATAACCCTGAATGAAGTATTAGGTAATATATATAGTAAGGCAAGAAAATCATTGAAGTAAATCCAAAAAACTTTAAAAGTGTAATTTAGGTAAACTATTAAATTGAACATTGTAATTGTGTTAGCATTTATAATGTTCAATTTAATAGTTTATCGATAATATATTTTAGGTCTTTCAATTTATTGTGCACATTTATAGATGATTTGAAATGTTTCATGATATTTTTAAACTACCTCAAAGATATCTTTGTCACAGTATTAAACATAGATCAATGATTCACCGGTAGTTGCATTTATTTTCTTCAGTTTTTACTTAATTGCTATTTAAAGAATGTCGGTAAGATTCATTATTGATTTAGTATAAAAATATTTCATTGCTATTTTCTGAGAAATTTATAGTTTATATCAAACAGCTCTTCCCAAACAAACAAAAAAAAATCAAGCCACAAGAAAGAAAAAATTTAAATCTGAAAAAATGTGTTTGCTTAGAATATTTTTTTAATATTAATATTGATTTATAAGACTTCCATTAAAAAAAATACTTTCTATGTCTAAAGTAGACATAATATTTCACACTGTAAATATTAAGTGCTTGTTATTTAGAGTTTTAAAACATTGAGCTGACTACACAAATTATGCTTTTAATTTTTTATTTTTGTAAGCATGTAGATAACTTTTTCCTTATATTTGAAATAGATTCACAAGAAAGCATGCCTTAAAAGAATTATCTTAGCATTTTATGAATTTAAAGTATCAAAATGCTTAAAATTATTTAAAAAATAAGTAACTATTTTAAAAATTGCAAAAATAAAAAGAAATAAGTCCTTTCCCAATTATACATTAAAATTATTAATAGATTTAAAGATCATACTTTTAAAAAATAATTGATAAACACATGAAATTATTAAACCAGCTTCCTATATCACTCATTAAACAAAACTTCTGTATCATTTACACAAAATAGTCTTTTCCTTTACCAATAGTGAGTGGTTTTTACTTTCTTTAAGAAATGTTTTTCAAAATCCTTAGAATTGACAAGCTTTCTACACACACTAGAAGAACAAACTTTCACTTAAGTACCCGCCAAATTTGTTGCACGTTTTACTTTTATATTATTCATTACCAATATGATGACTATTCCATTTATTCTTCATGTATTTCGGTATTTTCTTACGTTTTCTGTTGTTCCGATGCCCATTTTTTTAAAAAAGAATTTGTTTTATTTTTGAATTTTAATACATTTTTAATTTTATGGTAATTTGTTGCTGTATATTTATTTTATTCTTAGAGATAAATACACAGAAGCTTTTTCTTATCTTACATCAGTAATTTTATCTTAAAGAATATATTTAGTAAATGTGACTTTTGTTAGGGAAAGATTATTTGCATTTCCTATTAATAAGAAATAGCAAATACTTGGTAATCTAATTTTAAATTATTATTTCACTACTGAATAAGAGCAGATTGAGTTGTATTAAATATTAATTATAACATCAAAATACAGTTTCACTTTTTTAAATAAATTCTGAGATATAAATAATTAATATGTAACCATTTAAATTAAATAACATCACTTAAATTTAATAATAAAAATTGAAATTCTGATAATTTTTATTTCCATCGAAATTTTTAAAGTTTAAGATTCAAAAATTTCTCTTAAATAAAATTATTCTCAACAAAATATAACTATGCTTATTTAATATATATAGAGTTCATAAACTTTCCATAAATTTTTAATTTGAAAGAATATTTGAATGTTGTTTTTAAAACTTTTAATATTAATTTTATGTATAAAGTATTTCTCTTTAGCACTTGTTTGATGCAATGATGATGTAAGCCTCAAATTACACACACCAAGTAAAGATAGTAAGACATCTCTCATGATTTTCATACATTTAATAATTTTTGTAAACGATGTAAATTTATGAGAAATATGTAATCAATATAGTATTTTAGAAAAAAGTAGTTTTAAATTATTTAAAAATTTTTAATTAAAAAATCACTTAAATCTATTAAGTTTTTATGTCAATCTTAAATAGGTCAGCAATAGCTTGATTTTCGTGATTTAAAAATAACTAAAGGAAACTTGAACAAATTCAGAGACCATCCTAGTACAGAGAATGCTAAGCTCTTAAGATTCTGTGACTCTCCATTACTATAGTATGAATACTGAGAAAATATTTTACTGAACACAATATTAATCTTTCATTAAAATGATTGTGTGTAAGCTTGCTATTTTGCTATTTAAAAGAATTATAATGTTTTGTGTTTGCAAATAACGTATCATCGTAATGCAATGTACAAATAATATGCTTAGAATTAGCATAACATTATAGTGGATATAATTATCATGAACTTAAAATTTTAGACGACATTTCAATGCCCATTTTATAGTCATTTTTAGAGAACCAACCAAAATGCACAAGCAAAAACAACAAAAGTTAAATGATTTTAAGAACTGAAAGCTTTCTAACGCATGTAGCGGCACTGCTATATTCTTCAGCAGTAATAAAAATAAGAATACATAACAAAACTGGCAGTAGATATTGATACAGTGGAAAATAAGACAAATTCAATTTATGCAACTGCTGAAGAATAGAACAGTGCCGTCACACGATTATAGCAATTTTCTATTTAATATTTTAAATTTCGACAGTAAACTCGTATAATTGTTCCAAATAATTTAATTTTTTAATAAAGAATGGAATTCTTAAAATGAAGTTTTATCTGCTTCAAAATTGTTTCACTTGAGAAGGAGGTCATTGAAAGGTGTAATTTATTAATATTAATTTAATTGAGGTTTTGAAAAATTGAAAATTTTCTTGAATGTTTGAACGAAATGAAAAAACAGAAAGAAAACTGTGGGAAAAGAGGAAAAAACCAAAATCAATTAAGAAATGAAAAGAAGGAAAAACCAAAAATTTTTACATGACTTATTTATGTGTGTGTGACAAAATTTTAATCATTAAATCCTTAGTAATATAATTGAATTTTTCTAAAAAATTTTCAGAAATGTAATTTTTTTTACTATAACTCTGGTGTGTAATCTATTTGATATTTTAGTAATATTTTCAAGCTTCGTGTTGCTGGAAATTACATTGAAGCATAATTTTTTTTATTAAATTTCCTTTTGACAAATCAAATAAATGATGAAACAAAATATATTTTATTAAATTTGAATATTTGATTCATTTGAATATTTCCTCATGTATGTCTAAAATACACTGCGGAATATACAAAAAGAAAAACCACATTTACTTACATTTTATGAAACATTTTGATGAGGATCGTGTACTGCAATAATTAAATTGAAATAAAAACGTTCGCAGTGATAAATACTAAGGAACCAGGTTCTAAATTAATTTTGCTAAGTACCCCTACTATATAAGTGGAAGATAAATTTGAAAGTTATTAAATTCCGTGAACCACATACTAGATAACAATAGTCAGTCATGCTTTGCATCTAAATGATACTTGAAAAAATTTAATTTAAAATTAAGAGTCATAGTTTTTGGACTGAACACTGATAATTCTGTTGTAGATATCTCAATAAAAACCAATATTTCTTATCAAGGTAGATATGAAAGAATGATAGAACTGTTAGTTGTTCCAAACAAAAGGAACTTGGTTCCCCACACAATATTTTGAAATGAGTTCTCAAATGAAAATTTTAATAAACTAGGGGAAGTAGCTATATTGTTGAAGTTCATATGTTTCTTGAGCAGATTGAAATCAGCTGTTTCGAGTTGCAGAACTCGGAATTAAGTTTTTGTTGAGGGGTGAAGAGTATAAAAGTGAATAGCATTCCAGAGTCGTTCGTTTTGGTACAGTTTCGGAAGAACTAGATAAACCTATTAGAAATTTTTGAGAAATTGAGCATTTTGAAATAGGAGATCCGAGTGAAGCCCTTTTTTGTGAGAAAAATTTTATTGTAAGTCATTATAGAAAGGAACGAGGCAAATATGTGGTTAATCTTCCAGTGGGTGAATATGTAAAATTGGAAGATTCAACTTTTAAGGAAAATGAAAGGTAAGTTAGTCTATTAATAAGATTAGATAAAAACAAGGAACTTGCCAGACTCAACCGGGAGTTTTTAGGAGAATACAAACGTCTTGGTCACATGGAAGTCGTGTCAAGTACTCTTAGATATTAATTGCCGTATCATGTCATTTTGAGACCATAAAACACTTCAATTAAGCTTCATATAGTATTTTATGCTTCTCCTAACACTTCTTCAGAATATTTGTTAAATGGAATTTTAAAAATTAGAACTGTTTTGCAAGAGGATTTTTTCCCTACTCCAGAAGTTCAGAAAACACCAAACTGTAATGATCCCCAATATGGTTAAGATGTATCTCCAAATATAGACAAATCCATTGCAAACAGACCTATAATGTATTCTTTGGAAAGATAAGGATAGTAAGATAAACGGTAACGGATAACGGTAACGTATGGTACTACGTCAGCACCCTACCTAGCGATAAAAGTGATAAAACAGTTGTGCAATAAAGGGAAAGAATGGTTTCTCATAACGGTAATAGTTGCAAAAAGGGATTTCTACGTTGATGATATTCTAAATGTTACTGATAATTTGGAAAATGCAAGGGTTCTTCAGGTACTGTTGATTAACTTGTTAAGAGTTGGAAATATAGAACTTCACAAGTGGAACTCGAATGAATTCTCTCTCTTCTTCAATTAGTCAAGACTAGCTCTGATCAGGAAAAGTTCGATATGCTATCTTATTGCACCATAAAGACTTTGGGTTTAAGTTGCTATCCAGAGAAAGACCATTTTGGTTTGCAATTGATCGTTCTTGTGCGATTACCAAGAGATTTTTCCCTTCACAGATTTCAAGATTGATTTATAGGTGCTTCAAGGACCAATTTTTATCAAGGATAAAATATATATTTAAAGGCTTTGATCACTCAAATTATCCTAGGATGAAGAACTCTCGCCTAAATTGAGGAGGGAATAGAGTCGTTTCTCAGAGTCATTATTGTCATTGAACACGGTTTACATTCCTCGTTGAATTCTGGTTGATGGTATTCAAGAAAGTTTTCTGAATGGATTTTCTGATATCAGCAAGGATTGATTTGATGCTGTAATCTACATTGGATCCATGAGTCAGTATGGAGAATGTGCTGTAAATCACCGATGATGTCAATCATCAAGTCCTTAACCATTCCACATCTTAAGCTGTGTAGAGTTGAGTTCCTATCAAGACTTATCAGTAAGGAATATCATATCTATTAAAATTAATCATGTTTTGTTTTTTAATCATGTTTTGTGTACTATGACTCTACTACAGTTTTTGCATAGACAAGATCACCACGTGCTTCGTTCTAGATGTTTGTCGTTAACAGTGTCAAGAATCCAGAAGTTGTCTAAAAGATTCGTTTGGAACTATGTTGGCACAAAGAACAATTCACCCAATTAGGTATCTCGTGATGTCTATCCAAGACAAATACAGAACATTTCTTTTTGGTAAAATAGTCCGATATTTATTGGTAAGAACAAACTTACTGATGAATCTTCAATGAATCCTAAGATATCCGGTGATGATGAGAAATACGCAAGAGAAATGAAAAAACATTCTGAGATAACAAACAAGTTTATTTTAAGGGTAGTCCAACACTTCTTTAAAAATTTAAAGCTTTTACCAAATAAATGACCTTAAAGAGAGCCAAATCTCCGTAGTTTGGCTCTTTTTACAGATCATGAGGGTCTTATTTCTATTGGTGGGGACGACTCGAGAACTTTGACCTAAACTTTTATGGAAACCACCCTATCTTGTTGCCAATGGATCACAAATATAGATGACTTTGCTGTAAATATAAAGCTTACTGAGATGATTTTTAGGTATTATCAATTCAGAAATTTATATTGAGGCCTCAAATATCATTATATAGGGTACATCAAGAGTATTGGGCCTTAACAAGGCAGGTGTATCGCACACAATTGTGTTACATTCCTTAAGGTGAATCCAAAAAAAAGAAGTCAGATAATAATACACTTACCTAATGATAGAATAACGTTGAGCTCGTCATTTTTCAAAACCGTATTAGATCCATGTGATTTTTTGATAAAGTGTAAAAATCATTGAAAAGATGTATACCAAAAGGTTTTTGTTTGCATATTTGTTTGTTTAGTTACTAAGGTAGTACGTCTCGAGGTATTAAATGATTTAACAATTATGGTATTGTTTGTTTGAAAAAGATGCAAAGAATATTTGTGGGGCTGCATCTGGAATAACAAGAGTTCTTGCCTTTTTTAAATTGGACAAGCGAGTAACTATTTGCCTTCTCAAGCAATTTCGTGAAGTTTTATTTCTCCTGATTTGCAGGATTGGGAAAAACTTGTGTCAAAGCACCATTTAAAAAATTCTGTCGAACATCATCTTAACTTAGAAAAGTTTCTTAGAATAACTACTCAGATAGGGGCTATGTTAAATTGTCAATCCCAAATGACGAATGATGAAATAAATCGAATGACGTTTTCTGCTTTTGTATGTGTCAGAAATTTGAAACAACCATTTGAACTTTAGGCAACGTACTAGCAAATTGTCTCAGAGTGTATGAAAGAAATGGTAGCGTGATTACCTTGCTAATTTGCAGCAAATATCTAAATGTTTGGTTGATATATATATATATATATATATATATATATATATATATATATATATATATATATATATATATATATATATATATATATATATATATATATATATATATATAAGAAAAAGATAAACATATCTGGCGGGCGGATAACATACCGCCAGGTATGTTTGTCTTATTAAACGAAAATAGGTTGCCACTGTGTAAATGGAAAAATTTGTTCTATTAGCAATTTTCTACCTGGTAGAGATGGCAAGGTGAGAGTTGTCGAAATAAAATCAGAAACGGGCATTTATGAAAAAGGTATCTCGAATATTTTTATTTATTTTATTTTGCCCTTTTTGTGATAACTAAGAGTGAAATTATGATAATTCTTCTTTACCGTAAATTTATATACATGCATATATATTCAGACATTGTATTAATTTGATTATATTTAAAACTTTATGTACTTCAAGGGGGGAGTGTAACTGTTAGTTAACTTAAAAACTAACTAAAGTAATATGATTTTATTAATATTTTTATAATTTTTTTTGCAGTTGATATTTTAACTTGAGTTTTATTAAAAAAATTTTGCTTGGAGCTTGTGCCGCAACAATTTGTATTTTATGAGCAATAATGTGATACATGAACAACTATTTAAGTTCACGTATCATGTTATTAAGTCCTCTTCAGTAATTTATGAAGTATGAGTACTTCATGCATATAGTAGAACATGAAGATTTCTATAATAGTTCTATGTTTTATAATAATTAATTTATGACAATATGCGTTTGTAAAAATTCTAGATGTTTATTGAGTTTGGTTTTAATAAATCAAATCATTTATCAACTCATAAATGAATTGAGTCACCACTCGAAACTATATTACTGTCTAATTAATAAGGTTCTTTATTTTTTATTTTTTATAAAATTTGTCTTATTGTGTTATAAAATGTTTTTATTTCTCTATTTTGCACTGAAACAGGAAAAAATATTTGCAGTAAATTATTGCAACAATAATAATTAATATTAATAAATAAATAAAAATATTTATGATTAAGATTAAGTTGATTATATAATAGCAAGCAGCAGTTAAAGATAAAGCAATAAAAATCCTTTATTCAAATTACTTTGAAATAATCAATAAAATTCTTTTTTTGTGTTAATGAATATAGTGATAAATAAATTCTGTGTAAATGTATATATTTTATCATTTGTAAGGTAATCATAACAACTTAAGAAGCTGGCAATTAATCATTACTTAAAATATCAATATAAAATAGTTCAAAATACAAAATTATTTATTACTAGTTTGAACTATTTTATAGGTGTCAAAGTTTGATACTTTACCTACAGTTTAGAAATTATTAACTTTTATAATTTTATAAAACTACTTATATTTGTATCTGGAACATATTGTCCCAATACAGTTGTAAGTAATTCTTTTACAAAATCAGTTGTAAAATTGTTGATTGTTCATAAACTTAATTGTAGAATTGTTGATTGTTCATAAATTCAATTCTAGAATTATTGATTGTTTATAAATTCAATAGTTGAATTATTTTCTTTGAACGCGACTGTAAAGCAAGTTACGCATCGACCATAAAAATCTTTTGCCACAGCTTACTTTCTGTGAAGATAACAAGGGAAAAAAAAGTCATCATTTAAAAGTACTTCTCTGAATTTTCTCATTGCATCCTTAACAGCAATGTTAATAGAAAGTAGTACAGCTTAAACAGAGTATTCATAATTGATTCTTAACTGTTGGACTTCAATCTCTAAATCTATTGAAATTTAGAAAATTCTTGATTGTTTTTTGATTTGTTAAAAATGTTTTTTTTCTCCATAATACTGAATATTTGTTTTCTTAATAAGATTATTCTTTTAATTGCTATAAATTGTTCTAATAAAACAAATTTAAAATATTAATCAAAAATTGTATAACTACAATGGCAAAGAACAAGATGTATGTTGATAACAATTAAAATTCTAATGCGAATATCATAAAAATGGTTAAAAAAATTTCAAATTATGAAATCGAATTTCATAAATTAACTAACAACAATCAAAATAAAATTGGTTTATGAATGTTTTGCTTTTATTTATTATTCAATGAATTTTAGCTTTCATGCACAAATGTAATTTTAAATTTCCTCCTAGATTTTTTCTTTTGAATGATTTTGTAATTTTAAAACTACAATTTAATGAATTTTTGCTCATGCTGTGCGAATTGTTTATCAAAATTTGAGTTTTTTGTTGAATCATGTAATTTAATCAAGAAGTTGCAAAGTTCAACATTGTAATGAATATTTTCTCTGGTTTTTGGAAAATTATATTATGCAGTTCTAGATCTTGTAATTAATAAGCATTTTTATTCTAAAAAGCTACAAGTCTATTTTTGTACATCTTCATTTGACATGAAATTATTTCGCAATCACCATGCCAATATGTTACTCCTTGAGCTTTAATATATTAAATATATGTATATATATTCGTTTTTAAATAAACTAAAATGGAAGTTTTATACTTGGAGTATACAGTATAAAGAATATTTTCGGAGGATAAAATACAGGCATAAAAACCATTATTGCAAGGTTATTTTGCACTAATTTTCTTGTGAGGAACTTTTCCGAGCACATGTTTTTGCTCTACACACAAGGTTAGATAGCTTTACTCTTTTATTAAAAATTTGTATTTAATCAAATGTATTCATATAATATTCGCTAAGAAATTTATTACAAAAGTGAAATATAAATGAAAAAAAATTATCAGATTAAATACATTTTTCCTGCTGTATTTAATTTGATTCTTTCGTATCTAATGCTAATTTTAAATATTCTGCATTTCATAGCAAAATTAATTTCAATTCAATAGAAAAAATGAATATGCATGCAAAGTTTACATTAATTTTATTTTATGACTTTACTTAAACGTCTTCGTCAATCAAATAAATACTCAAGCAGAATTTAAATATCAGTAAACAAAGAACTCAGAAATATTTATTTTTCTTAATACATATACTATTTAGTCGTTATAAAAATCATTAAGAATTAAATTTAAAACTCGTACATTTTAAGTATACCATAATTATTTTTAAAGTATTTGTAAAATTTATTAATGAATTTATTACGACTATTTTTATTTTTTTTTCCAAGAGTATCGAATATTGCAATAAAATGTTTTTTTAATACAAAATATTTTTGATTGAAAGAAAACAAATTAATATTAACAACACTGAATACGAATTATTTTTGGTCTTATAAAATATAATAATAGAGAGGTAAAATTAAACCACACAGCATTATAAAGTTTTCGAATATTATTGAAAGTAGCCATACAAAACATAAGGAAAATTCTTTCCTTACCAAGAAAAAAATCTGCACTCACAATTTTGAATAAATCTGCATAGAGCATTCTATCATTTTTCCTAGTGATTATTTTTATTTTTTAGCACTTTCGATAAAATGCTTACTCTTACTCGTTAAAAAATGTATGACCTTTTTTTATGAAATTTAAAAGTCATTATTTGTGCAAAGTTTTAAAATAACATGCAGTTATTATAATATACTAAGATGTTGATAAAATCATTTGTTGGGTTAAATAACTTAGAATAAATTATATTTATTTCAGTATATCCAGAAAGAGTTTTTAAATCAAACGTACGTTTGTTAAATACTTTACTTTGTTCACACTCGTGTATATATGAATAATACCATCTTTTAGAAAAAGATGGTTACTGTAGGCTATATCACAATTTGGACATATATTCCTGTTTATTCTTAACTATGATTGAATTATTGCAGGCTTTGACCTGTAAACACTTTTTTAATCCTAACAAAAATGAAGACTCATCAAAAGTGTTATAAAAATTAAACAAGAATGTTATATTAATGATTATTATATTATGATTCAAATTTAATAATCCAAAACATTTCGCCTATCTTTAAAATGTCTAGTTTTAACTAAATACATATTTTAATTTAAAATTGCTTTGGAATATTTAGTAACAGTTAATATGAAAAAAATATTTGATTCTCCTTTATTTTTAAATTATTACTAAATTTGATATTAAAGCTTACTTTAACATAATAATTTTTTTGTCAAACAAATATTATTGCAATAAAAGCATAGACACCTTATGGCTATTATTTATAAATATACGAAATTGTTTGTATTTTAGTCCTAATTACTTAATTTGCAAACATAATTATGATGGTTTTGACATCAATTAATAATAAAAAAACTAAAGCAAGGGATTATAAATACTTCCTCTTATACTATTATTAGGATTTCAAGGTTACCGTAAAGCAAAATCTACTTTGATAAACTATTAAGAAACGCTCCTTTCATGTTTTTCCTGTATTTCATGGCTATTTGTAGCTTTTATTTACGTACCGCTTTCATGGAATGAGAAAAAGAATAAAAATGAAAAGATACGGAAACAAAAAAGAGCGTGAAAATGGCCTTAATATGAAATCTGAACAATGTTTTAAAAAATATTTAGGCATTTAGAAAGACTGGCATTGAATTCATAAGCAAAAAATTCATCGAAATTTTAAAGATTCAAATACTTAAAATTATTCACGTAACTTCTTCGAATAATTAATTACACCTCTTTTCGATCACTCCAAACTTTGTAATTAAAATAGCATCGAAAATTGTCAATTCAAACTTAACATGAATTAGTTTTAGGGAATAAATCGTACTTATGATCAGGTAATGAGTTCTAATCCTGACAAAATCGAGGATTCATCATGATCACTTATGGCAATTGTAGCATGTATAATAAGTTATGGAGGCAATATCCTTCTATTGGTATGAAAAGGAGAGTGCAAACTCATACCTTGACCTCATCACTTGAATATAGTTCAAAATTACGTGCTAGACGGAGTGCTTAATGGTATCCGTAGTTATGGAGTCTAGTTTAATGATATCCGTAGTTATGGAGTTAGGTTTAATGGTATCCGTAGTTATGGAGTGTTAATTACCGGAGTCGGTAAAAACACCCAGTCTAAAACATTTATAAACAATATTAAAGAGAAATAATCTACGTTAAACATCTGAATAGGAAGTAGTTTATTTTACATTATTTGATACAGCTAGACAGAAAAGCATAAGAGCGGTAATTACTTTAAAAAATAGGATTGCGATTGATCATTTTTGCAACTTTTTAGTAGAGTTGCCAATCAACCATTGTTAAAGGTACGATATAGTGATTTGATATAAAATGTATTTTACCAATTTCTGTTGATATTACATCATATCAGTCGAGTAGCATGATATTTTAATTCATGATGTAAGTAGGCCATCTGGAAATTAGCAATAAAACAATTACTCTTTTCAGAAAATTAATTCCTACTTTTTGTAAATAGTTTTTATTACAATAAACGGCAAAAGTTAGGACAATAAAATATAAATGAAATTCAAAGCAATCAGTACTTTGTTTAAGAATTATAATTTATTTTTGAAAGTAATTGTATTAAATTCATAATTATATAAAATTCTACTGTAACATTATTTTTAAATCATAAGGAATTTCTAAAACTAAATTTCCGTAAGTATGTTTTTTATTTGAATTTGTTCTATTTTTATGGAAAAAATGTTTATTTTAAATATACATTTTTTGCCTTCATCAAACATAAATTATAGAAGCTTTCAGAATTCATGAAAGACGAGGGAAAACTGAATATTTTATAGTTTGATTCCGATTCACAAAAGTTGAGAAATCTCCATATTCCATTCTTAAATACTAGATATCAATAAACTAAACAGTACGCAAATAAAAATGTTTTCAATTTCTATTGATTTTTTTAATAATATTAATTACTTTTGTTGAACTTATCTATCTATCTATCTATCTATCTATCTATCTATCTATCTATATATATATATATATATATATATATATATATATATATATATATATATATATATATATATATATATATATATATATATATATATATATATATATATATATATATATATATATATATATATATATATATATATATATATATATATATATATATATATATATATATATATATATATATATATATATATATATATATATATATATATATATATATACATTGTGCTTTTTAACAAAAACTTTTAAGAATGTATTCGTTGTACTCGTAATTAGAAAGATTCATTCTACATTATATTCTGGATCTTAGTGCAAATATTTTGTTTTAAAAGTATTTTGTAATCGGTTTCTTAAAAATATGTTCAGAACGAAAACTGCTCCTTTGTTATTTTTAAGAACAGCTTACGAAATGTTCATGAACGAAGAGTTTTGGAATGTAAATGTTTCCTAAGCAATTGTGAAAACATTTTCGAGAATCTTTGAGAATAATGAAATGTTATTACTTTAAATAATTCAATATTCTCATAAATCTTAGACCTTAAAAGAAAATTTATTTCTACTTATATTTAAATCTACTGATTTTAATATCATTCTTATTATTAGAATAATAAAATTTTGTTTTGTATTCAAAGTTTCATTCAAGGATTATTAAGCGAAAAATCTTTATTTTTGAATAAAAAAAATTGCGGAATGAAAAATATATTAATTTACATGACTATGTAACTAATAGAAGTTTATGTAGTGACATTACCAATAAAAATATTCTGCTAAATGTAATACAAACAATTTACATAAATGAAATTTTGGCAATATTAATTTCCTAAATCTCAAAATAAAAATAATTCAATTATTTTCTCTAATTATATAATAAAATAAAATATATTAAAAGTAATAAATTGATAACATTATAAAGATAAAAAGGAAACTGGATTAAATATTCCAATTTCTAATAATCTCTAAATTTAACTTTTGCTAACAATTAATTTGAAAAATATATATTGTAAAGTTAGATTTTATAAACTTTAATATGTTTCATAAAACTGAGTTTCTATAAAATATTATTAAGTTTGACGCTGAGAAAATCAAAATAATTTTCTTTGGATAAACTGTACAAATACTTACATATTTATATATGAGACAAACAAAACCTTAAAAAAGAGATTATCTGTTACTAAGGATGTAATACTTATTAAAGATGTTTTTGTTTATAAATGTACACAAATTTTGATGTGAGAATTATCTCTGATTTTGATAAGAAAGATTTTGTAAACTGAAATCTTTATATTTGTTAAGATGTCTTACGAGGTTTGATAGTATCGATTATATTTCATAAATATTGATCTTATCTAAGAATAATATTTCTTAGATATGATCAAAATTTATATGTTAGCAGGGAATATATTCAGCTACGTCTATTTCATCTGATAACCGTTGATGGGAACTACAATTATCAAATCGGAAATAAATAGTCGTAGTTGAGTATGTTATCTTACGAAAATGGAACCTAAACATTAAAAATGTTCTAATTAAATCCCTTTTTTTCAAATCACAGGAATTACGATGGTTTAAATTTTTTTATATTTATAATGACTTTTCGGGTATTTCGGATACAATAAAGTATTCCCATTTTTGATGTTTAAACTTTATAACAATTGATTAAGAAATTGGCATCTTTTAAAAGTCAAATATTCCTTAAACTTTGGAGACAATAACTTTTCCTGAAAATACATTATAATCATTGAAAGTTTGTTTTTAAGGCAAAAAACTTTGTAGTTCAATTGATCACAGACTCTTAAAAAATAACAAAATAAATTATAGTATAGTTAATAACTTTGAGTTTTTCGTTGAAATTATTATATCGAGCTATTTGGTGTGTGGCAAATAATTATGCAGATGAAAAATCCTTAATAAAATTAAGTGAATGTTGTCAAAATAAGCAAAAGTTTAAGATTAAAATGTTAAAGAATTTTTTCAAAGATATATTATTATCAAAGATCTATATATTAGAAACATTTAAAAACTTGAATTCATAAATAACATTTAAAAGTTTTTGACGTATAAAAAGTTTTTGTTCTGAACATTATACTAATTCAAAAAACATGTGTTAAGTAAAATTCGTAATCAGAAGGATTTTTGGAATTTTTCAAAATCAAACCATAGTTATTTAGTGAAAGTAAACATAACAAATTTTCCCAAAATTAATTTTTTTAATTAAAAAAATATCTTAAATGCTACACCGCTGGCATTTAAAATAGCTTGAATCTTGGAGAGGATTCAAAATTTGGTGTACTTTTTGGTGCTTAGGTTTTCTTGAATTGTTAATAAAAATTTCTCAAGAGTTCAATGATTTAAATAAAATTTTATTAGTTATAAAAGAAACCACATTTATTAAAAGTTTAACGAGATGATTAACCATAATAATAATAATATAATCGTTTTTAAATATTCTAAACATTCCTACTATTATTAACAATAATAAATTATCTTTAAATAATAGCATAGAATAGTCTCAACATCCATTCAACTGATTGTGTGAATCTACTTTCTTCCGTTCATTTTATAACAGTTTTAAGATCACTTCCAACTATAAATATATTTTTCTCTTTAATGCATTTGAATATATATATATATATATATATATATATATATATATATATATATATATATATATATATATATATATATATATATATATATATATATATATATATATAAATGCCGAAAAGCCTGCCATAGAAATGCCCTTCATTGTATTCCAAGTGAAAGAAGAGTCTAAAAATAAATGAATTTTCTTTCCTTTTATGTTATTTCCTTCTTCTGTAATGAGAGCATGCCTTTACTCTGGAAACAAGAAACGCATATTTTCTTCCGCAATTCCCATTTTTTAAAAGATTCAACAAGGTATCAAAATTGATAAACTTAACCTCAAATCTAGACGAAGATAAAGTATGAAGAAATTTTGTATCTGTTCACGCAATAATTAGATCTATGGAGGAAGTTACTAAACTGGAGATAAGAAGTGAAATAAATGTTCCTTTCTTTCTTTAAAGCAAGAAAATGATGAAAACTTCTGTTTAATTTTTCATGAAACACAAATTCTCTCTGAACATAAACTATATTAAATGAAATCTGTCTGAAAAAGTCAAGTGAGTAGATTTAATAATGGATATGAGACCAGAGACTTGATTTGTAAAATTTAACTTGATATTTCCTGTCTTTTATTCTCATTAACTACCTACAACATTAGAAATTATTCGAACACATTTTATTTCCTTCATTAACTTTAATTCCTTTGTCAGTATTTCGTAAATTCTCGTATGAGTAACATGCTACTTACACACAAAAATTAGAAAATTTGAATATGCGAAATCGTTTTTATATTGCTTGAAGTATTACATTTTAAATTTTAAACATATTGTTTTGTTATCAATTTTTTATTACAGCTTAAATTTCTACCATAAACTTATTTTATATTCAAAATATTAATAAACAATGAAAAAATTCGTAAAATAATTGTAGACATTCTGTAAATTATTGCTGTAACAAACGAATATGTACCTCTCTGCTGGTGCATTGATTATATTGTTTGTTGTAAAGATTAGCTTATAATGTTGATATCTGATATAATCACTTGATATTTTTTGTTTACGTTGTAAGCCTGGTGCTGACTGTATTAACGCATATTGATTAAATACAACTTGTATTTGCGCTCGTAGGACGAGGAATTTTAAGGAGGTCAACACAGAGACGTAATTCTCCTTATTCGGAATTATATGGTGGTTAATTATCTTTCAGGACTTCAAATCTGGAAATTAGTAGTTAGAATCATAATACAAAAATAAAATTATGTAAAACCCTTATTTAATCAAAAGTTTTTTTCTCATAATTTTTAAGGAAAATACTTTTCAAATAAATAGGACAATTTTAAAGAAACATAAGATTTAAATATGGAAAAAGCAAATTTTAGTAAAACTGAGATATATTGGAATGGTATTGCAAAATCCATAAATTGTTAGAGATAAGGCTTTTTCAGATTTCTTTAAATGTACAAATATTTCCTGAGGTAATTTATAATCTTTCATAAGCATTTTTTATTGATGATTAAGTATTGTTTTTAAAATGAAATATATTTCTATCATCACTTTTGTTGAGAAATAGAATGAATGCGCATTATTTTAACAAAAGGTCAACTTGAAAAAAGGCTTTATCAATAAGCTACGAAATACTTTAATATTTGCGGATCTACTTTATAAGAAACTTCACTAAAACCTATCAAATTAATAATAACTACAAAATATAATTTATTTATCCTTATCTTATTTTTGGCTTTTTAAATTAGAGACATCTGTAATTTAAATACATGTAAATCAATACAGTAGGAATCCCTTATTAAAGAAATTGTAATAGATTTAATATGTCTAATTAAGTATTATAAACTTTCTATTTAATAATGCTTAATTTACTTCAATTTTTCTTAAAACTTACAAACAGCCATTTAAAATAACAGAATAAACAGAAAAGATATTCCACTGGTATATTGCAAGATATAACTTGATAACTATAACATCTAAAAAATTGTAAACACAAGTACTAGTGTCCAGAAAATATTCTAACTATAAAAACTTAAAGTTTTATCCCAGGATGTGATTTTATCCAATAAAAAGTAATATTAGAATTTCAATAAGACTAACAAGAGACAGGTTGGAATTAGAATTATAAAATCTTATTATTAATTCTATGTATAGAATGTAATAGAATATGTATACGAATAACTTTTATTTTATTATACAACGTCTGGAAGAAACAATGAATACATTAAACTGAACTTTCTTAAGCTAAAATCTTAGCTGAGATGATTTCAGTAGCGTTGACATTTGATGAAAGGTTTTATGATAAGTTTCATTAATCCTAATTATAGCTAATGATGACCATTATTATGATTGATGGAATTCAGCATGGAATCTAATATCTTTCATGAACAGGTGTTCGCAATAAGTGAAAGATATACAGAATGCGCTAGTGAGTCTAGTAGTCGAACAACTGCAATTTCAAGAAAGATTATGCTAAAGTTCACTGACTTAACGATAAAATAAGTTTTTAGAATGAAATAGGATTGTTGGCATATAATTTCAATTTTCTGGAAGTGGAAAATTATTATATTTTTTGATTCCAAATGCACATCTTTTAAACTGAATGAGAATAATGAGAATGAGAATAATAATAATGAGAATTTTTCACTTTTCTTCTTGAAGACTTTGAATATATTTTAGTATTCATAACAGTTCTATCTTACAGTAAAATATTACCAATGTTCATTATCCCTTAACTACAGCTTGTTTTAACTTGTCTGCTATTCAGTATGAAATGTGGGAGCAAAACATTTCGGTCACTCTTGCTAACTTTCCAAAAATTTGCAGAACATTTAGTAAGCATAGCAATTATTGTTCTGTTATTTTAAAATGACGTCAGCTTTTGAAACAAATGCGATCAACAAATATTTATTCTGATGTAAGATAGTTATTGAACTCTTATGGCCTATGCGATCAAATTCTATATACATGGTATTACATTAGGCATCCTTCGATTTTTCAATGGCGCCAAGACCTTCCGAGTTTGCACCAAATATCACATTGAAGAGGCCAGTCCCAAAAATCTTTTAGGCTGCGCTGGTCTACTTCGTGAGGATCTCCTAAAGGAGCCCGGTTTGGCTGTGTTGAAATGAAAAGTGGACGACCTCATGGATCTGATTTCAGATCAGGGGGATTAGTAAGAAGAAGACATTAGGCATTTCATAAAGGGCTACATTAGTACGGTGTATATCCGCAATAACCAACATATGGAGTTTCTTTCAATTTTCCTCATCAATGATGAAAATTCTTGAGGTGCCATAAAACAAGATTTCATGAGAGTAAAGTTGAATTTAACCTAACCCCACCGGTATGGATGAATTAATTCACTCTGATAAGTGATTTTGGCGTATATGTATAACTCTTGTATGAATGTTAAATACTACATAAATACTCTTCTATTATGGCTATACTGAAAATGATGAAATTCTAATTTTCGATGTTATATTTGATGGTTGCATTGATATAAGCATCTTCTAAAGAAGCCTATATATCTTGGCATTTTCTATATCCATGATGCAGAATCTGATTCTTCTTATATAATCGTGGGTTCTTACTCATCTAGTTTGCAAATTAATAAACTTATGAATAAACTAACTACTTACAGGTGATTCGAGCATCGATATTTTAGAGTGCATCGTGGTTACATAAATTCAAAATATTAAAACTGCATAACCTATATAGATTGGTATATCATACAGTTAGGACATTAGATGCTTTAAAAGATTTTTGACAATTTTATTTTTATTACGAATATATAAAACTCTTGTAAATTCTAAAATACAATAAGATAATATTTCTCCAAGAGTTCATCACAAGTTAGGTTTCCTTTTCTCTCTGTCTAGGAAAGGAATTAAATCATAAAGTTATACAAATATCATATCAACTTAATTATTAGTATTTCTTATTTCAAGTAATTAAAAATATCATGATGTTGCATTTCAATGCAAATTATTTTTTATTACAAAAATTTAATAATATATTAAGAAATTAAAAAAACAATATGCGCGTATAATTGAAAAAGCCGAATAGTTCAATATTTGCAGATAATTTAAAATAATTCATTCAAACATTATATAAAATAAAATAAGCAACTTAAGTTTAATTTTTATAATATTTATATTAGTTTATGTTTCTACACTCTCTCCCTTCAGTTTATAAAATACATTTTTCTAATTTTACTTTTTTTATAGAACTCTGTTTAATGACTTTATTTCAAAATTTTGAGTAAAAATAAATGTAATAAATGCAAAAATACAGAAATATTTAATATATGAATAGCATATCTAATGTTATACATGCCAACTATCTGTATAACAAATAAAAGAAAAGCAAATTCAAATATAAAATCTTCGAAAAGATATGAATTCCCTCATACTGAAATAAATAATGATTATCGTTTCTATATCAATGAGTTCACGTTTTGAAAAAATAATAGTACCTAAATCTTAAATATTTTGTACGAAAAATAGAAAAAGAAATATAAAATGCATGATAAAGTAACATAAAATATATTATTTGAAAGAAAAATCTTGTTGATGTTCTACAGTATTAAAAGAATTGATAAGCCAATAAAATGAATTTGGAAAAATATTGTATACAAAAAGTTATTGTAAAATTACCTATCTATCATGAATTTGCAAGTCCATTTTATATCAAAAAGCTCTTTGTGATTATAATTATAATTTATGATATCTTGAAATAGCAAATCAACTATATTAATACTTTTTTTTAAATCAACCAGTGAAGAATCTTGTTTTAAATTAATTAATTTTATAATTTAGCTATTTCACTCTAGCACTATATTAATAATTTATGGTATTACAAATAACCTGGGGACATATTTTAGAAATTTATCTCACAAAAATAAAAAACAATACTTGCCTAGTTATCAAATTATCGATGCAAATTGTGGAGTACATATTCTGTTAATTGTGATCCAAATTTTTTTAAGTACTTAAATTTCATTTCAAATAAAAATCAGCGTTTTTGAGCAAATAAACATTTCTTGTCGATAGAATTTTAATCAATTTTACTTTTTACTATTTTTCTGCTTTCAAACTCAATAATGTTTTGCAAGCACATCATAGAAAATTGACCTAAGTGAATTCACCTAATTAAAATTTTGGAATTAGTAGTACCGCTGAAATTTCTTGTGTTTCTTGGAAAAGTGCTTGAACGAGACTAAAGCATTATTTACATTATATCATGAGAAAGATAATAGATCTGTACTATGTTTTGAACCTTTGGAACAAACACGTTATCGATAATCAAAGTTTATTTGCATTCTTTGTTGTTAAACTTTTACTCAAAACAGCATTGAATGTAAACTGAATTATAACGCTTTAAAAGCTTCATTATACTTAATCTAAGTCGTGAGTATACGTCTAAAATTTCTGAGAATTGTTGTTATGAAATTATTGATATGATTTCACTTAAATCGTATTAATGATCATGCTCTCAAATTATTCTGATATAACATTAAATTCATTGTTATTTTAAATCTTTAATATTATTTAATAAGCTTATCACTATAGAAAAATTAAATTTTTATTTCATAATATATAGATTTAAAAAAGGATAGTCTCGAAAAAATATGTTATGAGAAATATCTGAAGCCTAAATTAACAATTCTTTAGTGTTTTGCAAACATTATATCGATGAGAAAGTTAAATGATTTTTTGAATAAACTGAATTTTAATGTATTTACATGGTTGGTTGTTGGTTGGGTTTTATGGCTTGTATTTATATGGATATACAGCTTGAACATATTAAAAAAATAAAAATTTAAACAATTTACAAGAGTTAAAAAATTACAAATAAAGTTTGCACATTCAAATTCAGCTCTAAATATGGATTTCATTTTAATGTATAGATATTTATTTTTATTTTTTTATAAATCACTATTTTTCTTCAAAAATGCTTTCCTTAAAACCTTTAAATTTAAATCTAAATTTTTTACTTAGTAAAACAGTTTAAATCAGGCTTTGTGCAAGAATGTATGAAGGAATTGTGCAAGATGTATGAGGGCCAAAGAGTTTTCTGCGTTTCACCTCCAATGGGACGTTAGTGTGATTCACTCTCTAAAAAATTAGCGATGCACATGCACTATCCATAAATATTATAAATTTAAAAAAGCATTTAAAATATTATTTTTTCATTTAAAAAAACCCTCTCCGACAATGGCACTGACTAAACAGAAAACACACAACTCTCAATACCCTTATCCAAAAAAATACACGTCTCTCAACACTGACTACAAAATACACACGATTCACAACACTGACCCCTCAAAATACACACGACACACAATACTGACCCCCCAAAAACACATAAATCCCAACACTAAATTCTCTCCCTCAAAAAAAAATCTTGTTTTAGTAACACAAAAATATCTAGACACATGGTTTTTTGATTGATTTATTTAAAAAGTATCCTGTTCAAAATTAAAACTGCTACACCAGAAAGAAACAATAAGAATTAAATTTAAATTGTTCTACGTATTAATAGTATAAGTATGGGGTTAAAATTTCAGATCAAAAGGACAACTGCGGAAAAATCATAATTGATAACGTTTTTGAAGTTTTCTAATATCATTTTTTATTGTAAGCTTCAATACAACGAAAAGCAATAATGGCATATTGTGTACATATTAATACTGAGCTATTACTGACCTCTAACATAAGATAAATTAACTAAATTTTTAAAAAATTGCCTCATCAAGTAGTTTCTTAAATGTTCCATTAAACTGTTTTTCATTGTTTTAGACATCCCTACAGCTATCTTCATGAAAGCAGTTGTACTTTGCCTTGTTGGAAAAAAACTTCTCATAATTGTGCCATTATATACAAAATAACGATCCACCAGATATTTTAATCTTTGATGAACTAATTCATTCAGTCCGGTTCTAAGAAATATTGAAAATCAAAAGAAACAATGCATCGATTCTCTAGCATACATTGCAGCACATACGAAAGGTAAAATTAAACTTCTCATCCTCTTCCAAACAAGAATAAAACTGTCTCCAAAAATAAAACAAGATCTTTCATTCTAATCAGTTCTAATTCCATTGAACTGTTATCCAAATTTCGACAATTATCATGGCTGTAAACTTAAGTCAAAAGTATGATCTGCATTTATTTTGGGAAAAATAATTGACTCAGATATAATTCATTTGGGGAAAATTATTGATTATGATATTTAAATAGACTGGTATTTCTTTTGATTTTTCTATCACTCAAACCAAAAACCGAAGAAAATATTTTAAGTAACATGATCAGATAGTATCCTTTCAAAACACAATGTTCAAAACTATTATGTAACTTTTTAATTCTCAGTAGTTTTCAGCAACTATAACAAAGAGCATTTATTAATTTTGACTACCATAGCCAACATTGTTTCTAAATATTGATTTAATCAACATTATGAAAATGGAGGGAACATTAATTTGAGCACCATAAATTGATGTGGGATTTTAACAGACATAATATACCACTATTTCAGCATGAATTATTTCTAATATTTACTTTACAGGCAGCACACCAAAATCTTAGGAGAATCATTTTTGTCTATAAATATTTCAACAATACATTCTCATTCTTCAGATTTGAAATATTAATTATTTACTTGAGGACATCAACTCTTGTATAAAATTCAGCTCTATTCTTACAATTTTGTTTATCATGTTTTCATGCTGAGCATTATGTATAATATTTTAGTAAACAAATAAATATTGCTGATCGTATTATTTTGTCATTTTTAAAATCATTTCATTAAGGAAGGAAAAAATATACAAAAACATCAAAATCAAAAACCAATATGTGACTACCAATTTTTATAGCAATACCTATGAATGGTAAATAAGTTGAAATACTTATTAAAATGAATTAAATTGAAATGTCTATTAATAAAATAAAGTCTGTATAGTTACTTAACTCTTATTCTGATAGGATACTTTCTGACTTACCTTATTGATATTCATATCTCGAGTTCTTGAAAATTGCGATTCTTCTTTTCTTTACCATATGTCAATATTAATCAAGTCATTGGAATAAAAAATGTTATGGCTTTATATTAAAATAAAAATTCTTTCTCTTTTATTTTTTCCAGTTCATAATTCATAAGAATAGTTTCAAGGTCGTAATATTACCTTCATTAAATAACAACATGGACCATCATATTAATTAATTTTTTTTTTATTCACAGACTTTACACAACGAGCCGAGCCAGACAAGTTTTTCTTATTGAGACATGTAATCAAATCAGTTCTATAAATAGAGATTTCATTTCTATTTTGACAGACAACTAGATTTTTTTTTAAAATTTCATAAGCTTCAATATTAATAAATCGTTGAAAATATGATAAATTTGTGAAATATATTTGTTTCAAAAGCCATAAATATAAGCTTAATATCTCTAATGAAAAAAGTGTTAAATAACTGGTAAAAATACCGTATTAATTTTATTGATGTAGTTAGAGAAAGCAGGTTTTTTTAGCTCTTTAGTAATTTAACAAAATAAAAAGGAAATTGTTTATTCTTTAGAAATAAGAAATTCTTAAGCTTTTTGCCATAAAACTTTCAATATTAGAATGGTTGGAAAATATTTTTGGATTTGTGCATTTGTATTAAAATTGTAAAAATAGTACCAAAAGAAAACGTCAATTCACTATTTCATGCTTCTTTATCAATTCATATATCAAGTTCATTACTTTTAAATTGTTGACATCTTTCTCCCGTTCTTCTAAATCCTTCTAAATTATTGATACTTTTCTTCTTCACCAACTCATTAATACCTTTCTCCCAAAAATAACATACTATCAAAACTTATGAGCCTCAAAAAAAGTTTTGTAACACTTAGCCCTTGAAAGATTATAAGGTTGCTTGCAATTTTTCAAAGGCTCAGTGGTTAATGAAAATCAGTAAATGTGATGTTGAGCATCACTTTTACTGTATAGTCCTGCGTTTTCTTGTGAAAGCTTGACAATTTCTCCATTAATAAGATTTTTTTTACCTTTTTACCATAATTTGAGCAAATTTTTACCGAACCTAAATATCATTATCACTGTCAAAGACTTCATTTCGTTTCAGTCAAACTTAGGTGGAATTTTCGTGACTTCAGAACACGGTTTACAATTTCTATGTTAAGAATCCTATATTAAGAATGAGTGATCTCTTTGGAACATTTTGTGGCGGACTTCTTGACTTGAATCATTACTCCTTTTTTTACTTCTATTATTGGAACAGACTTATTTCTCATAAATGTAAAATGTCATTTAAGAACTCGTACTTTTTGTAGTCATTTAGTATCTGATTTCAGTTGTCACATTGACTAATTATTTTTTATGATAATTTGTAGGGTATCATGCCTAAGATGTTGTACTTTTATGTGGTGTGCGTTTACATGATGTATGTTTTTGATTCCTCGTAGACGATTGTAAAATGAAGATTTTAAGTTCCAATCACGAGTGATCTGAGCTCTTAGACCATTTTTTGAACTAAGTCATAATGCTGTTTCCTTTCGAAATTTTGGTTTTAAAAAGAACTTCCAATATTCAGTTACAATAATACTTAATAAAATTGCTTTATTGCATGATATAGAGTCCATTTTACACAATGGTACTCAAAATCATATTCAACCACATACTAAAATAAATTATAACTTAAATTGTTATCTTCCCTGCTTCAAATCTAACTAATAACTCAAACCAAATCGTGCTCAAAATAAATATTACTTCTTTTTCTTTCAAAAATATTTTTGACGCACTTTCTAAGGAAAAAAAAACATTTGTCAATATTTATTTCAAATTAGAAAATCATCTGTTCATGCATCTGCACTTAAAAATCAGAAGAAATCTTACAATTGCTTTTGTAAATTCAACTATTAAAGAATGGATGACGTATTCTGTTCTGATTTTGCTTCGATTAAATTATTTGTAATAAAAATCTTTTGCTAAAAATTTAAATTGAAAAATAGAATGTATCATTGTGTAAATTTTCAGCAAAATTAACTTTACACTACTAAACTCAAAATTTCTTAGTACTGTAAAATTAATTTTGCTTGAAATTTACACTTTAATACATTCTGTTTGCAGACGTATGAATAAATTTGCAACAAAAAAGTTGCGGTTACATTTATCAAAAAGTTTTGAAATCGTCTTGACCCATGGCATTTCCAATAAAAATTCTATTAAAAAATTTTTATTGATTTTTTTGTTATTGTGTTATTTTATGAAGTGTTTCGAATTTTCCTATTTATTTAAAAATATGCTTTTATTAATTAGTACAAAATAAAAATACTTGGATTAAATATGTTGCTTGAATAAATTTATTTCCTTTAAACTGTTTGACACTTAGCTATTGTTGTTTCAACAGCATGCTTCCCTGTTCCTAGTAGCGAGTTGGGCTCTTCTAATTAGACAGAAGCAGCTAGGTCTTCGTTGTTTTGAAGTAGAGAACAAGCAGAAGACCCCAATACTTAACCTGCCATTCCCAGGTCCATCATTTTACTAGGAAGACATTGCTAGAACGTTCAGTTTTAAAGTGCCCCAATCACCTTTAGTGGACATGACGGATCTTTGGTTAAGAGGGATTCGAGCTTACTACATTCAGATAATGAGAAAGACGCTCTAACCAACCAGGCTACCCCATGGCTTAGATATTTATCTATTATATCTCAGTCATCTTTAAATATAACTAACAACTTTTTTTATTTAAATTCAAAATATGAAGTCAATGCTTCGTCTAGAATTTTCCTCTTTAAGCTTTTATACCCCATTAAAGGGGGAAAATTTGAATGCAATAATTTTGTGTAAATCATCTCTAAAAAGAAAGGTTCCTGATTTGCTGACAAACAGTCAAGCGAAATGATAATTTTTACTAGTTCATTTTCCATAAATCCATTTCATGAATTCACAGAAAAAATGGCTTGTCACTACAAAACAATAAAACGAGGAATTTTGAAATGGAAAGTTCTAGATCTAACATAAGAATAGTTTGGATTAAAATATTGATAAAATCTGCTAGAGAAGTCAAAATCAAATATCTTATAAAATGTACTTACTCAAGGATTTTCTTTTATCTAACAGTCGTATTAATATTTAAAATTCTTTTCGTTCAATCTCTAACTTAATTATAAGCGATTATCCAATAGCCACTAAACCAATATAAGAATTTTTAATCATGTCATACAGAATTAATCTTTTCGCAAGGACCATTATTGGTTTTTGTTAATTCTAATCTCAGTATTTATATGATAAAATGGTAATTTATTCTTAGCTTTAATTCATACCAATAAAATCATTCATATAGTGGTACATTATTTTCAGCGAATATCAAATGTTAATGTGTATCAAATGTACACTATCATAAAGAACATTTCTCTTCACCATCCAGTAGATTTAAATTTGAATCCTAGATGATATTTTGTATCTTTAAAGATTCTTAAAATTTAGATCCAGGAGACCATTATATCTCAGTTTTAATGCGACGCAGTATAATAAATTTTAATTATCGAATTATTTTAATTTCCAAATATAACACTTTGCACGTAATATGATAATGATACATATTATTTATAAACTCATAAATTTTGTGTGACTTTTATTTAATTAACTTTAGCATATATCAATGCAAAATATTTAGGAGAAATGTCCACAGAGCACGTACTTAGTTATACATATTAATTTATTACTTAATATCTAGCTTAATTAATATTAATATATTGGAGAAGCGGAAGAAAGTTATTTTTGGTTTCAACTTCTTTCCTCATTAAATTGTCTTGTCTCATAATTTAGATTATTTTTAAAACCATGTTTTGACGAAACATAAATTTTAGTTATTCTGCATTATAACACACTTTCGGAGGGATTCCAAACTTTTGTCCACATTTTTTGAGTACTTTTTACAAATATCATTAATTTACAGGGCAAATATTGTTTAAAAACTTAAGTTTTTATAAAAAAAAAGGTCAAACCTATAATTTATCATATTAAATGGTTTCACTTTTACTAAATTTCTGAAATTTCCTTAATATCTTTCTCGATATATAGTTACATACAAAATTGATTACAGTTTTATAAATATAAATATCAAAAGTTTTAATGGAACCTACATATATATATATATATATATATATATATATATATATATATATATATATATATATATATATATATATATATATATATATATTATATATATATATATATAATCATTTAATATATACAAGGTCGCGTAGCATAAAATGTGCTAAAAAGTATATTTTTAAAAAATCTCTCTTATTATTTAAAATTTTATAAATTTTTTCTCATGAGTTCCTATGGTTTTATCCACTCAAAACATCAAAATAGACACTCAAACAAGAAAAATAAAGGGGAATTTCCGATGAATAATAAATGCGATGTTGATACGCAAATAATAAAATAGACCATAAAATACTTACATTATCTCAATCTAGTAAATGTGACACATGATCAGAATTCCCCACACGTAAAAGCATTGGCATGATATTAATAAAATAATTGATTGATTTTTTTATTAATAAAAGAATCAATTATAAAGATTATAATGTTCTGAGCACACATTTAATTTCATAAGTCATTTTGATTAATAATTGGTATTTGCATTGGCTATACAAATGGTCAAACCATGATATCTTAATTATAATGGATGTTAGAAGTGTCAAGATATTCGGCTGCCTAAGGGCGAATATCTGTTCCAAGTAGACAGCTCATAGTGCACAGCATTACAAGCAACATTTATAATAGTGTTGTCTTTATAATAGGATATTAGTTTCGTACTGTTAAATACTGATAATTAAACAAAAATTAAGACTTTAAAAAATAGAATGCAGTTCATGCCTATGTAAGAAGCAGCTACAAGCAGTATTGTAAAAATATTCTTATGTAGGAATAATTTTGTAATACAGTGTTTTTTGATTAAGACTTTTTTGACATTTATCATAGCAATACCTTAATTAACGATTTCTTTTCAGATAAAGTGGATTAAAACGTACTTAAAACTAGAAGTGAAGCATGAGAATATACATGAATTGTTTTTATTAATTAAATTTCTTTCATTTTCATATGTCAACGCCATTCACTTGAAAGGCTCAAAGTTTATTTTTAGTTAAGAATATTTG
This sequence comes from Latrodectus hesperus, assembly GCA_037975125.1. NCBI lineage: Eukaryota > Metazoa > Arthropoda > Arachnida > Araneae > Theridiidae > Latrodectus > Latrodectus hesperus. Next base: position 85,350,394 of record CM075853.1, read on the forward strand.
ATTAATATTATATAAATAAAAATTTAGTTAAGCAATTTAGCACCATAATACACTTGACTGAAAATATGTGCTAAAAAGAAAAAGATATAAAAAAAGATTGAATGAAGATATCTTGCAATATCTGGAAGATATATCTGTCTTAAAGACAACCTTTAACTTTCTATGAATTTTAACTCATGGGAATTTGATATTAATAATTTTTAACTAATTATGGTATTATTTTTATAGAAAGACATTTGTACTATTCATTCTCAAGGAATAATATTTTAAGACAAGTTTAGGATGCACAAATTTTAAAGAATATAAATTTCTGAAATTTCTCTTAATGATGAAACAGTTTGCAATTAGAATTTTAAAAAAGACATAGAATGTTTTTCAAATATGCAGCATCATGAATGTTTTGCGATTTGCGTTAGATGCCTCTGCAGTGGAGAGAGAACCAATAATTCTTAGATTTTATTTTTTGTTTCTTAGCGAATAAATGTTATGTCTTCAAAGATTTGCACTATAAAATGTTTATTAGGGTTCAACAAACTCTATTTCAAACAATATATAACGTTATAAAAAAGAATACAAGACCCTCCTTTCTAAAATAAACTTATGAAGTACCAATTATTCTCTCTTTCCCATAATCTTTGGTAAATGACATAATATTATACAATCTTTTCTTAAATATACATTTTGTCTTCAGTAGTCTTAAATCTATAAATCTACTAAATAAAATTGGATGTACGCATAATACAGAAGTGTGTATTAGCAAATAAAATTTGAGCTTTATCTTCATTTTCGAGTGAATTTGAACATTTTAGTACAACAAGAAACGAATTAATATTTAAGGAACAAGTCATTTTTTGATGATTTTAAAATTTTATTAAGTGTAAGATACATAAAAATGTTATATGCTAAGTAAAAAATAAAATTATCATAATCTTTTCAGGAATAAGTTTCATGTTTGTAATTACATAAAGCAGTTAATTATGTGTTTTACTTTTATACATTAAAAGTGCAACAGCTGCATTAAAAAATAAATTTCCTAATTAAAACAAGGCAATTCTCTATCATCATTTTTTAATAGTTAAGTTAGTTAATAGTTAATATGGAGGACTCTACGCTATCATTGTATATTTATTAGCATTATTTCAAAATCAGGAAAATGAATTTTTACTTTAAAATAATTTTACCAGCTAATTGGAAGCAAATAATTTACTTTAAACTCAGTTTCTGATAAATATTTATACTATACAAAGTCATGTGATTTATCAAAGAGAAAATCTGTTTCGATTTTGAAAGCATTAAAAGCCTATGAGTTTTGGTTTTTAAAAATGTAATTTGCAGTTTTTGAAACTACCGTAGTTGATCTATACTTGAAAGATTTAACTAATACCATTTTTTCCTACAAATAATTCCTTGGATGAGGATAATAATAATATACAACAAATACATACATGAATAATTTTTTACGCAGTTAGTGACAATCTTTTCAACAAGACAAGGAAGAATGATTTCAAATTACACATAAGGTAATAGTTAATTAACTGTATTATTCAGAAGAACAAGTGCAAATACATTTATTTCCAGATTTTACTTCTAGACCTATCTTACCAACGAAAAGTTATAAAGTAATTTATGAATGTGTTTGATATCAGGCGTTATTGAAATGTTGGTAAAAGCTTAAAATACTTAGAAGTAACGGAATTTTACCCATTCCTTGAATACTGAGATGATAAATAACGCGATACTCAAGAAATAACCTGAGAAATTTATGAGCACCAATCTACCAACAGTGTATGCAGGTTATAAAAGAATAGAAGATTTGTTTCTCATTGTTCATATTGACTAGGATCAAACTAGGAACCAAAATGTTTGGTCCTACTACAAAGTCATTGTGATGACATAGCCAGAAAGTTATAATGGTTATAACAATGTCTAACAAATCTTTCTCGTATTGCATCATTCAAATCTGTTTGATAAACTTTTGACCTTATTAAGGAGAATTTAACAAACAACAATATTGAACCAAGTTACAGATATTTGCCAGTGATAAGGTCTACGCATGCATTTTATTTCTTGTCATGTTATCCCATTATGAGGCACTATAATTATGGTGAAATAAAAGTGCTAGCTCAGAGCAGATAATTTGTTGTTCAAAATGATATTGATATAAAAGTATGCACATATTTAGATTATATCTCAGATCGTCATCTGTTGCTCTATTTTTATCTTCACATAAATATTAAAATATGTAAAAAACAAGAGAAGTCAACGAATTAGGAATTAATATTCAAAAGGTCTATAAATTGCAATATTTTAACAGCAATAATTAAAAAAATCATAAATTCCTTTTCGCTCGTATATACATATTATTCATTCTGAACATTACTCGAATAAAACCCTAATTTTCCAAACACTAAGAAAATATTTTCATGAAGTGGCCTTCACCATTATACCAATTACATTCACTATTTTTTTTATAAAATCATGTTCAATTAAACTTTAATAAGGCGTCTAGGAATAAACCTTATGAAGCAATATAATGAATATTTTATTCATGCTATTATAATTGCGTGTTTCAAGTTTATACATAAGGGAAATCATTTCATGGCCGCGAAGCAAAAGTAGCTCATACTTTAGAGGTCAATGCTACACATTTCATTTTCTTGGAGTCTTTCCATTTTACTCGAAAAGCATAAGGAAACGTCACAAAATTGCTACTAAAAACAAAATTTTTATGAAACGACCCCAGAGGAGTGAAAAGTTGTCGTACAGGATCAAATCGAAAGGTCAACTCATTTATCATGTGTTATCTCATCTATTTATTCGGACTATCTAGATAAAAGAATTATAGTTCTTATATTTCAAATATTCTTAGCCAAGCTCAACTCGAAAGCACGCCAGCTAGTTCTCACTCTTGTAACACTAGGTGGTAGAAAAAAAAGTGCTTTTACTTTACTAAGTCATTGGTTCAGGTAGTCGGAGAGAGTGCCGGATGTAAAACTCGAAATGGAGCGTAAGTCAGAAGGTTTTCCCGAAAATGGTTCGTAGCGTTTTATGTTTCATACTTAACCAATTTGAACAATTTTTTCAGCCCTGAATAGAACGTATTAATTTTTGCAGCAATTTACTTGAAGTATCTTAATTCTTTTACAAGAAATTTTTATTTGTTTACTAAAAATATATATTTTTTGTTTATTATATTAACTAAAATGGTGCTTTATATATAAATTATTATTTGATAATAATGTATTAAGCAGTAAATTACATAAATATATTAAATCGTTTAAAATTTTAATTCATAACATAGAATAGAAAATGTTTTATTAATTGAAAAAATGAATGTTTTAAATTTACTTTTTCACTTATTCATACAAAATTAAAATAGAAATAGAATACATACAAAATTAGAATATAAATTTTTTTCCACTAATAAAACTCTTGCCCCATTCTTTTACAGAAAATCCAGTAAATTAAGGAATACAAATTAGAAAATTAACACCGTGATTAATTTCATAATGATAGTAAATTATAGATTTAATAATTGTAAAATCCACAATTTAAATGAAATTATTTTAAATTCTATTAGCTTATAATAGACTTCTTACTGTATAGAAAAGTTCTAAGAATTTTGCAAATTAATTTAGGCTTTTAGAATCCTTTGCCAAAATTAAAAATAAATTAAATATATCAATAAAAACATGTATAACATTAAAAAGTACTTTTTTCATGCAAAATTAAAAATATTAGATTACCTGTAAAAAAGCATTTTATTTAAAAAAATTTTAATTTTAATAATAATCATTAAAATGTAAAAATTTATTTTTTAAAAAATCTCAAAATTTTTTGCAATAGTAATAAAAAATTACTTAAAATAACCGATTATTTAACACTTATAAAATTATTTACATTTGCATTTAGAAAAACTAAAGAGAAGATTAGAAGTAAAAACTTTCAAAGTTATGGCAAAATATTTTATTTGTATTTTGTTTCTTTTGTGTATACTAGTTTAACCATTCAAATCTGATATAAAATAGGTTTTATTTAATTAAATAAACACGTTTCTTCTTAAAGTTGTTAAAAATTGAAAGAGCAAAAACTTAATGTAAATAGAAAGTTATCTGGTTAAGGTTTAGTGGTTAATATTAAATCGTATACTTCACTAAATATTAAATTATTATTTATTATAGTTCATATTATAGTTCATTATAGCTCACTCATATTATAGTTCATATTTTAAATCTGTGTATAAATTTTTTTTAACTTTTATTTATTCAATAATTGTTTTTTAAACTTTGAGGCTCATTTACTTCTGTTCTATTCAGAATCAATGTACATATGCTTAACTTTTATACCATTAAGACACTATTCTACTTTTTAAAATTATTTTGATGCATTTATTGAAATACAGAAATGTTACTGTTGCGATTCATAAAGATAACTTAAAAATTCAATAAATTACTTCAGAGAAGAGCTGTCTTTTAGAGATTCAAATTGGGAGGTCTTTGAATTCATACACTTTTTTTCATACTCATACATAATTTAGTACAATTAAGATTTATTTCCACTGGTAGTTAATAACCTTTTGTTGATTTGTTGATTATGTAATTTACAAAATTGATTTTACAAGTTGAAATTGAATTTTATTCTGTACGTGGCTTAACAATTTCATTTGAGATAGACTCGAACTTTAATCATCAGTTCCACCCAAGACATTAACACAATAAAGGAATGAAACTTTGTTTTTTAAAACGTGAAAAACTTTTCCTTAAAAATGGAACAAATAAGTTAAATGCAAACACCTTATTTGTTCTTTGAAAGTGTTAACCTAACAAATAAAATAATCTCAAGACTATTCATTCATTTTTAAATAAAATGTCAGAAAAATAATGAAAAAATTTAAGATATATGTCTTAAAATCGATGATGATGTACAAAATCATAGTTAATGCGCTTAGACGTTTAGTAATAATGATGATATCTTTCAGTAACACATAGTGACAAATATTAATCACTTAAACTATGACTGAAAACTTGTTTCAAACTGTATTTAACGAAGACGATGAAAACGCAAAAAGGAGTTGTTACAATAATTCATTGTTTTTCTTGTTAAATGTCGTAAATATTTCCCCAAATACCCACTAGATTAGATAAATAGGTGTGATAAAATTAACAAAAAGTTGGTAAATAGATTAAAATAGCTATTATTATGGTTAGGCTTGAATGGACTGAAGGACATTTATATTACAATGTATTATTTTTCTTTTTCTCAATTCCATATTTAAAAGAGTCCTAGAGTATGTTTGGAATATTTTATTAGTTTATATGTACATATTAATAGTTAAAAATAACTTAGATAAAAGATTAAATTATTAAAATGTATTTAAACTAATCCAACTTAGGCATTTTACCATGATTTAAATTCGTGAGACATATTCTTCATGCGAAAGTTTTAATTTGAAACCCAGATTATCAGAATCCAGTTTTCGAATGAAATCAGAACCTGATCCTATTCTAAATTGATATAAAAATTGTTTTAGTAATTTTTTTCATAAATAAAGTTTTTCGGAGATGAACTTTAATGTATAATAGTATGATTTTTCTAAAATTATCTCTCTTCAAGCATATATATTATTTAGTTAATAAAAATGTACTTTATGTCTTTATGTAATAACTCTTTCTCTTTTTTCGACATATTCAGTAACTTTTCAGTGTTTTTGTGGTCCTTAATAACATATTGATGGAAAATTATAACATAACTTTACTTTTTTTTGAACTGAGTCATATCAAATCAATTGGAAACGTTTCCAATGAAAAATTCAACTTCGGAAAAATGCAATAGTAAATGTGTCTATTAAATGAGACAAAGTAAAATTACAAAACGCTTGATAGTATATAAATGTTTACTTATGGATATTTATAACACTAGTAGTTACTAATTTAAAAATTCTTTTTTATCTTTATTTTCATGTATCTATGGTGGTAATATATTTAATGTATCTAACGTACCGTACTAAAAAATTATATTTTTATATTTTGATATGCTAAATAAGAAAGTCCTTTACATTATTAAATTCTAGAAAACTTTTGTATAGTTTGCTACATTATTTAATAATGTAAACTTAATAATTCCAACTATTTTAGTTAAATAACTTGCATTTTACTTTCTAACCTATAATAAATTATAATTTTTTAGATTGCTATTTTAGTTTAGGTCATTTATTGCGTCAATAGTTTTCTTTTTCTTTTACCACCAAAATACATTACATTCTTTATCGGTAAATAGTTACCTTTAGGTACTTTTATAAGTTTAATTACATTTTTAACTATTTCTGCAGCCAAAGTTTCATTTATACATCGACAAATATTTAGAGGTTTAGCATTTTCAGGATTATGAAAAATGCTTACATGTGAAAACATTTTAGAAGAAACTAAACTGTCAAAAGTTGGAATTATCTACATTTTACAAATAAATTTGTAGATGGCTCTGTTAGCAATAAATAGTTAACAACTATGCATTATTAATATGATCTTTGGGTTGAGGAGCAAATCATCTAACTTCCGGTCGAAGGGAAAATGATAATTACTATCAGATATATATATATATATATATATATATATATATATATATATATATATATATATATATATATATATATATATATATATATATATATATATACTGTGATTTCTAGATAGTGTGATATAATGTCCAAATATTGATTGTTTTCATGAACTTTTTTGTTTGTTTTCCAATTTTTTTATTACATGAAGGATTATGATTCCCCCTTAATTGTGACTCTATGTCCGTGTTTAATTAGCCCTTTTGTGCAAAAAATGGTTATTAAGAAACAAACCAAACTATTAAAATTAGTTAATTTCTTATTCCTCTCTTATAAATATTATGTGAATTAATGCTATCGATAGGAACAACAAAAGCATCCTTTCAATGAAAAGACGAGTTTTACATTTTAATTTGTAGAAAACTTTGACTACAATAAATAGTAATTAGGTTTGAGATGAATTTTATAAAAATGAACGCAAGTATTGTAATAATCTGATAGACCTTTCCTCATTAACAACTAAAAGACCTTTCCTCATTAACAACTAAAAGACCTTTCCTCAATAACAACTTATAGACCTTTCCTCATTAACAACTAAAAGACCTTTCCTCAATAACAACTAATAGACCTTTCCTCATTAACAACTAATAGACCTTTCCTCATTGACAACTAAAAGACCTTTCCTCATTAACAACTGATAGATCTTTACTCCAAACAAACTATTATGATTACGTACTTATCGCATTTTAAAGTAACAATAAATTTACGACTAAACAGTATCAGTCAAAATGTTTAAAGAAGCTGTTAAAAATAGGTCGAGCATATGAATTCATAAAACAGTAGTATAGAATCTGTTTTCAAGAACCTATCAAAGATTCTCAAACTTAAATTTATCAGTTAGGTTGCTTAATTATAATTGTAATTCCACGTTAACTTCAATATAGAAATGCATAAATTAATTAATGCCTTTTAAACACACTCAAAATATTTAAAAAACAGTTTTAATTAAAATGGGTATATAAACATACTGATACATTTATTTCACTGAACTTTTTGGAGACTAAATGGATCTGGTTTACCAATTTTAAGTGCATTTCGAATGATTAAAAGTAAAAATGCTTTAGATGGGTTTTCAACACACGAATTGTATTGATTTGCAAAATAGAATGTAAAACATATCACTCCAAACTCCGCACACAAGCCAATAAATTAATTATAAAATCTTGCTTTTAAATACCAATCAAAGATCTTTAAATTGACAAACAGACCACATAATACATTTACACCTAACATGATATGTAAAATTTGTAAACAGTATCAATAGTAAATAAAGTTTTTGTATTTTACTTTGACTTTAATCCAAAATTGTACAAAAATTGCCTCTTACACTGGAAATTAAAATGTATTATTATTTAAAAACACTCTAACACAGTTTTAGTAGGTAAATTTATTTGCTATTTTCCTTATCTTGGTATTTGATTGTGGAATTATTTTTTGTAACAACTATTTGAATATGAGAAAACAATTGCAGGAAGTTTTTTTTTAACGTTGTAATGCTTATTTTTTGCACCTTTTGTTTTTTATTTCTAAACTAAATACTTATTTAGAATTTCTTTTGTTTTTATACATACATACATACATACATACATACATACATACATACATACTATATATATATATATATATATATATATATATATATATATATATATATATATATATATATATATATATATATATATATATATATATATATATATATATATATATAATTTCAGCTAAGTTAAAATAACAGAATAAGAGTTATTTAATGATGTAATCTATTTAATACAATTCTAAATGTATGAATACTCCTTTATTTTACCCTTACCCTGAAGTCTTAAAATGCAGATGCCAGGGAATTCCTAAGACTTTTCTTACATAATAAACAGCCCCGTAGCATACCTTATATAAATCCCTTCAATAAGAAGCAGTACACAGATGTCTGTTAACCATGATGAGGGCTACATCTATGCTAAAGATGGACACTTTATCTTTTCAATAAATCAATGTTTTTTGGAATATTTCTGTGCGTTGCACTCCTTGCCTTACCAGTTGGCAAAAGTAGCAGTGTAATTCTGTCTAACATCCGATGTTTTTTTTCTGAAGTATGAATTTTAATTCAAAATATATGACAGTGTGGTAAGATATTAACCTAAAATTATTCCAATTACAAAAAAAATACTGTAAAGGGAAGCTTCTGTCATTACAAGTACTTAAAAATATTATAAAATTTTATAAAACGCTGTGAAATTAAGCTTGACTGATTAGCATATTATATTTAACTATATGTGTTTTTCACCCACTTAATTTTTGCATAAGATAAGTTGATAAAGTCATAATTAATCGAAAGTCAGTAGCCATGCAGATGCAATAACACAAAGTTTTCAGCAGTTTTCTGCTTTTAAAACCCTGCTGGTTTGCAATATTCTTCCACAAACTTTTACCTTTGGGAATCTAAGAAATAAACCCGGAAATATTGGTTTTAAAGTGAAAGTTTGCTTGCAAGTACAAAATGTTCCTTCTTATAAAGTTTTTAATTTAAACCTTAGAAACATATTCATAAGAATAAAACTAGTTAGCACTGAAAATAAAAATAAAAATTAATATCTATTTTAGGGAAACTTCGAGAAATAATTTCTTTTTTCATTTATATTTAGAATTGCAGAATAAAAATTAAAAAAATAAGCTACAAACTTTATTTTTATTGATATACAAATTTATTTTGTTTTATTAAAAGAATATTTCCATTTGCGCAACTGTATTTGTCAACCATTAGTGAAATTGTATCTGACATTTTGTTAAAGGGTTAACGGTGCATATAAGATGCTTTGGTTACAAGCCAACTTAAAGACTTTTCCAAAAGGCATCTATGATTTTTAAATAATACGAAAGTTATTACTCTATAGCAATAATACATCTAGAATAACCCCAAAAAATCATCCTCAAAATTACATTTCAGAAGAATAACTATTTTGAACATCAAGTATAAGAGTAGAAAAAATTTCAAGACTATGTATAAGTGTAAATTCATTAGCAACTTTGTTTCTGATTTGAATACTTCAAAGTTGTTACTTTTTTTTTCTTCTTTTTCTAAAGAGGAATTGTAAGCGTTTTTTCCTCTTATGAAAAAAAGGATCTGTAAAACACGATAACATAATCAAAGTATTTATACCATCAAATGATAGATAAAACTAGCATAAGCGTGTTTAAGTAAATACTAGAAATCCGTAATCATTAGTGTAATTTGGTTGATATCGTTTATGTAAGACGATAAATCTCTGACAAATCCGTTAAATCGATTGTTATTTCAATAAGAAATCAAAATTTAAGCAACTTTGAATGTGTCGTTATAGTTAGCACATGAAATATGGGACGCATCTCCGATGTAGCGATGAAATTTAAACTTTCGAATACTGCCATTTCGTGACTATATAAGGCATATTTATCCGCTAAAATACCAAACCTGAGACAGCAATGTGAATTGAAAAATCTTGAAGGTACAGATTAATTAACGGGAATTCTCTTAAATTCGAAAGATTCATACAGGCTGTTACAAATTGCTTACAACTCTTCCACAAATTGCAGAGCATTTCAATGTTTAGATATTGACAAGTCAGCATGGGAACTGCTCAGTGGACTATCATTTCACAAATAAAGGCTGTGTGGACTATGTTGACTGCATGGCGTAAAACTACGCCTTGCATGTATCCATTAGCACTATCCTTGGATTGTCAATGACTGGTAACACTTTCAACGAGTCTCGATTTCAGTTGCATCAGTGGAAGGAATGTATGAGGGTATGAAGAAAATTTCATAAATCTGTGTATACTACACGTTAATAAGTTATTCTAGCTGATGATCCTCTATGATATGGGATATGTGCATCTAGCGTAACATGGGATCCTTGATAAGTCTAGAGTTTAATCTGACAAGTGAAAGATATGTAAAAATCCTGTATGATCTCATTTCCCAATTCATGTCTATTGTTCATTCCTAGTTTGACAGTTTCTTCAGACCAATGTGACAATCTATAGATTCAAGAATTGCTTTTGATTGGCAATAGGGTCATTTTTCTGTATTAAGCATTTCTTTTTGTTAATCTTATGTTGAATGTTTATATTTGAAGATTATTTTGTAACATGCCATTCACAAGAGATCAACATTTAACCATTTCATTCCGAGATGGCAGTGAAATGGTGTTCATGAATTCAATTCTCACCTTCATCATGGATTTTTGTAGTGGTTCAGAGTTTACTTTTAGCTATAGGTTCTGGTTCAATAAGCTTTCGTGTTCAAAAATTGACCGTAAAGTGACAACTAAACTAAAGCTCATCACTTCGAACTCCTGCGGACAGGATTGCTTTGCAGGATTCATGGTATCAATTTTCGCAGAATACATTTAGAAGTTAATAAAGTTTATGTCACTTCATATGGCAGCATTTCTACGTGTTAGTGATTGCTCTACATGATATTATGCAAGTGTATAAATTTTTCTGGTTCTTAAGTATTATTTATTTAAGCATCAATGTTTCTTTCCGCAAAAATTACTAAAGAGTCATAAGCACTAAAGTGTCACAAAAATAATTGAATTATTGACGTATTATTTACGATTCTCTAGAGTATATAAACACAGACTAAATTTTTTACACGAATGATATTTTTGACCAAAAAAAACTAATTTTATAGTACCAATAATTTAATATTAATAAATAAAATGAATTAATTTTTAAATACATTTCTCAAAGTGTATAAAAGTCAAGAAATTTTTTAAGCAAAATTTTTTAGTAAAGCCAACAACTAGAAATCATGTGATTCAAATGTCGTAAAAAGAATTCGTCTTCAACGTAGCTTTGCTTAAAAAAGCTATTTATGTTGTTTCAAAATATTCTGTAAAATTTAATTTTGTGGCTTTTTTAATTTCTAAATTCAAGAGGAAAATATTCATGAAAATAATCAAATGTAATAATAAATTTTCAATCACTGGAACATATTTGAGGAAAAATATGTATTCTTTTCCTATGATTTAACTCAAAATTATTAAAAAACAATTAAGGTATACAATAAGTTAAAATAATAAAATATTACAAGGGACACAATAACAAGGTATTACAATAAATTAAAATTATATATGATGGAACAAAATTTTTTAATTTTTTTTTTACGATGTAATGTTTATATTGCAAATATAGAACAAGAATTTCAATGGGTGTCTAGTTTATTTCATTTATATTTATGTAGTTAAATGTACATTTATTATAGGATAATATACTTACAATTCTTATTTACAATTTATACTAAGTAATTTTATGTTTTCAGATACCTTGTTTGAAACATTCAAGCACTCACAGAATTGTTGTTTATACGATGAATTTTTAGCAAAGTCTCAGCAATGGTCACTGCCCATTGACTCTATTGAATTTGCAAGCAAATTAGACAATGACGATCCATTGAAAGATTATCGGAATCTATTCCATTATCCTAAGAAAAAGGATCTTAGTGGAGGTAAGGCATAAGACATTTACCTAAAATTATGTTATTTAATGTAATAGATATTAATGTAATAATGTCTATTGTATTATGTTACTATATTCATGGTTGGGATTTATGTTGGTCGTATGTATTGTGTGTGTGTGAACAACTATTGAAGACTAAAATCGAATTGTAATGAAAATGATTCCGTTTCGTCACTGAAATTTTTTGTTATATCCAAAACTCACTAGGAGGTATCGAATATACACATCTCTTTAATAAGAATTTTATTCAGGATTTGAAAAGGTTTCACCATTTTTTTATTTTTTTGTACCGGATTTGATAATTAAAAACAGTAATTTTCTATGTTGTAAAAATTACTTTACAATTCATTAAAAAAATGTATTAATCTCATCACATTCTCATCATCAAAACATAAAGACTATTCAGGTTAACGAGCTGTTGTCAAATATTCAATTGTTGGTTTGATAAAGAAGGTTTGTAGAGGGAAAAAAAGTTATTGCAGGTGATGACTTGATTCAAAATCATGAAATTGCTATCAGGGAGTAAAATTTACATTAAATTGCTTTCAAGGGTTTCCGAAAATAAAGTAATTTAAATGAAAAAATATCTGCAACGGAAAAAGCTAACAAAACATTGATTTATCTCAATATAATCATGTTACAATGCAATTATTTTATAACAAGCTAAGAAATTAATACTCATCAGGAAGAAATAAATTTGATTTTTATAAACTGTTAAGAAATGCTATGAAAAAATATTTATCCAACTATCATGTTCTTATCACCGCAAAGATTTTTTTGTCATTTTTCCGGGAAGTGGAATTCTTATAAAGCGGCAAATCTTACAAAAAATATGAATTCAAATTCGTTACACACAGTTTACATCCTTCATTCGTTGCGAAAATTTATATTCATCCGTTGTCTTCCTTTCTGTAGATGGAATCGATAAAAAAATTTTTGCGGTTATGAATTAGTTCCTGCGAAACAAAAAAAAACATTTAATTACAGATGCCCACACAAAAGCAGAATACTAATGATAATAAACGATTCGAAAGGGTTTCCTTAACGAATACAATTCAGTGAAAGTAAAGAGGAATGTAAAAATCTAATAGTTGAAATATTCAAGTTCAAGTTCTTATTTTCGTTCATTGCTGAGAAAATTAATGAGCATTTCCGAAAATATAGTCACATACATTTAAAAATTAATTATTTACTTAAATATTGTTTTCTTATTATAAATTAATGAAAATTAGGAAAATAAAATGCTTCTTTTTATCTCTCTCTCTCTGTTTATGAATGAGTCTTATGTCATTTTATGAGTTCAAATAATTATGATGCTGTAGGAATTTTTATATAAATATTAATAAGTTCAAAATTAAAAATATGTATTATTCATACATGTTACGCTTGGAATTAAATGGTTAGAACTTTGACTTTTAGTTCACGCACTCAGCTATCAATTGCAATATGGAAGTTAATTGTGATTCACAGAATTTATTTCAAACTGTATATTGATGTCAAATTAATGTTTAATGTCCAAAATTCAGAATTTTTTGTAAGCATGATAAATTTCTAATTTGATGCTAATGTAAATCAATATGTAAGCACATTTCAGTATTTAATTCTTCAGCGAAAAATTTTAATAAGAAACAATTTTATTTACAAAAAAAAAGTTTAAAATGTCAATGGTATTAATTGTAATTAAATATATGTTCATTATTATTGCATAAAAGTATTTACTTGGTACAATATTTTGTTGTCACTCTAGTCGTCTTTTGGACTCAAGGGCTTATTCTACCAAATTCTACATTTCAAAAGGAATTCTAAACTAACATCCGCATTTGAAATGGGAATCAAACCCATTAGCCCTTGAACTGAATGCCAGGATTTTAACCATATCGTTTAGATGATAATTTGCATGAATCATATTCATAAATTATTGCATACATAATTATGAGAATAATAATTATAATTTTTATTTAAAAAATAATTTGTATAGCAGCTAACTTTTACTTTTAAAAATAAAGAAAATTTTTAGAAAAGAAAAGAAGTTTTGTTAATTGATTTGAATTTTTCATTAGTAAATCTAAACTCTTTAAATACAATTTCATCAACAATTATCACGATTTTATTATTGGAAGGTAATGCTTAAAAGAAAGTAAATTTTAACTATAAACTGGTGTTTTAAAAAGCTGGTGTTTTTTTAAAAACAAATCATCATTATAGAAAAATGAGCAAATATTTTACTCTAAAATATTTTAGGGAATATTATTAATGTATCTAAAAAATACTTTGGTATTTTCAATAAAGCAAACACAGAATTATTACTTACAACACTGATTATTATTTTTTTAGCAAATGTATTTTTAAACATTTGTAAGAAATCTCTCGTTTTTATGAAATTTAAGCTTAGTTTCCCTCAAAATAACCTGAAGCATTATATATATATATATATATATATATATATATATATATATATATATATATATATATATATATATATATATATATATATATATATATACATATATATATATAAGAATGGTCTAAGGCCTTTAGGTGGAGTATTTCTTCAAATATTTTGTTCTGACAAATTTTGCACTGTACCAAGTATATTTTTAAAAGTTATGTTTGTAAATTTGTAAATAGCCTAGATAACATAGTAACGAAGAATTTTTAAAACCTATATTTTCGTTTTTTAATACTTTTATGCTTATTTCTTCCCCAATTTGAGTTCTTATTATGAAGAAAAAATGTATTTTTTTCAGTGAATCTGAACAATCTGGAAGATGTAAACGAAGAATGCATATATCTTTGCGGTCAATCGTTAGGACTACAGCTGAAATCATTGAAATCAGATGTTAATATAGCCATAGATAACTGGGCAAATAGGTAATCTGATATTTAAAAATTTTATATCTAGTGCTTATTTTTTGTTTTATCAATAATACCCAATTTAATTTTGCTTAATCTAATATTTTGATATCACAGAAAATTAAGTTCTATTTTTTTATTAAGCTGTTTAGTTTTTTTATAAAATGCTAAATGAAATTATTAAAAATTTTATAATAGACCATATCTCTTTGTTGATCTCTGCTATATTAATGTTTAATTTTAATTCTTATAAATTTAAGTGTATATTATACTATATTTTTTTCAAATCCATTTCTTTTAAGTAATAAAGTCTTAACAAAGTTATTCTTTTATATGTAAATATATACACTAGCGTATATATTTAATATCAAAAAGAAAAATATTCTAACATGTTTTGATTTCGCTATTTTAGAGTCAAGAATTACTATGGAATAAAAGCATACTATTATAAATATTATTTGGCAGTCAAACAAAATAAGGAATTTGTATAGCAGTGGAGTGGCTGAGTAGAATTCTAAATTAAAGTATTCTTAGGTAACATGACCTTAGCTGCCACATCCTTAATAATTTATAAAGAGTAATTTTAGCTCTTACAGCTTTTTTTCGTTACTGAGAAATCGGACTTGAGCTTAATATAATTTGCTTAGGTTACATAATAAACCAAGTTATAATAAATGAAGTCCGGACAGGCATTCCATGGGAAAAAATACGCCTCTATTCGTATTTCAAACACTGCTCAAAACAATTACAGAATCTTGAGTTTGTAGGTTGGTTTTGCCCTTGATTTGTTGATTGATATATAACTGACAGACGTAGTAAGCTATGAAATAAAAAGGACTTTTGTTTGGTAGAAAAAAATGCGCTTTATTGAGCATTTGTGTACAAAAGAAAAAATAATTTGTGCATATGAGAAAAACAAATTAAAAAAGAAGTTTCCTAAAAAAGAAAATAATTTTAGTAAGGTTATAGCTTCCCCAAAGAGCCAGCAAATTTGAACACCTTTGAGGGATAGAGACATAAAGCTATTAATGAGGGACTGATGTATACTCTTAGACTCTTTTATAAGAGCTCTTTCTAGTTTTTGAAAAGTTTGGGGGTGGTAGGCGACCAGCAACTTGTCTGCCTTGAATGTTTCAAATACCCTCTATTAGTTTCATCTCTGGTGAACACCCTGGCCATTCCATTTGTATGACTCCTTCCTTCAAGAAGAAATCATTCACTAAGTTAGTTCGGTGTGTCGTCTATTAACATAAAATCATTTCCAGCTGCTACAGCATAAGAGACTACAATAGATCTAAGGATCTCATACGGTGACAAGTGAGTTTCTTTTCGGATGAGATGGAGATCGAGACGCCCACCAGCAGAGATGCCAGCATGTATCCCCACCACCAAGTTTAACACTTTCATGTACGAATGGAGTATTCTTTCTAGTGCAACGCTCCCTCCAAATGAAAATATGTCTTTTATGATGTACAATGATTAGGATGAAGGATATACGTCTATTATGATTAGGAGGAAGAAAAAATGGGATTCGCCAAAGAAGATTATTGTTCGATTCATTTCGCTTCCAGTTTACATCTCTGTTGCATACTTTCCGCAAGCGCAACGTTGGCGAATTTGGATAGTTTGTGTTAAAACTGGTATCAGTAGCCGAGCGCGTCAGTTGAACAGTGGCATTTACATTTCGGCATCTGTAACATTAAATAACTGCTCATTGGGCGTTGTTATACGACCTTTGCCCAGATCTTTAATCTACATTTCCAATCTCCAAAAAACAGTTTCAAATCCTGGAAATTACACTTTGCGAAGCTCAAATGGCTTTTGAAGTTTCGGTTGTATGTGACCCTCACTAGTCTGTAAATAACTCTCCAAGTTTCTGATTCGGTTAAGTAATTCTGTTGAGGCTGTGCACTATCAAAGCACAGCATTTACTAAATGGAGATCATTCTTTTCCGCTTTGTCTTACATTAAGTTAAAAGATAAATCTCATTAGCTGCCGGTAAAGCGTCGTCTCGACGTCAAACTCAAAATTTGCATGCTGTGAAGATTGAAAAATATAAAATTTGGATTCGTGACTCTCTTTTATTTTATACAAAAAAAAATTCTGGTACCATTATTTTATAATATTAACACTATTTGAAACAAGTAAGTCATTGTAATTTAACATATTTCAGTTTTTTGTTAATAACTTTAAATAAGTTTCTTTATAACTATATGCTGTTAAAAAGTTGTTTTCCTGATTATGATTAGTGATTGATCTATACGATTTTAAAATATGATAAAATTTTTCATTCACCAACTGATTTACAGCAAATCTACATACATAAAAAATTAGGATTAATTTTTCAGCGTAAGATATCACAATTCGTATTAATTGAAGCAAAATATATTTCAACTTCAGTTAACAATGATATAGAATACATTCTATTCATTTTTAATAACTGTTGATGACGAATGCTGCAGAAATTCTATATATTCTAAATATATAGTAGAAATTATATGTATATCCTAATAGTCAGAAGTTAATCCGAATTAGTCTAACAGGAAAAAGCGAGGTAAATTTTTTATCAAATCTTCCTAGTTATCAATGACTTTAAATTTATTATCAATTTCGGTTTAAAAAAAGTATGAATTTATTTTACTTTAACAATAGCAGTTTTGTTTAGCAAAAAATTATGTATTAATAATTAAATATAGCTACACAACGAATTTAATGACATTTAATAAGACTACTGAAGATCAAGATAACCCAAAGAAGTTCGATTAACGAAACACCTAGTGACTCTGCAGAGCTTAATTAATGTCTTCTGAAACAGTGACTCCCTGAATACATTTTTGCCAAAGTATTGGAAAATCGAATTGATCTCCTGTTAGTACACAAATTTTTAACATTGTGATTCTATAAGCAATATTATTGGTTGCAAAAGTACTCCAAGCATGAGAAAACACAAAGATTTTTCTGTGATTAGTTTTCCTTGATAATCAATTTCAGGAGTGGTTGTTCCTGTTGGTAGCATTCAGACTTTAATGCATCCCTCTTTGCCACGCATGTGTGCTGCAATTATCAAAATTAAAGGAAAATCAGAATTCAAACATAAAGATAACTTTATAATTTTGACTAGCTTGACTTTAAAAACACAATGAAAAATCCTAATATAAAAAATGAAAATTTTATAATAACCAGGAAGACGATCTCTGTCAATTATCAATTTTTTAAATATAACAATTAAATTCACCGGATTCTTATAGCCTCTGATACAATTAACTTTTACTTCTCGGAACCACAGATTTAACATATAGCATCTACCATGTAGCTTTATCAGTTCGCTGGCACAATAAATCAAGTAGTCTTAAGTCTAACATCCGAAACTTTTTACTGTTAGAGAAGAAAATAACATATTTTTAGATCCACACTTAATAAAGGGCTAATTCTGATGGTTAAGTACAATAAAAATCATTGAAAGCATAAGTTACAAGAAAAATCTTTGAAAGCATAAACATTAAGATTCTTCCTTTATTGTTTCCTTATATTGTTGATTTCTCACTATCATTATCGCAATATCAGTAAAAGATTTTGCGAATGTATATACTCAAATTACTTTGAAACTGTAAAATAAAGTCTTTTTATGTGAATATTTAACAGAATAAGTAATTCCTTATAAATGTATTTTATTAATTTTATCACCATTTTTTTTATTTTACGCAATAATGATTCTCTAAGATAAGTGTTTATTGATATTGAACCTAGCATGTTAGTACGAGATAAATTTGTATAATTCCTCATAATTCATCTACTTACAGTTTTCATCGCTGAATTAAATTTATTGGATTACATATCACTCAATTAATGAAAATATTATTGTAAGTTACTTTGCTTAAAATGTTTATCAAAAAATGTAATTTTCTTATGTTTTTATCCAGAGGTGTTGATTGCCATTTCAATGGAGGATACGCAGCAGTATTTTCTGATCAGTTTGCTAAAGAAAAAATGGCGTCATTAGTTGGTAAATATCCAATTCGGATTTTTTGCGTTTGACATTTATATCTTGATTTTTAGATAATCTGATTTAGGTTAAGAGAGGAATATCAACGTCTTGATAAGATAACTGCAAGAAAAAAATAACATTAAAGAATAAAACATTTTAAAAATAGCGCTGAATTAAGTGTTTAAGACAAATATTTCGTACTGAAATAATCATTTATCATCATTGACGATGCAATAAATGTAATTTTTATCAAATCGTTATCCCTGTGAAAGATAAGATTGCTATGTTGAAAAACACAGATTATTGCAAAACTGTTGGGATTTTTGTTATTTTGAAAAAAGAAATGTGAATTGTCATAAAAAATTTCTCACTACAAAATAAGTCATTGATTTCAAAACCTTAAAAAACTTCCACACTGATCATTGTATACTTATATCTATTCTTTGGATTTGCATTTTGCTTAAAAATACTACTTAAAAATGTAGTTTAGTGATAAAACTAATTTTTTGACCGATTCCTGCAGAATTAATATCATTTGCCTACATTTAAAGTCAGTAATTCATTTACACAATAAAACTTCATATCAATATTTCATTGAATGAAATCTAATTATTGAAAGTTTTAAAAACCTATATCATATTCTAATTTATAAAATGCATTTATTAATAAAATATATTCTATAAAAATGTGCTCCAAAAAACTGAAAATAATGCAGTTTGCTTATTAAATATAATTAAAATTTAATAATGTTAATTTTTCACTAATGTTTTAAATTTCTTTCTCCGTGTTTTTAAAATATTTTGCTGGATAAAATATAATTTTTGAGGATACATTTTAAAACTATCTAATTCCTTGAAAGAATGTATCTTCTAAAACTTACTTATTAACATAAAGTATCTCAGAATAATTCATTAAGCTGCAATATACCAATAAATTATACCTACATAAATAATAATACATGATATATCGAAATAAACTTTAACAAAAAAAAGAGTTAAAATTGGGACAAGTAATTAATGAATTTTTATAAGGTTTTTGTTTCAAAGAACGTCAACAAAAGGAAAAAGTAATGTTTGCTTTAGAGAAATAACTAAAAAATAATGAACACTAATAATTACACAATTATGTTTATTGTACATGTAGATGTGATATTTAATGTTTTATAAAAAATAAAAACATAAATTTTTGAAGGCAGCAATGATTTCTGGAATTTTCATCAAAATTACTTTGATATATTTCTAAATATATGAGATAAAAATTTACACTCCCAGAATTTTTGTAGCATCTTTTTCCAATCATTGAAAAGTTTGAGTTCTTCCAAGCCAGAAGTTAATGTAACACATTCTTAACTTTGAAGTGTTTTGTTTTAAAATTTTAAATTAGAAAATTTATATTAAAGAATGATTCTATTATAAGCATTCTTTTGTTCTGAATTTTTGTATTTCATCATCATGGGCCTGTATAGGGTTATTAATAAGAGAAATAAATTGCTTTATATTTTTATAATAATTAATAAGATTTTTATATAGTGCTTTCATTTGTAGAATTCGAGTAAATTGCTGAATAAAAGAAAATATTTTGGTGGTATCACATTTTATAATTTTATCGGTCACCATTGATGAAACGATATTGAACTAAATCTATCAAAAATTAACCAGATCTTTCCAACTTTAAGAAAAAATCGTTCATAAACAAACGTTTGAAGAATGATCAAATAGCTAGATTCAAATTTAATTCTATTTGTGAACGGGAATTTCTTTTTTCTTATATAAAACTTATTAAAAAAATTTAATATAGAAGAAGACTCACTGAACACCTGAACAACTGTATTTGAATGGCACCTTCTACCTTCTTTCCCATTATTAAAAATTTGACGATATAAAAATAATATCCTTTTCATTAAGATTATTAACTCATAAAAAATTCATTATTACATTTTTATTTAATACTTATTATGCTTCACAGTTTCTTTTTTAAGTACATAATTTTTAGTTTCGTTTATTTATATTCAGTTTCATTAAAACTGATTTCTTATTTACTGGAAACTTAAGTTTATAGGCAATAAACAATAATGGATTTTTTAAAAGTTTATTGTTCTATTAATTGGTAAATCACACAGTCAGATTTATAATAGCATGGTAGGTCGGAAGCCTAAGAAGTGTAACAACCAATGGTGTATGCTAAACATGGTAAGTGAACTTCATTCAAAATTCTACATATCACATTTTAAGTAAAATCACAATTTCCTTTACTTTCTTTACGAGAAACTTTTCCATAATGTTTAGGAGTTAGTAGAAAAAATACTTTTAAAATGTATATTTATACACTGTAAAGTGCTAGAATAAAATTTTCTTTCATAAATTGAATTTGGTTTTATAAATTCATTTTTTAATTGAAATAAAATTTTATAAGGTTAAATCCAATATAATAAAGGTTAAATCCAATATAATAAAGGTTAAATCCAATAAAAATAAGGTTAAATCCAATCCAATATAATAAGCAATATTTTTCGCTTTCTTAACAGGTGCAGAAACAAATGAAATTGCTTTTATGAATGGATTGACAGTAAACATACATTTAATGTTGGTAAGCTTTAATAAAGTACTCAAATTTTATGTGCAAAATGTTTCAAACATCTTATGCAAATGTATTGGCAAAAAGTATTTGATATTTTCATAAATCTTTGCAATTTTTTATTAAATATTATAATAGTATAGTATACTAATCATTTTACGTATTCATGGAAATTTTACTTTTCTATTTTAATATAGATCATAATCTATATTAAAATAAGACTGTTTCTAATTAATCGAGAATCCGCTAGTGAAATCTTTCTTGCAATTTTTAAGTGAATATATTAAATATGTGATTTCTCTAATATTTTACTTGTAAAATCTATTAAAATGTTACTGAGATAAACACAATTATTATTACTTTTAATAATTTTTAAGTAAGTACATACTGTTAACAAAGTTATTAACATTAGTTATAGATTCTTGTTTTAAAAAAATGCTTTTTTATAAGTCATATTATTGTATTTTCGTAATATTTAAAGAACAAAAGTTTATGAAAAACTAAATATATTTTAACATGCTTCGTTCGTATGCCATAAAATTATGCGCATAAATTTCTGAGCAATAATATTATTTATAGTTTATAAACTTAAAAAAAATTAGAAAATAAAGTAATCGTGACAAATTTGAAAACAAAAATTCAAATCGTGATATTTTTTCGAATTTAAAAGAATCTTTATTTCAAAAGTTTAGAACAAAAATCCAACAGTTTTTTTTTCCTTATTAACTTTGTATTTTATTAATTGTATTCAAATTGAAAATCTTCGTAATTAATAAAATTTAAGCTTTTTAGAAAAAGAAAGAATGCCAAGATTAAAAAATCGACAATTGATCATTCAAATAATCTGATTATCAGGTCTTTAATGAACTCTCTATATTCTGAAAATACCAAAATTCTTTAAGGAAAAAAATTTTGCTAAGCAAAGTAAAAATTATTCAATTAATTTACTTTAAAAGGTATATTTAATTTTCTATTTTTTGTTAATTTTATTTTTTACTTTTCATTAGTTTAAATGAATAAGGGTAAATTAAAAATTTAATCAATTTACATAAAATATTAAAGGACTTAAAATAGGTTATTAATTAAAATTTTATCAATAAATTCCTTTCGATTAACATGATCTTTCACTTGGAATCCTGATTTAAAGTACCAAGAAGACTATTAAAATCAGAGATTTCCAATATCTAATAAAAATCAGCATTTGAAATGTGGACTGTTCTTATTAAAATACTAATGTCAAATGTTAAGAGTCCAATTATACACAAAGTTTTTAAGACAGCAAGATAAATCATATTAAATGTTCATACATAGTACATTCATTTTCAATCAAAATGCAATAAAACTGAAGATTTACAACGAAATGTTGATAGCTGCATGTCTTCATTAATTTTACATGCGCTGAATTTATGAAAATTGAAAACAAAAATCGAATTATTTTAGTTATTTATTTTGAAAAGTTAAACAAAATAATACGCTTTCACTATCGTATGAAACGTTCTTGTCACCACTTAGGAAATTCGCAAAATTATTTTAAAAGTGGGATTATATTTTCTGGAAAAAGTAACTTTCAGTTAAGTTTCTCAACTATGAGAAAAATTTTATACAGAACTTCATTTGCAGTGATAGAATTGGTCACGTTAAAAAGTAATATTTTGAAAAATTGAGGAAAGTGATGTGGTTTTAAATAATAAATTGCAAATAAATGTGCGAAAATATTGTGATAATTATTTACAATGAGAAAATACAAATTTAAAATGCAAGTAACAATAAGGATATCCAGTAATTTTTATTAAAAATGTATATATCATATCCAAGTAATATTATTTAATATAATCCACACTGTTCAATGCAAGAATTATATGGATTAATTTTGGAAGATATTTTATTTTTTCCTTCTAACATAAGCTATATAGAACACATTCAAAGCTAATTCTTTTTTAATTCCATTTGCTCATAAAATACAATAAATAGCACTTTTTTCAAAAGTCTATAATTTAAAAAAATTTCTATTACAGCATTTTCTAATTGCTGAATTTTAGTATGCACATTTCAAGATAGGAGCAAGAAACTTATTCATAAGATTTTATTTAATCTAATGAGATAGCAAAGATATCGGCACCCTTCAAAAGCGTTTTTTTCTAATTAAAGACAAATTTAAAATATACTTAGTGGAATATAAATAATATTGCTGAACGGAATATGTAATTTGTTTGAAAAGAGCCTTGAACTTAAAAAAGTTAAATGGAAGGAATTTTTTTAAGACCTTGAGTTTCTTAGTTACAGGAATATAACAAATCGAAGGTCATTAAATTAAAAGAAAACTTCTTAAGAAATTCCTTTGGTATACATTGTTTTAACTTATTTTTTATTTATGAACGCATGCTTTGATATGCTAAGATGGCAAAAAATGCTTCATAAACTTTTATTTTAAATGTTTTAAAATATATTTAAATCGGTGCATCTCATTTAAAACTTATATCAAGGAAATGAAGCTCTAAATATATTAAAAACAAATGATTATAAATTGTAGAATATATTTTTGAATTTTAATTATTTTGTTAATGATTGACACGAATTAATAAACTTACTGAAAATTATTTCCGCATAATTTAATAGGAATTAAGTGAAAACTAAATTAACTCATTTTAGTACATTTCTGTTATTAAATGACTAAATCTATCACTCTTCGGAATGTTAATGGTCAAATTAAACTGGAACCAATAATTTTATTTTATGTTCATGAATAAAATACTTCTTAATTACAAAATATATAATTTTTGACAAAATTTATTCCATAAAATATATTGGCTTGAAATTTGAAATTTTCGGACATACATTGTGCAAATAAGTTATTTATATTAAAATAATAATTTTTGAGCAAAATTATAACTTCACTTTTCCTAAGTTTATTTTAAGCAATGAATACCTTGGGAAATTTCAAATTTCATGTGAATACTTATGAAATAACACAGATGAATTTAAAATGTAAATAATAAGACTACTCAAGACTAAAAAAAATACCTTTCATGTTTGAATATAATATTAATCCCCCATTTTTAATCCCAATGAAATAAAAAAACAAATGTTATAGTTATAAATTTTGAAGAAATGCGATGATGAAGAGATTTTTTCATATAAAAATTTCCTCAATTTTTGCGTATTTTAAAATGTTGACGTACAGAGCCCACTGTTGAGGCATTATGTTACTTAGATATCACCAAAATAAATTTTGATTTTTTTTTCTTTTTTGCTTTACAGGCTACTTTCTACAGGCCAACAAAGGAGCGAAACAAAATACTTATGTTGGATGGTGGTTTCCATTCTGATTGGGTAATATTATTTTATTTTTATTAAATGTCAAATAAGTAAAATCAATCAATCAATAGAATCAAATGAGAAATGTACGTTACAAAAGATACTGAACGCCAATATTAAATGTTAGTGGTTTAAAATTTATTTTGAAAGAGCTCCAAATATTCATTTGCAATGTGTTAGAAATTCCTAAACTAATGCCCATATAATTTTATTTTACCCATTAAAAATTTTATTTTTAATATATAATTATGCAGATTTTATGAGGAAAGTATTTATTTTATTGGAAATAATATGTACATCAATAATAATCTTATATAATATGTAAAAAGATACTCCGAATAATATGAAATACTAATATTCGTAAAACTAAAGATTTGAACATTTTTTGTTGTCAAAGATAGATATAATACACAGGGATGATTGAAATTAAACAAATGAATAAAATTTATTTACTTTTGAATTTTGAAGAAAAATAGTTCAATTTGCAATTTCCTGCAATAAAAAAATGGAGCATACGTTCATTTAATTTGTTTGTTAGAAAAAATAATTCTGATTCCACAAATAGGTAAACAGAAGAGCTTATTGAATTAATACTTAGATTTGCAATTAATAAAAGTAACAAAATATTCATGTACATTACTGGTTTTGAAATTAATTTCCTTCAAAAAATGAAGACCGATAATAAATGATAAAAATTCATTTACTTTTTCTTTCTACTAATTCATTACTATTACAAAAACACATTAAACTTTTATCTTTAAAACCGTGTAGCAGAATTTTTAGAGGAAAGTAATAGCACATTTCAAACAAAATTGGCAGTAATAAGTCCTTTAAATGAATATATCAATTAGAATTAATTAAAATATTTAACTAGTTTGAATATCGTTTAATCACTCAACAATATTTATGAATAAATCAACACAGCTTAATCAATTAACATAATTCCGTCATTCACCTTCAGCAAAATAGTACACTTGAGAGCAAATGTTTCAGCCAAATTCTAAATAAATCAAAAAAGCATAAATATTTAATATAACTTCAAAACATTCCCTGGAATTGTGAGTTACAGAATCTTCAAATTTTGTAATATGGCATAATCACAACTTGAACAGTTGAAATAACAAGCAGCTGAGTAGTCAGCATACAATTGCCTTCAATTCAAGATTTTAGATTCTATTTTCATCAGTTCAACAAAATTGTCGTAATGAGAAATCCATTAAGATGAATGTCCTTTTTAAATCCACCCTTGTGTGATTCTGGGGCAATTTGCATTGGTATTTGTTGTAACATATTTCATTAATATTCTGTTTCTTGCATTTTCTATTGATGATTCTGAATTTTACATGTAATGTGTGATTTTCTGCTCATCTAAATTTATTGTCAAATCTACCGATCTCTTTCGAATGCAAAACCATTCATAAAAAACTCCAATTCTAAAAAGAAATCGTCACGAATCTTTTATTATATCGAATTAAATTTAAAAATGTAGCTGCATTGTTTAATTGACAAAAATTCAACCAACAGTACCATATTTGATAAAGTGAGTTTCAATATTCCAAAAAGAATCACCCACACAAAATACCTTCATTTTTAAAATTTTCATATTTTTCAAATTTAACATTATGCAACGGGGATATGTTCTGAAATATGAATTTCTCATTTATTGATGGAAATCTGAACTATTTTTGTTCAGAAATTGAACAATGTAGTTACGAGATTATATATATTAATAAGTTTATTGATTATTCTTGCCATAAACCTGATTCTAGAGATACAAATAATTCTTGCTAATCGTTTGAAAAAAATGTTTTTTTATTTATTTATAACTAAGATCTATCTATATGTTATTATAATATTTATTTCTTTTTTATAGTATGCTTTACAAAGTCATGTGATATTACGAGGGTATAATCCACATGAAGCCATTATTCTTGCAAAACCAAAACAGGTAAAATAAACATTATAGATTAAGGAATATAAAGAATTTTGGTTTATTAAAATTTAAAAATAAGTAGATGAAAAATCGTGTGAACTATATGAACATTAGTCATAGATTTGAGATTTGAGTTTTAATATAATTGTTATGGTTGTCATTAATTATTTATAGTTTGGAATATAATTTATAAAAAACAGTAGTAAAAAAGGAGAACTATGTTAATAAATATTAATCCAGTATTAGAAATCATTTTTCAGTATAGAAAAATGAAATGCTACTATACACAATAAAACTGCAATTGATTTTATCAATGTAACATGTCCGTTGCCATTTAGTTATTTAAGATTATGATTTACAATTTGTTTGAATTATTTCTTAAATAGTATTTCGAAATGAAAATTAAAAAAAATAAATCCATATTATTATTTATTTATGTGATATTCTCCCCAAGGTTAGGGTTTTAAATTAAAGATACCGTTTCTTAAGTTATGTATATTTACTACATACCGTATAAGAACGCTAATTGCCTCTGTATAAGATGAGATTTTTTTTTTCTTTGAAAAAAGGTCTGAAGAACGGAGTGTGTCTTATACGTCAATATTCAGTATATGATTATATTTATTTTTGGAAATTTCCTCTATTTGGTGTCATCCAATTTTTTTCTTGTTTCCTCGCAGACTGTGGTAATATTACAGTTATGCAGATATCTGTGAATATACTGTTAACGACGATCACATCTGCGTTCATTTATTTTCAAATTTTTAAGAACGACTTTTAAATGTGTGAAATTTTAGCTGTTCAACTTTTAAATTTATCGACAAGTTATCGCTTAAAAACAGCATCAGCATTGTTATAATATTGCATGCTAGGATACTTGTGATTGCGCACATATTAAAGATCATAAAAACAGGGCTACAGAGGAATTTCCGGCCACGTCCAACTGAGAAAATAAGAACTTGGCGGAAACAGGAAGAGGCTCTAAAAGAGCAATTCACAGTAAATCTAAACCGCGATACCTATATGAAATAGAAACAGAAATCAAATCGTTCAAGAAGTGTGCCATTTGCATTGCATTGACTGGAATACAGGACAATTTGTTGAATGAGGATTCAGATTCTGATTTAGGAGTTTTCAGATGACGATTCATTAGCATTTGGGTTTAACAAATCTTAAAAATGATGTTATTTCCCATATAGATTGGGTATTTGCAACAAGCATTACTTTTATTTGCATCACTTTATATTTAAAATAAATTCTTTGAAATGAACAACAAAAATGTTTTATCTTTCAAAAATGTGTATAAAAAACGGTGTGCGTCTTATGAGCCGGCAAAATTTATTTCTTTCATTCTATTTCTATTGATTCTATCAAGTGTACCATAATCAATTTTTATGATTTTTTCTTTTTATTTACTGACAGTCAATTTTTGTCCATTTTAAATACATAAAAACATTTATGAAATAAACTAAAATTTCATTGACGAATTACCATACCATAAAAGTTATATTGCCATAATTTTCATTGCTGATCAATTTTTAAATGTGGTTTATGTTGGACAATCAAACAAAACAGGACTTTAAGGGTGATTCGAATATTGCTTGTGATCAACGCCTATTCCAAATTTGTGAAGAGCACAAATAACTTTGGTTTTTACTAACAATAGAAGACATTGACAATTTCTGCCCGTTTTTCTTTAATTTGAAATGACGCTGATTCGCAGTAAGTCGCTTAAAAAATTAATTGCATTGAATGTAGACTGTAGAATGGTCTTTTATCAACAGTGTATACGATTACACTTTGAATTTTTCTGAGTACAATAAAAATAAAATAAATTGCCGTAACGGAACTTACATTATATAATTCAATAGACGTTAATAACTTTAAAGTTTCCAGTTAACTTATTAACAATGATTAAGTTATAAAAATATCCTATAGTAGCCACAACTCTAATTACATGACATATGCTTTTGTTGATTATTAATAATTTTTTGATTAACTATTGCTTTGAAATGATAAATCTCGCTTGATATCTAAAATATACATTCATCACATTTCTTTAAGTGTTTACATGTTTCTACATTTTAACTTTTCAGGGGAATTATACAATCGATTTAGATGATATTTTGACAATCATTGAAGAAGAAGGCAAAAATATTGCACTTATTTTCTTTGAAGGAGTTCATTTCTACACTGGC
Organism: Latrodectus hesperus; assembly: GCA_037975125.1. Taxonomy (NCBI): domain Eukaryota; kingdom Metazoa; phylum Arthropoda; class Arachnida; order Araneae; family Theridiidae; genus Latrodectus; species Latrodectus hesperus. The sequence goes on from CM075853.1 coordinate 85,379,361, forward strand.
CAACTCTTTGATTTAAAAACTATTGTAGAAGCTGGCCATCAGCAAGTAAATATAAGGCTTCCATGTTTTTCTAACTAATAAGAAATTGAGTAAATAAGTGCATTAGTTTATCACCACAGTAAAAACTGGACAAATACTGAAATTATGAAGTTATATAAAACTTAATTAACTCCTTAAAAAATAAAAATGTTTAAACTTTTTATAAAAAATAAAATATTTCCTTTTAGATTTTACTATTTATTTTAATAAAAATGGGATAATTAATTACAATGGGAAATTATCATAAAATTTAATTTTCTCCTGAAAAAGGAATAAAAATAAATGAAGAAATAAACTTTTCTTAAAATAAAAAAACAATTTTTAAAATATTTAAATTAAGGTTTCACTATAGAATTTGAAAAAAAAATTTAAATATTTTACAATATAAAAATATTTTATGAAATATTAATTTTGAAAGGAAATTTTTCATGCAAATTAAATTAATTAACAAAGCAAAAGAAATTATGTAAAAATTCCAGTTAAGAAATTATAACGCTGCAACATCAAAAAATATTTAAAAAATAACGATACAATTATTTTTATGTGAAATTTTTTATATACACAAATATTTTAAAAAAAATTAATGGAGTTGCGATATAGGCATCATTTTTTTTTTGCATTTATTAAATATAAATACCTTTAAAACCATAATTTATTAAAACTTAATCTCCACAATTTCCTCCATAAATAAGGAGTATTCAATAGTTTGTCTGGATTTATAAATAACATTTGATAGTAACTTATGACTCCATAGACCACGTTTACAAATCATCCATTCTACGTATTCATAAAATTTTACCACAATTTTACTAGTCAATTTTTTTTATGACACATTAACTAACCAATCAATTTTTATGAATGGTTCTAGGGTTTTATGAATTCCCCCCCCATAATTATAAATTATTAAATACTATAAGGAATTTTTTTAATATTCATTTTAATACTCTTAAAAGGACATTTCACTCGATATACTTAAAAATTCTTCATATTAAAGGATTAATTATTTTAATTGGACACTTTCAAAATACATTAAATAAATTAGCCAAAACTTTATAGAGTTTTTTTCATATAGGGGTGCATAGTAGGATATGATTTGGCACATGCAGTCGGAAATGTAAATCTTCAGCTACATGACTGGAATGTTGATTTTGGAGTTTGGTGCACTTATAAAGTAAGGCTATATTTAAGAAATAAAACATTTTAGCTATATTTAAGAAATAAAACATTCACTTATTGAAATTTGTAAATCAAACATTTATTTGAATGCTATTTTAAGTTAATTACTGAACAAAGTTATTTGCTTTAGTATCTTAACAGCGGACCAGGAAACTTGGGGGCAATATTTTGCCACAATAAGCATACACAAGGCAGCAGTGAAATTATGCCAATGCTTAGAGGCTGGTGGGGACTAGACACAAAAGAAAAGTTTACATTTAGTAAAGGTAAATATCACATTCCATATATATCAGGAACTGTAATTCAGAGTTAAGTATCAAAAATTAAATAAATGTAAAAATATAATAAAAGATGCTTTAAAAAATGTTTCAACATAAAACTTAATTTTTTAATATATAACATACATTTATATTTCTAATAAACTGTTAATGTTATATATGCGAGAAATGTGATGTTAAGAAGTATGAAAATACTTTACTTAATTATTGACTTCGATTGCTTTGAAATGCTGTGTATATCTAGGCAATTTCTTTCAAAATATCCTTAACATGCGTACAATTTGAATTGTTCTGGGCTTTCAAACATTTTGGACATATAAACAAATACATTCTGAAATTCCGAATAGTTTGACTGTTAGTATTGGAAGCATTTTACGAAGAAACGTAATAAAAATATTTCGATTTTTTTTTTTTTTAATTTTTGGGTGAAAAAATTTTTTTTCATTATTTTGTAATTTAAATGAAATGAGCAAAAGAGTAAAGTGTTCTAACACATATCAAATAATTAGGTATTGCGCAGTAGCATAGCAAGCATAATTGGCACTGGGTACATTACATTTCTTGGCGTCCGCCGAAAAACAAATATAGAATGTACTCATATTAAAATATAAAATACATATAGAATATAGATTCTACATTAAAATAATTTAAAATATATATTATTTTAAAGGTTTGGATTATGCTTTGAGACAAAATTTATTTAAAAATCAGTATCAAGATTCGGATTCAGAAAATATGCCTTTGAATTCTTGATTCTATTTGCTTCTCTACAAATCATTTTCGCCAAGCTGGCAGCTGAATGGTTAGTGCTCTTGCTTTTGGTTCAACAGTTCGTGGGTTCGAATCCCACCTTGGGCATGGATGTTTGTAGTGGTTCGGAATCCACTTTAAACCGTAGGTCCCGGTCTAATTAGCCCTCGTGTGCAAAAAATGACCGCAGAGCGTCAAACAAACTATGAATCATTTTCCTCCCTAATTTGTTAATAATATATAAAAAATTTAGAATAATTTTTTATATATTATTCTGTCGACATTTTAACTAGTTATGTGGAATGAAACATCTTTAAATAATTTCGCAAACACCTTCTAATGAACAACATAAACTTCGTCACTTATGTCCTTATGGAATATTCAGCAAAAGATATCGAACAGTATAGTCAAAAATTATTTTTTAAGAAATATAGTTGATGCCTCTGAGGATAAAACTTTAAGTATTAATCTTTGCCTAACCCTTGTTACATCTCTACCTGGTCCAACTAAAGCAGCTATTAATTTTCCTCTCACTCTATAGGTATTCTCTCCAGTTTGCATATCGCATTTCCTAAATCAACCTCCTTAACCTTAATGAAGGAGTCAATTCTAGATATTATTCTTCAATTCATTTTGTTTTATGTATTTGTACAGTATGTCCACTAAAGTCCCTTGCCACCCTCTTAACTTCGGAACGGCTGCTGCTATATTCATAGAAGTGATGTCTAGGTATAGTAAAGTAGCCATGCGCTACAGAATGAAACCATCTACCGCGCCACCTGGTGGAAAACTGTGGAGTTAGCATTCGTATCTCGAAAATGGAACGAGATAGGTAAAAAAAGTGATATACAAAGTTGTAGAGCATCCTCGATTTAGTATGAAAAGATACCTTGTAGGCATTAATGTGAAGAATACAACGGTTAAAACGCACATTTGTTGTTTCGTACTGTGACGTGGCACATCGTACGTGTGCATATTTGAAAAAACAAAAAATCGTTTTATTTCACCGCTAGCCGTGAAAGAAAACGATTTACATATTCGTGATTACATTTTTCACTTTTATTTGGAAATGGGAAGAACCGAAGTATTAAAAATAATTCCAACAATTTATATGCATATGCAAGTACGTAAGAAACGCTATGCCTGTTCACCTGAAACAGATATAAAAGAGACATCTTCGTAATACCCGATTTTGTGGAGAATCCGTTGTTTAATCTTAAGAATTTATTGTTTCAACATGACGGCGCACCTGCTCACTAGACATCTCCAGTGAAGCAGTACTTCGTCAAGGAATTTGGCAACCAAATACTAGGGTATGGCGGTTTCGAAGAGTGGCCTCCACGTTCTCCTGATCTGACTCCACTGGACTTTTTCTTTCTTTCTTTCTTTCTTTATTCATTTTTTTATTACATTACATATATTCAGACTTGTATGCTTGATTCTTGAGATCCGCTTCTAAGTCTTCATCGATAATAGGACAAATAGCACAATGACAGATGTACAACCACAGAAGATAACGAAGAAAACACCCAGGGCCACGGTGGGAATCGAACCCACACTCCTACTCTCTCAAGCGATTAGCCGAGTGATGCTTTGACGACTCAGCCACGGAGTGCCCTGGACTTTTTCCTGTTGGGATACTTAAAACAGCAGGTGTATGCGACTCCTACACAAAAATTGCAGGACCTTAAACGACACGTTACGGTCGCGTGTTCCAACGTGTGCAACGTAATCTTCAAGCGAGGATCCAAATGTGCATTGGAGCTGACGGTGAGAAGTTTGAACGTCTTAAATAAAGTATATTGCTATAACTATTTGTTTTTTTTCCCTTTCTTAGATCGTTTGTTACGTCACAGCACGAAACAACAAATGCGCGTTTTAACCGCTGTATTCTTCACATTAATGCCTACAAGGTATCTTTTCGTACTAAATCGAAGAAGCACTACAACTTTGTAAATCACTTTTTCTCTCTATCTTGTTCCGTTTTCGAGATAGGATTGCTATCTCCGCAGTTTTCCACCAGGTGGCGCAGTAGTCTGTTTCATTCAGTAGCGCATGGCTACTTTACAATACCTAGACACATTTATAAATATAGTAGCAGCCCAGGGCTAGGGAAAGGTCTCTTTCCTTAGCCCTGGTAGCAGCCGTTCCTAAGTTAAGAGGGTGGCAATGGACTTTAGTGGACATACCGTATAAAAAGCCTAACTGGCATTCAAGTGTTTTTCCCTAAGAACTAGTTTATTCAGCTTCTCGATCTAAATTTTGCCGACAATAACAACGTAAATGTTTGTACATTTAAATGATTAATTCAATTTTACTTTTTCCTCATTTATAAAACGAGTAACTTCTATTAAAATTTAATCAACCATTTTTGGATTTTCTCAACCCGACAATGCTTTCTTAAAATATTTCTATAGAATTAAAAAAAATTAAAAAACTTTCAATTTATCTCTATCTTTCTGGATTATACTATATAAGATTTCTATCTAAACATATAAATATCTCTTTCTTTCTCTCTTTCTCACTCTTTATCTAACTCTTTTTGCTTTAACTAAATTTCGTCTTATTTTATCCCATTATCATTAAAGTTTAGAATTATGTTTCGGTTACAACGTTTGTGAATAATGTATCCAAATGTTTATCGATGATATTTATTGCATTTTGCAATTCGATGTATTGCTTAGTGTACTTTCTATATTTCTCAGGTCATTTAATACATTTCATGCGTTTATTACCTATGTTAACTCCAGATTTGTTATCGAAATTTTTGATCTCTTCGATAACACATCTGGGCTTGCGATCTTAATATCTCGTCGCTATTTACGTATCCATTTTCGTTACAGCAGTAGTAAAAATCATATAACGTTAAGACCGTTGGCTACTGTTAGCTAAGCGACTCAAAACCACTTTTTTCCTGCTTTCCAATCATAAGTTTAAGAGGCAGATATTTTAATTATAGATCCAACGAGTTTCAGTGCTATTTCCTGCATAAACATTTTGTTTCAATCGTAAAATAATAACTGAAAATGATATTGTTAAAAGCAAAATAAATGTTTTTCAATATTTTTCTGTAGATTTCATGCCAGCTGAAGGAGCTGATCGATTTCGATTGAGTAATCCTCCACCATTTCTTCTCGCAATGATTACAGCTAATATAGACGTAAGTAGCGTAAATTCACCATAATAAAAATGTAAAATATTATGATCAACTGAAAACTTTATTTATTTTAATATAAACCAGGTATTTGCCAAAGCAGGGATGAAGCAGATCCATGAAAAGCAAAGATTTTTGACAGGTTATTTGGAATACTTGTTGCGAAAGAATTTGTCTATAACTGACACAGCAAACAATAAATTACCTCATTTGCAGATTATAACTCCAAATAACCCTAAAGAAAGAGGAAGTCAACTCAGTCTACTATCTTCTGTTCCCATCCATATATGTGAGACTCTTCTGAAAGCAAGGGGACTAGTAGTAAGTTTTATATATCATCGCAAATAATCCTAATTAAAAAGAAAAAATTTTAATTTTAAATATAAAATTATAATTATTTATTCAGTTATAAATACATTAATAGTAAGCAATTATAAGATTTTTTATATAGAATTGTTGCCTTTAATATACACTCTTGCAAAAAATTGAAGCACCAAAAAGGAAGTGAGTGTACCACTCATACACAAATAATGAAATGATAAATTCAAGGCCATAGAGTCCATCCACTGCTCACGATTACAGCTTGAATGTTCAAATCAGTAGTTGGTGAAACATTGCTTTTATAAAGTACCTCAATATTTTTTAGACATTTACCCGCTATATTTTCAAACGGTCGCAGCACTATCATTTTCGTCTCATTTGATATCTGAAAATTCTTTTTAATTTTAATTCCTTATGTTCTCTAGCACACGGGCCTATCTACAACCATCTGATCTTGCCTTGCATTTTTACACGTAGCCGTCTAGAGCCTTCCTTTGTCGATAAGTTCATAGAAACACTTTTGCACAATTGTGTCTATGTTGCAGGTGACGACTTATTGTTCAATATGACTTAAGTTTCGTCCATTCCGAAAAGGGACCATATTTGAAGTCATTTTTTAGTTCCCTATAAGGTCTTCGAAAAAGTCGTGAGAGCATCATTCGTTATTTCTCTAGGGAATTTCGCCTCTATAATTGATTTTATACCTAGCGAGTTACTAAGCAAAGCGTGCAACTATCTCGCAATTCATGTTCATTAGTCTTGAAAATTTTTATCATTTGATTGTTCGATCAAGATACTGACTACGAAATTTTTACACAGTTGGACAAATCCTTGGTGCTTCGATTTTTGCAAGAGTATTAAAAAAAGTTTAAATATTTTTTATTTATTAGATCCTACTTGTTTATTTTGTATAATTTAAAATTAATTTTTTATTCATTTCAGTGTGATATTCGCTCTCCGTCTGTTTTAAGAATAACGCCAGCACCATTATATAACACATTTACTGAAGTTTATAAATTCGTACACATTTTCAAGGATGTCTGGGAAGCAATACGAAGACAAGAAATCAATGGATCTGATACAAAAACATTGTAAAAAATTGAATCTCAATATTTATTCATTGTTTTAATGTTGAACAGTTTTTTCCCCTTAAATGATTGTATGATAACATAAATTTGTAACTTTCAAAATGAATGTCACATTAATATCACCTTTTTTAAACTAATGTTCTTGTGCAGATTCAAGAAGTTGCTAATAACGTAACAACGCAAAGGAAAATTAACTGTAATATTAAAAAGGAAATTTGGTTTTCCATAATTTTTTTTCATTAACATTGGTATGCTTTAAAAAAGTGATTTTCCATGTAAGTGACGTTAATGCACTCATCAAAAGTAATTAATTAGTTTTTAGACAATAGAGAGCTTTTCTTTGAATAGCAAAATTTTTTGTTAAGATCTAGTTTATTTTATGATGATTGTTTTGAATAAAGAAACTATTTTGATATTAAAAGTGCACAAAAATCTGGACTTGTACTTACATATTTGTTTCTATTATGCAAAATTTTGTTTCAATGAATTCAAAACATAGGTTTGCTCATCATATTAAAATCTAATTGTCATTATTTAATAAAATGCTGAAACTAACTTTTTGTTATTACAATTATTTTTAAAAGAATTTTTCTTTTTTTCACATATATTTATTTTAAAAGAATGATTTTTGTGGTGAAGGAATATTATTTAGGAGTTATAATTATAGTTACATACCTAGTAAAAATTTGAATATTAAAATAGAACACAAAATGACCTTTGTTTAATAAGCATTCGTTTATAGATATATGTAAAATGCTAAGTTTCTTGATTTTTTGCATAGATTATAAAAAGTGTTATATAAATGAAATTTTTATGATAAACCCAGTATATTAATACTGGATATTAATATATTACTTCATAAATATTAATATCCTAACACGAATATTAATATCCTTCATAAATAATTTTTTAAATATTGATAATTATTTTTTGTAATAATTCATTATATCTCTCTAACAATTTTATTTATATTGTTTGCTGAAAATATTTTTATATAACATGTATGTATATATTCGCTGCTGTTTCACCTTGTATATTTCTGTGTGTTAAGTACTTTGTTTGAATAAAATATTTTTAAAAATAATTCAGCAATTTTTTTAAAGTATTGCACAAAAATTTTTCTAATTCCACTATAAAATATTATGCTTTTTAAATTCCATTTAAATATAAAATTCCTCCAATATTCTCAATTTTAACAAAATTGAGAAATATCGAATCTTAAGAATAAATTTTGGAAAAAATTGCAAAATACTTTGATAAAGATGGATCAATGATTTATATAATAAATGATTTATATAATAATAAAAAAGTAAAAAATTAATAAAATGCAAAAGCACAACCATTTATTGAATAACAATGAGTCATAAAATAATATCTTTCAATTTATTTTTAAATCCAGATTAACTCAAGTAAAACCTATATATATATATTCATCCAGAAAAATAATTTTGCTATTCTTATGTGTGTTCACAAATAATATATAATTTTTTAATATATAAGATAAAAATTTGGATTACACTGTTATTTATTAAAACTAATTTGATAGTTAGTACATCAAGAAAATAATTTGAAAAATACAAATGCTTTTACTTCCAAGTATACTTCTGAAAATTTAATGTTAGATAATTTTTCTTCTGAAATATATAATAAAATTACTAAGACTTTTCCAATTTTTTTGCAATTTCATAATCCTGTAGTTTCTCTAATTGTTAGAAAAAGTGAATCAAATTGTCAAAGAAAAGCAATGTATATAAATAATAATCAAGTTGTAAGAATTACTAAAAATTCCTTACTTTAAATTCCAATTTTAATAAACTCAACAGCAGCTGCTGTGTCAAGTCAAAACTTGTTCATAATGGTAACAAAGTTTTATTAAATATAAAATGAATAGAAATTATGGTTCATAAAAATTTATAATTTCTATTACATAATTTAATCTACATATTATTTCAATTACATATAATTTAATAACATTTCAAAGTCATTCATATTTTTATTTGAGTTTGAAAAATGAATATTGTCAATATTAACAAAATAACACAGCAGATTTTTTTAAACTTTTTACATACTATAAGAGACAATTGAAAATTTGCTTCAAGAGAGAAAAACATAAGAAAATGAATAAAATATTTAGAGATATTCTTATTTTAATATTTCCTAATGATTTTGGAAACAATTAAATTCCACAAGGTTAATATAATAGCATTAACACTTGGCCTACATGGGCTGTCATACCACAGAGAGAGATTACTTTATATAATATTCATCTTCAACACTTTAAACAAACAAATTTCAATTTTCTGTATGATGTAATTTTTAGTGCTTAATTGTAGATTTTAATATTTATTTTGGAGTTAAATACTATATTAAAGAGAAAACTTGTAGGAAAAATTTTACACATAAGATTACATAGAATATTGAGTTATAAGTAAAACATTTATGATATTCCAGTGAAAAATTATCAAATACATAGAATAGATAGTTAGAATTTTTTTATTTCACAAACAATTAATGTCAAAAATAAATTTATTACATTTCTTAAGAAACATAAGTAAATAATAAATTCAAATTATAACACAATAACTCAAGTAATTTATGTATAATAAAATTAACAATGGAGTTAAAATAGTCTTTTAAACATAGTTAAAGTATTTATCTAAAAACATTAGCACATTAAAAAAATGTTGTTTCATTAAGACTCTTTACCACTCAGAAATAGTGTAACAAAGGAGTCTAAAAATCAAGTTAATTAACAAAAAAATATTTAACTCAATGAATTAACTACCCCATAAAAGTGATGGGAATAAATTTGCAAGCCCATTAGTGCTTTGCATACCACATTTGGTTCCAGCTATTTTACAGCCAGTTGTCAGGGCTGTAAGTAAATCTTGGCTTTTTAGTAAACCTATTATTGTTGCAGCAACAAATGTGTCACCAGCTCCCAATGTATTCACTATTTTTTCAGGAGAATATGCTTGAGATATCAGAACAGATCCATTGCAAAGTTTTGCAGCAGCACCTTTTTCACCCCAAGCGCATATTATAGAGGATCTATAAAAAAGTATATATGAAAACTGAAAATTAACAAATCTAAAACCATGTTTATAGTTATAAAAATCATATATAAAAATCATATATATATATATAAAAATCATATATATATATATATATATATATATATATATATATATATATATATATATATATATATATATATATATATATATATATATATATACCAAATGCTAAGTTAAAAAAAATTAAAAAGTAAGAAAACAAAAAGGAAAAACTCATATGTATTAAGTTGGTTAGAAAATATTTCAAACACAGCAAATTTTATTTGAATTGAATACTGCAGGTTTAAACTTGTGTTTTAGGAAGAAACCAAATCTTTAGAAAAAAAGTAAATAAAGTTTTAAGAAATTAGATATGAATAGAAAATTAACTGTCTACATTTACATATGCTAATAATTACATTGTAATATGAGTTTGCACATTTGTCAGAAAAATATTTGTAATTAAAGAATCGATCTACAGCAAACTTTGGCATGTAAATGTAGTTTGGTAAATTATGAACATATGATTAAATTTATAATAGCAATGAATATTGCACTAGTATATAATGAACACATAAAATTATGATGAAAATAGAATTTAAAGTTCCCATATGCTCAGTGATGGATATTTAAAACAAAACTGAAAAGTCAAATAGAAGACATTGAAATAACTTAAGAAACTATCTATTATGATTGCATGACAATTTTTTAGCCTATTATTCTTCCTTATATCTTTCCTTTAATTCTATTACATCTCTAATGCAGCATAACTGAAAAAACATTGCTAAGATTTTTAAAAAAATATCTGATTATACAAAAAGTAATAAAAAATACTAATTTCTTTAAAATAATTTTAGTTTACTTAAAAATTTAGAAGTTCAGCTAAAATTTGAAATAAATATAGCACAAGTTATTCACGTATTACATATATGATACAATTATGAGAATATTCAATAATATACTAAAGATCGATATGATAAAGACACAAAGATCTATCGATATCAGAAATGTCATAACAATTTTTTTTATGTAAAATAAAGTTGCTTCATAGTTTGCAAAGAGATAGGCAATTAAACAAACAAATAAAGAATATATACTGCAGCAACTAGGGTAGACATTTCAAACAACAAAAAGGTTTTGAATAATCTTAAGAAACTGATGATGATATAAACAAGCAACGTCTGTGAGTTTCAATTAATTTTAACTTTCAAGAAAGACAGTTAAAAATTACGAAGAGAAAAAATAATGGTAACTCACTAAATCACTGAGTTCTGAAATTTTTCCATGGAGATAAATTCCAAAGAATTACATAATTCACTATTAAGAAGTTGTGTTGTTGTTGCACCAATATAATTCTCAGTACCTAACCCATAGTTAAGAGAGTTTGTCAATGTAATTAACATTTACTGATGAAAAAAGTTCAAACTATCAATCTTTTCAATTTAAAACTCAAAGCCATCATACACACAAACATGCAGATATTTTCTTAGTATTTAAAAGATTAATTATTTGAACTGTATATGGCCTTAATAAGGATATCCTTATGCTGTTACTAAATTTGATTTATCTTAAATGGAAACAGCAAAGTGTATTTTTATAGTAATAAGAGTTAATTTCAATTCGTTCATTATCATAGATATCCATTCACTTTTTTTCATTTACATTATAGTTCATCTTTCATAACAAAATGAAAAAAAGAATTACATTCAATTTCAAATGAGACTTTGAATTATTTAAAAATATATTAATCAAAATTGTACTTAATAATAAAAAAAACAATACATATTTATTTTTAATCCTTTCCAATTAGATTCTTCATTACTTTGTCAACTCAAAAAAAGCAAGGCCTTTGTTAAATATAAACTTACTTAATCACCATATCAAGATCATAAAAGAATTTTGAGCAGATATTTGTAAGAAAGAACTTATTTATATATATATATATATATATATATATATATATATATATATATATATATATTTATTATTGACAAAAAATACTAGACTACTAAAATTTTTTTAATTTTTTTTTTAATTTTTAAAAGAAATTTAACATTAAATCAGAAAAGCAGCATATATGACTTGTCTATCAAAAATTTCATATTTGATTGATAGTGGATCAAATTTTGATCAATGAAACCACATTTTTACATGGTTCTAGAAAACAAAGACTGTTCTACATATTTTCATTTTGCAAAATGTTTTATTAGCATTTTCATGACTCAATATTGTCAGACATATCTAGTAATCTAAAAAAAATAAAGTTTACAGAGGATTAAAACATAAATTGGGTTATGATCACAACAACTTTTTCAACATTTGCTTCTGATACGTTATTACAAGCTGAATCTTCAAAATCACAACATTCCTGATCAAGCTGGAAATTATCAGACTGGATTTTATATTTTGTAAAAAATTTCAATTTTTACATCATTCTGATGGTTGCCATAAACATATGTAAAAGAGGTACTGCAAAGGTATATAAATAGATATATTCACAAAAATGTTTATTATGAAAGCAATCAAATCCAAAATGTATTATTGATAGATATACAGATTTTACACCAGTTGCAACACCATAAAAAAAATCTAAAGGCATAGTCAATCACTTTTACTTGACATGAAAATTCCCTAACCAATTTGATTCTGCTTACGTAAGAATTATACTTAGTCACAAATGGTTTGGGTGTTGTATATCATCAAGATGTCAATATCTCAAGTAGTCATCCACATTAACAGACTTTTCTATAGTCAAACATTTTATGGACACATTGAGTAAGCTATTGCCATTATCTTGGAATACATCTAAATTCATTCACTTGGCATAAAATTTTGGAAAAACCTATAAAACTAGTACATTAACTGTGTAGTGATTTACTAAATATCTGACATGATTGAAAATGTTGATGGTTTTACAAATTATTAAATAGTACATTCTATAGATTGTTATAATTTTTAAAGTTTTTCTATTGCATTAATCTTTTTACCTGCAGAAAAGCATTCACACATAAGAAAGAAAAAATTAATTAAATAATTGCAACTCAGTTCGTCCTGAGCGTTCATAAATTTTGCAATATACCTATGTATGTTGTATATATTTACTGAGTATACTTTTATTCCTTTAAATGTTTTCCTTTGTTTTTTAAATGATTAGTCTTGTTCTTTTTAAAAAACTTTTTCTAATTTCTTAAGATCTTATTTGGCTTGTGATTTTCTAGTTGCTTTATATTTTAAATTATTCCATTAAAAATTTCTAAGAAAAATAACATTGTTATGATTACATTATTACTTAATTTTTACTTTATTTAATATAATTATAATTCAAACTTCCTTCAACTTCTACTCAAAGTTCTATTTTTAAACAATCAACAAAAGATCAGCATGAGCTCAATGCAAAATATGAATCAATCAATCAGAAAGTGCTAAATTTAAAAAAAAATAATCAAAAGATTAAATTTTTTTAAATTTATTACAAAAAAATTACAATATTGCCTTTAGATGAGTAGTATATTAATATATATGCTTAACTGCATCTTTATCTTTTAATAACAAGTAAAAAAGATAGTTATAGGATGATCAATATAATATATTTCTATGTTTTTTCCTGTATATAATCCATGAATTGTGTGTTAAAAAAGCTTTTCTGAATTTCTTTGTCAGTTTTATAGGCCACAATGAATAATCTGATAAAAGAAACATTCTCCATCAGAAAAGCCTACAATTAAGTTTTGAAAGAAATGTCATTAATGTTTCATAAAATAAATAAGGGATGGTGGCATGACTTAGTTGGCTTATTTCAGCTTTAATCAGCTTTATCCAATTACATTCATGAATGACTTTCATTCCTAAGGAAAATATTACAGTTGCAATTAGCTATCATCATTTCACATTTTGTCTTGACCCGATCTATTTTGTTCTGAAAATATTCAAATTTGTATGTCTATGTGGAAGCCAAAAAGATCTTAAACTAATAACTATAAGGAAGATAAATGGAAAAATGGTGACAAATGTGTTAAAGTAAGTTGGAAAACAAAGCATGCACTGCACTAAAGAAAAAATATGTATCTAATACACCATTCAAAAACAATCTATTTCTTTCATTTAATTATTAATGAAACAAATATATTTTTAAATACTTCTAGCTTAATTTTTATAATTATTAAAAACTAAAAATCAATAAATTTAACTAGAATCCTATTGGAATTATTGCTTTTGAACAATCTTGTGCTTTCATCAGTGTTTTCCGCATTTTGCAATAAGATAGATTCAAACATATCTTTTTAATAATAAATGATTTTCTTGTACAATTTATTATCTTTTTAATCATACTGGAAATTGTGGATTTTTTATTTTATGTGACACCCACATAATTAGTAGTATATATTTTCAACTATTCATCAGCTTCAGATTATGCAACACTTTTTTTCTTTTACTCGAAAAAGGTCTTATGGATAATAACACTACTTTGAATTATATACAGGAAAATACAGAATTGTCAATTTTGAGGATAATAAAAATTTTCTACCATCTTCTGTCTTAGAGAAGTGTTACATTACCAATACAAACTACAAGGTTTACTATCAAATTTCTTTGTAGGAATAATTTTCATTATTTTCAGTTTGATATCATTTACTTTGTATTTTTTTCAATTTTTCAATATTTTAAGACTATTTATGAAGACACCTGTAGTATAAAATACAATAAATGATTATGAAAATGTTGGGAGCTCAGTGGCATAATGGTAGCATTTTGCACTTCCAAGACACAAATTAGAGGTTCGACCTTTGAGCAGGGTAAAGTTGACACAGCATTTAATACCTTCAATAGGTAGATAAAACTGAGAACCAAACATGTTTGGAAACTAAACATTGGGGATTTTGCATTAGGCCGACTACCTAACTAGGACATATGCTTTGCACTAGGACATGCCAGGGTTTTAGATCAAGAAAATAGATATGGGCACTGTAGGCCTTGGCCTCACAAGGGTTGTTATGCCACTAAGTTCAGTTTTAAATATTTGTTGCCATGTCAAATGAAGAATGGATTCATTTAATCAAGAAATACTCAAAAAAGTTATAATCATAAGCAACAAAGCCAGTAAGAGAAAAACTGAAGGAAAAATAAAACCATGTAAATGTAAAAATTGTATAAATAAAAATTAAAATGTATAATCATAGACAATATTTTATGTGATCAATTTAGTTTTATCAATTCAATAATATGTTGCACACTAGTGCTGTCCTAGAAGCTGTGTATTTTTTTTAAAGGAAAACTGCCTATGAAATGTCAGCAAATATTAATTTTCTTTTTATACTGAAATAAATGAACACATAAAAAGTCTACTTCTTAAAATATTGAATTATTTCTCAGAAACTTTTAGCTTTTATTGTACTATATAGATTTTACAAAATATCTAAACATTACAGAATTATTGTTTTGATAAGAAAAGCATAAATTTGTCATGATTGATATTTCTATAAATAATTAAAACCTTAATTCAAAATAAAACAAATAAGTAAAATTGAAATTACATTTTAAAATGTGAGCAGAGTAGACGAACTATTCTTCAGTTTCACAAAATAAAAAATCCATTTCATAAGTACCATTATATTATAAAAAAGGGAACTTTTACTAGTTATAAATATATAATATATCTATATAATACATTTAAAATGACTTTCTTTCAACAAAATAGCTTTCCAATAAATATCCACATGCAAGCAATCACTGGAATATATATTTAAAATTAGTAAAAAAGAATCATACAACCAAATTTACAAATTAATCTAATTTCGAAATTTTGTTGTGTATGATAGCATTTTTAAAACAGAAAAAAAGAATTTATTGATAATTAAATACAAATAATCGCATTAAAAATATTTGCAATATTAAACATATGAATAAAATTTTATTAATAATAAAATAATCAATAAGCTAGTTGAAAATTACAAAACATAATTGCTTTGAATTAACATACCCAGTTCTAAGTTTATAACTTAAATTCTCAACAGCAGACTTCATATCTGTATATCCACAAGCTAAAGCAAAATCTTTAGAAATAAATATCAGATCTCCAAGACCAATTATTTCCATCAATTCTAATCTTGGTTTTTCTATCTCAATTGATATTGGAATTTGATTATCAGAATTTTTTGAGTTCCATGACCTAATATATTCAATAATTAATTTCATTTGATCAAATTGGGGTCTGCACTGTAAAAATAAACATAAAAATTACTAATGAACAATATGCATGATTAAAAATTTAATAGTTAAATTTTAAAATAAAAACAATCACAAATTTTATAAAGCACTTAAAATGCTTATTTGCAACAAAAAATATTAAAAATACAAACTTCAGTATAAAATCTAAGCTAAATTTCCTTGCATTAACTTTTAATAGGATCAATTTTTTTCAGTATTATGTACCATAGCATAAAGTTTCCTTTTAGAAGTGGTCTCATTCTGGTAAGAAAAATATTTTTGTGTCTTGGAATAGAAATATATTTAAGAATCATGATTCACACACACACATATCTTTTCAAACTTATTTGAAATGTATGATAATATTTTCCCATTGAAGTTTTCCATCAATAATTACCATAAAGTATTTTATCTCATCTACATTATACAGAAAAAAGATTTTCCATCTATAAATTTATGTTGCCTTCACTATTTATTTTTTTATAAATCATCATGGCTTTGGATCTTTTTGGATAAATGAAAAGTTTAGTTTTGACCAATGGAAAGAAAGTTTCGAATATCCTGGGCCAAATAACCACATATACATTAAATGTTTAATATCATATAAATGCTCTTAGAGTTATTTACGTTCTAAATATGTGTTTAAAGACCATTACCTCGTGATACAGACAGTGAAATTTCATTGGAAGAAAAATCATCAACCTCTTAATTGGTTAAGAATAATGCTTATAAGAATATTATAAGAAGATGCACTAAAATATTGCAGCAATTATAGAAAAGCATTCTGTCAACTTTTCAAAGAAATATAAAAAAAATGCCATTTTTATTATATTACAAAAAATTAAAAAAGCAAAAAAAATTTTAAGAAGATTTTGTTATTGAAAAATCAAGTTGTTTTTTCTTGCTAATCAATTACACTTAACCAAGATCTTTTATTCTCTGCTTTTTAATAGAAAAATTAAAATTAGTTTTTGAAACAAAACTTTGGAAATTTAAAAGATTATATACATTATATTAAATGAAACAGTTTATACCAAATACTTAAACCTTTTCAGCAAGATTTAATAATGAAAAAAATTGTAATTGATGACTGATAACACTGAAATTTAATTGTTGATTTAAAAATTGGAATTAATAACACTGAAAATTTATTTTAAATTTTGCTTTATTTTATAATTTTTAAGTAGTGTTAAAATTATATTATTGTGATATGGAAATAATTAAAATTTGTTGCAGAATGTTTTCAGAATTTTTCTAATTACCTTAATCTTCAAAGTCTGTACTTCTCTTAACCATTATAGTATTCATTTCACAACAAATTTAATATGTTTTCAGAGAATTTTTATAGTAATGAAAATCACTAATTAACCACAATTTTGCTATGGTTTGTAACAAGAAATTCTAATGGCAAAGCATACATAATAAATGACCCATATCAGCAAAATAAGTAAAACGGCAACTACATTTCAGTACACCAGAAAATCTAAAAATTTATTATCAAAAGTAAGACTTTATAAGATTGAAAAACCTATCTTTTATTTTGCCCTTTTCATTCCATAATTAAGAGAAAACTACAGATTATTTTTGTAATGGATAATTTTTTATTATTTTGAAAAATATTTTCAGTTTGTTTTTCTAATATTTTCTCAAATCAGAAAATTTACAAAAGAAAAAGAAAAAATGGTAAAAGCAATGTGAAATTTAGATTTTCTGGAAAAAACTTAATAGCTAGATAAGGCATGATATAAATATTCATCAATCTTAGAACACTGAAATATTTTAATAAAGTAATGGAATCTTTTTTTAATTAAAATACAAAACAATAAAAAAAATAGACAGAAATCAACACTGTCAAAATATTAGCAACAAAAATCTCTTTTTCACATTTATACTTATAAAAACTTACAATAATTTATTAATAATTTTGATAACAAACATAATAAGCTTTTGCTGGTATTAGGTTGGAAAAATTATTTTTCATTTATTTATTTGTTAAAATAAAAAAAAGACATGGTTGCACTGAAATTAAAACTTTCATTAAATATATAATTTTAATTATAAGTGGTATATTTATTTTGCAACTTTAGAAGTTCATATTTAATTCTTTTAATGAAATTTTAATCCAGATAATAAATTTTTACCTCAAAATGAATCCAACAATAATTATTCAGATTCAATAGTTTAAAATCCTCAAGTGTAACTTCTGGCATACCTCTATAATTATAACATCAATTCAGTACATATATATACATATAAAATATTTTTAATTAAATTTTTATCAATTTATGCTAACTTATTTGAATGAACAATTGTTCTAGATCCATTCTGAGAGTTGATCCAAATAGTGGATGTTGGACTTTCGAACTCTTCATAAAAGTGGCAATTGGAAGTTGATATATTATGTGTTTCAAAGTTCTTTTTCATGTACCTAAAAATAACAAAAAAATGAAACAGTGCAGATAAAATAAACCATATTAACTTATTGAGCAAACATACCAGAACAGTAAGTTTTACAAGAGAAATATAATTAAATACTTTGCAAGAGAATTCAGTAAATGTAACTCATGTATTTTTTTAACTAAATGTAATTATACATTATGTTAATAAAAATAAAATTCTACACTATTTTATTAAATTATTACACAGTAATAACTGAAATTTAAAATATAGAATTTAATCAGAAAAAGAACTGATCCAAAATGTTATAAAAAAGGAAATATTTTTTTTTACACTATCATTACAAGCACACTGTTTTCAATATAAATGTCATATATGCACTTTCAAACATAATGTTTTTTTTTCATATTTATTTTAAAGTATTTAAAATTACTAAATATTGTATCTTAAACATTTAAAGTTGCATATTTTATAATTTATTTTCAAAATAAAAATATATAACAGGGAAATAATAATAATGTTAAATGTTAAACTTTTAGATTTATTATAATGTTAAACCTTTAGAGAAATGTTTCATAACAAATTAGTTGTAAATCAATTGTTAATTTTTAAATTTAAAAATTAAAAGATGTAGGTATTCTAAATATATATATAACTCTATTTATTTCATGGATACTATAATAGGTAAATTACTTTCTTTAAAGTATAAATACTTTAAAGAAAGTATGATAGCTACTTAGTCAAAGGCATTCACAATGATTAATGATTTAATTCATAAACACATTTTCCGATAATTATTGAGAAATATGATTTTTCCAATAACAGAAAAAAGGTTAAGATAACACTGAAAAATGATTTTATGTAGCACTGCCATGTGATCAAAGAAAAACTTATAAGCATTTATATTCATAAAAGAATGTACATATATATGTTTATGAATGTTCTATACTCACTGACCACCAATATCTGTACTCATAGTTCCCAAAATTTCAACAGGAAGCTTGAATTCAGCAAATATTGTACAGTTATTTGATGCATTCCCACCTCGTTGCCAGAAATGTGAAACGCACCTGTAATCCATAAACATGTTTTTAATGAAAATAAATTTTTAGCTAAATAAATTGCATAAAATATTAACATATAAAAACTTTTAATATAAGTTATTGATCTTTAAAAGTATAGAACTACAACCATAACTAAATAACTTCTTTGAAATTAAATAATAAAATCTGTATATTACATTAGTAAATATTATACTAAAAATAAATAAGAAATAAATGTTAACACACATACACAGGTACAATAATATATTTCATACTGTCTTTACTTTAAAACTTAATAAAGATAAATAAACTAAATATAACTTTTCTGTTACAGATAAAAAAAAATTGCTTGGATAAACTTTTCAAATATTCAGTAATCATAAGGAAAAAATAAAATTTTTACAATAAAATAAATTTTTATATAATCTTTTAAAAAAATAAAAATTGCATTAGTTAAAATTACAATAAAGAATCAAAATAGCCAATTTGGAAAACTATCAAACTATTAATCTGATAAATAACTAGAAAACATTTACTATGTTCTTGATTTAAATTCATAAATAATAAATTTTAAAAATCTCATATAATAATAATGTACTTTAAATATGTATGAGGAATTACTTATATTATTATTTGCTTCTACACATAATAGTACTTTTTGAAACTTATCATAATTAATTTATATTCCTGGATATTTTATGGAGCCTGTGTAAATTGACATTTAGAATAACCAATTCCACTTCCATCTTTGTATCACAATAAATATGTTAAAATATTTAATATGTTAGTAGATTGATTAATACAACTTTAAATGATACTTGAATACAAGTTGATCTTTTATTTAAAATTTCCAATAGTTTTCAGTCATTGGTAAAAAATTTTTAGTCATTTGCCATCATCAAATTAGGTTCAATGTAGAACATAGGTTCTCAAAGTCCAGGTGGACCCCCAGGGATCCGTAGGAGACCACATGGGAGTCCATGTAGATGTGAAAAGAAAACAGAGATTCACAAGCTGTAAGTGGGGGTCCACGAAAAATTTTCTGGTTTTCATAATAAAGAACAAAAATTGTGGCTTGATTTACCTATTAAATTAGGCAGATATTATCATTCACTAGATACTCAAAAATATTCGAGACAGTTCAAACACAGAATTGAATAGAATAATAGGTAATAGTACAAGTGTACTTGATTAATTGAAATTAATGAAGCAAAATATTAATCAGCGCGGATTCTCCCAGTTTCCGCACTTGTCACAGATAGAATGTCTTGATGAGGATATTCAGAGTTACACTTAACATTTAAATACCTTGCATGGTGACTACAAAAGCAGATTTGAAGGTATTCTGACAATGGAAATACCACTATGGATCATAACCCCATTTGATGAAACGGAAGAGGCAAATGTGATATTACAAGAGGAGCTACTTAAGCTCAGCACCAATGAGGAACTAAAGGTGAAATTTGAAAATGGCTCTCAAACATTTTGGCTGCAGGCAGAAATCCCCAAAAATATCCTGGGCTGTGGGAAATTGTGAGAAAATTTTTGATAGCGTGTTTTCCTCGTTATTTCTTGTCGAAAGAAGTTTTAGTGTCGTTACCAACCTGTTAACAAAAAAAGGAGCAGATAGAACATCACAGAACAGGGAGATTTGAGATTACTTCTTACAAAAATGAAGCCAAATATTGGTAATTTGCTGTCAATTCATCAAATACATCCATCTCATTAAAAGCATGACTACTTTTTATTGTTGATTTACATTTCAGAGTTCATTATTGATTTTTTGTCAATTGTTTATTGTTTGTAATAATAAATGTTTCATAATTTTGTATAACCACAAGTATTATTTTAATAAATAGGACACACGATAATCTGCTACTTTTTTCTTCTTAACACCACCAATTTAGGGTGATATTTTTTAGGAGTTTTGAGAATACAGTAGAAATGTACCAGTCTACTGAAAATAGTAAAACTTTGAAAGTGGTCCAAGAGAAAAAAGTTTGGGAACCCATAGTTTAGAAGAAGGTACTCTTTGGCTTAGCAAAATATTTGGAGATAAATATTGGTAACAAAATTTAATTTCTGGTAATCTTGATATTTTCAATGTTTTAATTAATGTAGTCTTACAGTTGTCATTTGTTATTCACATTTAGGTGTCTACCTTGGAGTAAAAAAAAAACTGCCAAGAAATCAAAGGGTACCTGTTTGTAAACTTTTATAATCAAATTTTTACTTGTAGTTATTAAAATTTGTAGTCACTAGAAAAAAAATTATTGATTGATTAAGTAAATAAAAAAGTCAATATAAGTAATAGGAATTTAACTAAGCTCTTAGAAGTAGAATAACCAAACATCACCAAAATAAATTATTTCTTAGAATAATTTTGTCGATATAGGAAAGAATCTTCAATTAAATTTCACTGTTTTAGGAATGAAAATGTTTAAAATTAAAAAAGAAAAAAATTATTCCGTTTTTATTTTATACAAATAATGAATGACATTATTTAAAATTGCTTAAAATTATTTTTAAACTGTTGTCATTAATTTAATGACAGTGCTCCTTTCAGATAACAATGAAACTAGAACAGTGAAGGGGCATATTCTTGGGAATTAATGTGATTCCTAGACTGTTTTGCATAATTTTAATACAAATTCAGAGTTTTAGTCTAATTATTTGTGTCTCTCTGAGAAACTGTTAAAGTTTCAAAATTCACTATAAATTTAACCCAGATATTTGGGTTCTCTTTAGCTTGTTATACCCTTACATTTTTCAGAAAGGTAGAATCTTCAATCAAAAAGCTGATTCACATTAAGGGAAAAAGATACAGTTCCATTTTAGAGGAATTGGCATAATAATTTTTTTTTTCTTTTGCCCAATCATCAAACAAAAAAATAAATAATGAAATATTAATTTTTATTTATAAGAAATTTAATTATTTTATATATTCAATCAACTTACTAAACTACACCGGAAAATAAGACAAAAATATGAAATCTAAAATGCAAATGTGAAGTCTAAAACTTTACCTTGATTTATTGAAGAGCTATAAAATTTTTAACATGGAAGAGAATTATATTAGTTTTATTTATAAATTCTATTGTCATTTTTATAAACCCAAACAAACAAGAGTCCAAACAGCATCTAGACATGACTTGATAATGTTTACTGCTCTACTTAGTACCTTCCCATGTATATCCTTCCATTTAAGTGTGGCAACCACTTTCTAAATAAACAAAGTTATTTCAGCTTTACAATACACATTCAAAGCTTATGTCTTGCAGTTCATCTGATTTATGTTTTCCAACAATCAATTGATTTCCAGCAACAATAGTTGTTTCACTTAGAAAATTTTCCTTTGTGTTATTAAATTAAATTTTTGATAAAATAGAAGTTCAGCAAAATCTTTATAAAACTAATTAAAGTTTCTGAAAGTTTAAAAATATAATTTGGTTGTAAGATTTGCATAAAAATATTAAATTACACCACACAAAAACTTTTACTTTTAAATTCAGTTAGAAATTACATGGTCCAAAATAAATAATTTAGTGATAACATTTTCATTATATTCCTATGAGTTTGATATTAAATATACTTTTCTAAATATTAATGTAAAGCAAAAATTTATTACTTATTTTATAACAAAAAAGCAAAAATACCCCAGATATTTTACTTTCAGTTTAAATTTTTTTTTTTAAATAATGTGTACAAGGTACATGGAATAAAATTCCTATTTAAAATATAGCAAATTATAACTGAATATATTTCTAAATGAAACAATGTTAAAAATCATAATATAAACCACATAGATCTTAAAATCTCAAATTAAAATATATTTTTCAGACTTTTGTTAAAGTAGAATAATGTTATATTAATGAAAAAATTTTAATGTTTATAGTAAACATCGAAATTAAAATGCATCTATTCCTGTTAAAATAATATGAGGTGCAATTACAGTGAAAATTATCATATAATTTTATTGCTCATATTTTTAAAAAATGAATGAGTTATTTTTACAAAACAATCAATTCATTTTAAGTTTGTAAAATTATTATTCAAAATCTTCTGAATGTAAATAAATATTTATCAGTAATTTAGGAAGTTCTGATAGATGTATGGCTAATTATATAACCAAACATGATCAACAAAATGTGCTAATGATTCAAATACAAAAAATTATTTTCTTTTTATTGTATCAGATTTTTTTATAGCGAACAATTCAAAAAACACATAATTGAATTTATTTTGACATCAAAAATCTCAGAGAATGTTTTCTACTTTAATTACTTAATGCTTTATATAATTTATTTCAACTCCTCTAAGCATATTTTTAACATACACACACATATATATATACATCTGACATTTAAATAAAAAACTATTTTAGAAAATAGATCTTCAATTTAATTTCATATCATGAACATCTGTTCCTTTTCTATTATAATATTAAAAAAACATTCAAGCAAAGGAGATTTTTTAGTTTACTGTTAAAAAAAATTCCTATGTATGACTGGTGAATAGTCATACACAGAAATTTTTCCCAATAGAATCCCCAATAAACCTTAGCAATTTAAATTCATTCATTTATTCCAACCTGATCATTCAAAGTCTTTTATTTTTAAAAATATTTTAAAATAATTTTAAAATAAAATTAAAATTCATTTTTAAAAATGCCTTCAATTTATTCCCACATTTCCTTTTCATTTGGAAATAGCTAGGAAATTTGGTCATACAATTTTATTCTCAAGTTTCTGTTTCCTTGAAGAAAAGAGCAAACTGAAATTTATACAATTTAAAGTCTACTCAGACATAAAGTTCACGATTTAAGTTTTAATAATAGTCAGATGAAATAAAATAATATTTTCATAATAATTTAAATACATGAGATACAAAACTGATAAATTAT
Organism: Latrodectus hesperus; assembly: GCA_037975125.1. Taxonomy (NCBI): domain Eukaryota; kingdom Metazoa; phylum Arthropoda; class Arachnida; order Araneae; family Theridiidae; genus Latrodectus; species Latrodectus hesperus. Next base: position 85,403,770 of record CM075853.1, read on the forward strand.
TTGAGTTTTTATGTAAAAAATTATAATATCGAAATTTATTTGAATTATGTGGCATGCAACAGAACTGTTTAAAGGGGAAATTATGAATAATACTGTAATATCAAATTAATTTTAAAACATTCGCTTCAAAATTAAATAAGAAATAAAGTGATTTTTTATTTTTGACAGCCAATATTTTTCTCATTATTTTTACCTTTGATCACTGTCTTCTTTAGGATATGATTTGCAAATCATAACAATATCCAAACAACATAATCCTACACATAACACTTTCTTTTCAACATTTGCCATTGTTTCGCAAGCAAAACTAAATAATTCAGTTATAAGTGTTTTTTTTTTTTTTTTTAAATTAATTTTTAGTCTATGGAAAATAAAAGCATACACAGCAAATTCATTGTTTATAACAGTTTTTCTTACTGTTTAATCCCGTGACAATATCTTAGAGCGACACATCACATGATTCAAAAATTTTTTCAAAGTATCAAATCCCTATTTTTTAGTACACATTATGAAGCACATAAAAGAAAATAAATGTAAGAATCACATTTCAAAACTAAGCAAATCTCAAGATAACGGAGGTGGTCTGCTCCAAGTGACCTAAGCATAAAGCATAACCAGCCACTGCAAAATTTTAGAATTGAAATCAAGCGATGTTATCCATGGCTGAGCTGGCATTCTTTTTTCCATAATCTGCTCTTTCAATAGCTTATAACTTTTTGATTTAGTATAATTTTTTAAAATCTTAAAAATATGATCTTAATAGTTATATGACTACTCTTCAATAATACCCTACAAGAAATGTACTATTAGAACTTCAGAAATTACGTGCAGGCGTGTGTGTGAGGACCAAGCTCCAAAGAAATAACGATAGTAGTCACCAAATGTTTGGATACGTCATAAACAGAAATTCTTTATCACTGTTTCGTAAAATTTTGATTTGAGGTCCATCAGGATTTGTTATAAAGTGGTGGTCTCGTTGTTATATATAATTCACCATTTATAATTTTAATAAGTTTTATTGTGGAAAGCTGGAAATTCTGCGAAAATTCAATGATAGCAGGAATCACATGAAATTATAATTTCATGTGAAACGTTTGGCAGAGGAATGTGATTTAAGAACATTTTAAAATTATATCTTGGTGGGAAAATTTAGTGATATTGCCAATTAATTAACATATTCTGTGATACATTAAAAAATCAAAATTATGTAGATTAGCATGTATGATAGAGACTGGAATATCAGTGATTAAGAATTTCCAAATGAAATTTCGTCTGAGTTCTAAGTCTATATTTAAACATTTTAAGTCATAATTGTAAATTTTTTAATTATTAGATTGAATTAGAAATGCAAATTGGGACTGCCTAGCATAAATGTACAAGAAAAGAATGGGCAACAGTCGAGGATGTATCTTGGTCGGCAGTCTCTATTACAGGTTTCCTAGTCACTCCTTAGGGATGAGAGCATGATGAATGGCATTTTTCCTAAGCATTTTGGTAAACGCATTCTCAGTGATTGGGATGATGCACTGTCGGGATTATGAGAACGTTCGAGAAAAAATATTTGATGTGAGAGAAAAGACTTACTCCTTTCATGGTAGAGTCGTTTTACTTCTTTATAAATATTAGAATTATCTCAATATTAATTTTGTCCAGCAAAACACCGATTTCAAATGTTGGGGATACGTGATGGTAGACATGTAAAATTTCCGGGAATTTCGAACCATTGCAATTTACTCGGAAATTTTGGGAATAAACCGGGAATGTTGGGAATTTTGAGGGAATAAACTCAACCAATCATCTTTCGTTTATTGTTTTGTCTTGTATAAATAAAACTATGAAAATATGCAAAAAAATGTCAATTCTATCTTCTAGAAAAGAAGTTAATTAGTTTTATGCTAAGAAAACAAAAATACTTGTTAAAATTATAAAAATAATGAATTGATATTTAATAAAAAATATCAAGGTATATTTTTCAGGACTGTCAGAATATATATTGACATTTCCATGCTTTATTCCATGCGTTATAAATTTCTAAATTCATGCAGAAAGAATAAAAATATTTTCTCAACATTATTTTTGAAATTATTCTGAATCAATAATCAAATCTAAATTAATATCATTTCCTGGAAAATTCCCAATTACCGTAATTAGTAGTACCAATTTTCAGTGCATTATATTTATCTGAAGTGAATGGTACAAATAAAATATCCCAGACCTCGGATTGTATTTCAGATTCAATCGATGTAATAAAGTTGTTATATTTAATGACATTATTTGCGATTTTAGCACAGGATTCATTTTCGATTTTAACAATTGTTTTCGACTTAAGTTCATGCTTAGAAAGAAATAATTATTTTCGCAAACATTAATTTTTTAAGTTGTTCTTAGTCTTACATATGTATAGGTCTATGAATTTATATATAATTTTACACAGAGCGAACCAATATGAACTTGTATAACGCAAGAATCTCTTTGTTTTACTGCGTTATTACTATAATAATTTCAATACATTATATACATAATAATATATAAATTTAAGAAATATCGTAGTTTCTAGAGACATAAATTGAATTTTCTTAGGCTCAAAAATCAAAAATAATACATATTTTAAAATATTTATTAGTATTGATATTAACAATTATGCATGGCCGCAATCTTTGCTTGAATTTTATTCAATTCATTAAGATGAATTGCTTATTTTCTATTTCCGCTGTAACTAGTTGTAGAAGATATGAAGTAAATGTATTTTTTATTTGCTTTAATATATGTTTAATAAATAAAAAAATTTAAAAATTTTCTAAATTATCTGAATGTTTATGGACTTCAAACAGTGGAGAGAAACCTATTTTTTCAGCTTGTACGTCTTACCTATGTGATACAGTTGAAGTATAACAGTTTCATTGGAAACGTTAAAATGTCTGGCTACGTTAAACTACAGTCCTCCTCAATGTCCGCCAGCAGGTCTTCGTCCCCCAAGGCCTGTACTCGTCCACTGCGAGCTTCATCACAAAGGGACAAATCTTCTGACCTGAATTTGTGAAAACAATGCCTATATCCCCAAACGTTTGACATATTCGACTACTTGATGTAGCAACTGATAAGCCCACTTTGAAGTCGTAAAGCGAATACCGAACGAGCTCTTTCGACATGTTCGTTTCTAATAGCTAATACATGAGCTACAATTGATGAATGTGACAGTGGATCTGCTTTTATAACGACTGATATTCCTACTCTTGACTGACCGGTGCCTTAATCACGTCATATACTAATTTGAATATTTATTCTCGCTTCATTTAATGGCTACATGAAGACGGCAAGAACTTTCTTGCTTACCTTGTAAAAATATAAAAAGTATATCTTCTTTGATATTCGATTTATAACTTGAAAGGCCAAAACTTGAGCAAAACTCTACCCCAATAAGGGAGAAATAATTTGATAAACTATGAAAAGTTGAGCAATAGTACATATTTTATTATTTGAAATATTAATTTAACATTTTCCTATTTTTACCTTTGTGCCCCCATCTGTAATAATTATGTATTTTTGCTATATCACCAGTTATAGTAAGATTATTTGAATACTAAAAATTTTATTAACTTTAAAAAGAAGAATTTTCTTTACTTACATATTTAACGATTGACCTGTGAATAAAAAATATGTTACTTATTTTTACGAGTAGTATTTACTCCATATGGAAGTTATTATGTTAAATCAGAATACTTTTCAGGAGTAAAATGAATTGTTTTGTTTATAATTTAAAATTATACCTAGTTTATATTATTTTGGCCATGGTGTGGTTGGCCTTTTTTACGAACTAATCTCTCTAGGTGTAGTCATGAAATTGGCTCCCTATGCCCTATATGTATTTCCCTATGGAAATTCTAATGCATGCGTGAGGTGTAATAGATTTGGCCAAGATTCAGTGATTTAGTAACGTCCTGTTATCTAGTAGCAATTGTATTTTCTAGTTTAAACATAGCAATTTATTAAATGTGCATTTACATATGCTCACTTTCTTCTAAAAGATATAACGACTTAGTGTATTGCTGTATTTTAATAAATATAACAAAATATTAATTAATTCATCGTGTGCGTATGAATTCTATGCATTATTAGAATTGTAATTTTATAATAGATCTACCAATACTGCCTATATAACTGTTACGCATATATTTTTCTTTAACTTATGCTTCTAAAACTTATCAACACATTTTTCCAATATGAAATACTGAGTGACTTCTAAAATTATTTATATATATGAATAAGGAAATTCATAAATTTTCTTTATTAAATCCTTTATTAATTTCTTCAATTATAATAACAAATAGTTGTTATTGTTTCTGATCCCTAGTTGGCATGAGAAAATCAAACAACTGAATAATTCCAAAAATTCCCAGAAAACCAAAAAAATCAAGTGGTCTGGAATACAACTCGTCCAGTTTAAAAGCGATGTAGTTTGAAATATGTCTGAGTAAGATTTACAATGGTGCAAATGTTAAAAACTTAAGAACAAATGAATTTATTTAAATAAAGGAGTAACATTTTTGAACCAAACTACAGATATTTAATGTTTGCTCCTTGTGATTTGTTTTATGTAGGATTTATTATTTAAAAAATAGACAATGTACACACTAGATAATAAAATATTTGAATCTTGCTGTTTTGTTTTTTAAATAGAATTTTGAAAATTTCAATCAATATATACCATTTTATTTTATTTATTTATTTATTTTTTAAAGAAAAACTACTCGATAATAAATTCATAATTAAACCAGATGTATAAAATATAATGTTTTGCAATATAGGCATGATTAAAGTGGTAGAAATCATTTCTTAAGTATATTTAGCTAAAATATGTATTTTATATTACTCTGGCTTTATAACACATGACTTTTGTTGTACATCCAAAGCTTATTGAAACAATTAGTGTATAAAAATATTTTAATTTTTAATTAGAATTTAAAAGATTTCAATTAATTTTTTATCTATAGAAAATTAAAAATCTACTTGATAATAAATTCATAATTAATATGTTTTAACATCAGAAATAAAAAGGAGGAAATGTTCTGGTTAAGTTGCTTATTTGAATTGTATTTTAACCAATCACTAATCATGCATCATTAAATTCTATTATTATGTGAATTTATAACTGCTAAGAAGATAGATCACATTACTCGTAATTATTTAGCAATAAAATTCAAAATAAATGATTTTTTTTTCTTAATCAATGATGTTCTGCAATAATACGATAATTGTAACGCAGGAATAATGAATAAATGTCGCATAAGTGGATGTCACAAAGGCCAATTTTATTTTCTTCTTTCTTTTCTTCTGATGAATTTTGGATCAACAAAATGAATTCATTGCACGAAATAATTGTTGTCCAAGTACATTTACAAGTTCGTAATAGTTTCTCATTTTAGAGAAAAGAAATTAAAACTTCAAAGTTAATGAAGTCAATTTTTGGTTAGAAACTACTTTCATTCCATAGGTAGTAGCAAAAACTTGAAATTATACAATTACGCCTTTACCAAATAAATGATTTAAGATTTATACTTGTAAAAAAGAATCGACTCTTCTGCAAAATATTTTCAATAAAAAAAGCGGATATGACAAAGTCCTTAAATTTTTTATATATTTTCCAATTCATTTAGTATTTTAAGCGTATACATTTTGGGTGGTTATGAATTTAATATACTTAATAACATGCAGATTAAGAATGAAAAATGTGTATGGAAAAAGTAAATTGATGCAAAAAAGATGAATAATGTATGAAAATTTTACCAGCGTATGATATTCATTTTTATATTCTGCAGCTTAATAATGCTTGGCCTCAGCACCTCAAATTATAATAATAGTCTAATGGTTAGGATAATGTTTGATTAAGCCGTGCATAAAAAACTCAGCTGATTTTAAGTTTTTTGTTTTGCCTATACTATAACTTACAGTAAATAATAATGAATAATCAGTGAAATTTAAGAATTTTTATTTTAATGTAATAATAGCTCAAGGATAATTGAAAAAAATCATCTATTTGAATCGAATTTTTCATAGGCATAATTAGATGACAAGCATTCAAAATAGAAATATGGAGCAATTTTCAACATTGCCAGCATTCAGTCACAATATAATTTATATGAAAATAATGTGGATGACAAAATTTGAAATGCTTTTGACATTGTTTTCAAAATCCTTAACGTTCTATCTTAAAACATACAGAAATAATCAATACCTCATCAGTTACAGTTGATTTTATCAATAATCTCATACGATTGATATTTAATTAATTAACTACTTTGTAAGATGGTAACAGAATACTTAGTATTGTTCATTAATGCATGAATTTGGTTTTTTAAGCTAATTTGTATAAAAATAACCGAATATAATTTGTGCAAATGTCTTAATGTTTGATGCATACAACTTTTCTTCAATTGGAAGTTCTTAAAAAAAATTAAATATTTGCGTTTTAGATTAACAAAAAAAAAAACAATTTAATTTTAGTATATTTTTAATTCTAGTAGCGACTAAAATTTTCTCATTACGAAAATCTTGCATGCTTTCAGTACGAACTTCACACAGTACTCATCAAAACTATCAGGTGCTACTAATTATGATGTCCTATAAGCTAAATATCTCATTATGTGACGCTCTCTATTTCATATTAAAAATAATTCAACAACGAGAGTCTAAGGAGTAGATGGCTGAGAGTTTTACCTAATTAGATTGATAAATGTTAGTTAACTAATTAGATTAGATTAATAATTATTTAGAGTTTCCAAAAGAAATGTCTGGTTTCATAAATGTCACCTGAAAATGCAAATGGCAAGGTAGAGATATAATATATTGGCCACAGATTACTTAGAGAAAATTAAAATTCCTTAGTGACTTTGGTCAGTAAAAACATTCTACCAGGTTCTTGATAGTATAATACAAATAACTAAATATAAACAGAATATTAGAAAAAAAGACTTAAACAATTTTCCTACTAGTATAATTAAATAAAAATAATACGCTTTTTCTGTAAAGCTTCTTCTTCTTCTTCTTAGAGTTGGGTTTGTATGTCATTGAGCACCTCTGCTTTTATCAGCATTTTGTACTGTTAACTCCAAACCCAATGTTTCTTAGTTCCAGTTGCTCGGGCCACCCACTTTATTAATAAAGTCTGATAACCCTTTAATGGAGTCTAGGTGTAACTCTCTTGTATGGATGATGCCTAAAGAGGTTAATCTAGGGAGGGCAAAAGCCTCGCATTCATAAATGATATGCTTGGCCGTTTCCTCTTGCATATGACATTTCCTGCAGATAGGGTCTTGCTGAAACAGTCCCATTTTATGGAGGTGTTTTATGAAATAATAGTGTCCAGTTATGAAGCCTACAATTAAACGTATCTTCTGCCTAGAGCATCTTAGAATTTCATAGGAAATCCTCGCTGATGATCTACAGATCATACTTTTAGCGTGGGTTTGACCAGGAGATTTGAGCCAAGCTTCATACATCTTCCGTTTTTCCCATCTAAGAACATTGGTTTTTGCGGTCTTCAAATTGATCCCACAAAAAGGTTCTGGACCAATGGGAACAAAAGACGATCCTTGTTTAGCAAGCTCATTAGCCCTTTCATTACCTTCGATACCTTTGTACCCTGGCACCCAAACAAGGATCACTCTGTTTCTAGTTGCCAGTTCTGTAAGAAGGTTTCTACACCCCAGAATCATTTTTTCTGTAAAGCTTAGTAAATTTAATAAACAAATCAAATATTTCTGTATTTTACCTGAAACAAAAATTAGTTTAGGCAACAAATATTACTTTTATTCTTATATATATATATATATATATATATATATATATATATATATATATATATATATATATATATATATATATATATATATATATATATATATATATATATATATATATATATATATCGATTTATACAACATGGATTCACTGTGAGAATTACGGTGAATAGATTTTAAACAATTAGTATGTGTGACAAATTCCTTTATACATTTAAATTTTTATTGAAAATTTCATAATTACGCAAATATTTACTGTAAAATTGCACTACAACAATTATAAATATGTTTTTAATTTCCATTTCCAGAATTTCTGCGTTTCCTGGATACTATACTTTATTAATAATTTTCTATATATATATATATATATATATATATATATATATATATATATATATATATATATATATATATATATATAATCTATATAGATTTATTCATTAATGGCGTATACGCAATAGTAATTACTTTCTGCATATAAATAAAAAATATGCACTGACATGTAATAAAATAAACAATTTTTATATGTGTTTAATTTTTTTTATTAAAATTTCTCTTTTCTAATCTACTTTATTTTCTTTTTGATATTTTCTCTTTAAACTGTTAATTTAGAATTAATAAATGTTGATTTGAAATTTGGTGAAGCTGAAATCAATTCTTTATCGCTGGTTAATTTGCAAAATATTTTATTCTAAATCTGATTTTTTTATTAAGGAGCCTTATAGCGTTATAATAGAAAGCATTTAATGTGCAATTCGTGCTCAGATAGCAGACATGGAAATTTGCGTAACCTATTAAATTTAATAATTTATGATCTTAAATTATTTCTTAATAAAAATGATTGATTTGCTCTTGACAAACATAGCGTCACTGCAGTTGGCAGAAAGTCTTATGATCTCATCTGGATACTCAATAAATATTCCTTAAGGTAAAGGTAGCATAGAAATGTTTTTAAAAATAAGAGTATGAACTGACACGGTTGCTTTGAAGATAAAATGTATTATTTCAATTTCCCATTATTATGGAAGGTTTAAAATGTAGTACTTTAAAGAGAATTGTGTTATTTCTCACCTCTTTCTAATCTATCAAAGTAGAAAGGAATGTAATATAATTTCAGAGTAAATTATTAATTATTCCTTTAATTTTATTGAATTTTTATTGATACAAAATAAATCCCATCACATTCAGTTTTTAATTACATATCTGTAGTTATGCAAATAATATTATATTAAGAATATTTTTAAATTTTAGTTTTGAATGCAGATACAAAATTGAATTATACTTATCTAAATGCAATTAGTCAGTTAAAGCTATTCCAAAAATTGAATTCATTTTTTTTTACATTTTATTTATTTTTATAAGTATTTTTATAAGTACTTCCAGTCATTTATTTTAAATTTCCGAAACTCTATTTTAATAAAATAACAAATAAATCAAAAACATTAAAGGTTTTGAAGGTATTTTGTTCTCATATTTATTATTTTATAAATATCTTTCACTCTTCAGTATCATAACGATATATTTAAAGGTTATTGATAAATCAAATATTTTAAGATATGTATTTCGGTTGAGGTTAACTAGTGAAAGAGTTCAAAATAATGTATATTCTTTATACAGAGTTCAAATGTATATTTTTGTAGAACTCCAACGTTTAAGTAAATAAGATGGGTTTTTATTCGATTTTATTGCTAATTATAACTACAATTAAATAAAATAGATAATATTACTCCATGTGCGAAGAGTTCTTCTTCTTCTTCTTCTTAGAATTGGGTTTGTATGCCATTGGGCACCTCTGCTTTTATCAGCATTTTGTACCTTTAACTCCAAACCCAAGGTTTCCTAGTTCCAGTTGCTCGGGTCACCCACTTTATTAATAAAGTCCGATAACTCTTTAATGGAGTCTAGGTGTAACTCTCTAGTATGGATGATGCCTAAAGAGGTTAATCTAGGGAGGGCAAAAGCCTCGCATTCATAAATGATATGCTTGGCCGTTTCCTCTTGCATATGACATTTCCTGCAGATAGGGTCTTGCTGAAACAGTCCCATCTGGTCAGAGAGTCAGTAATACTAGGGATAGCTTCCTGACTTTCACCAGAAGATGGTTTATAGGTCATTTCTACCTCAAGTGAAGGATTCATTACTGCCCCTTTACAAGACTGCCTCTGAGTTCCCTTGTCTTTTTCAGCAAGGTCTACTTCAGAGGCATCACCTGCAGATGCAGAAAGGTTTGTTATTTCTTGTGTCTTTTCAGCCACAAGATAACAATTTATAAGCTCAGGTAATATAAGTCCACCCAGCATTGCCTGAGATACTGGGCAAGGCAAATTACTCTAGAAGTTTGCCAGGCAACTAGAGGCTCCATTAAGACACCAATACCGCGGTGCCAATTAGCCCTAGGCACGGATCGCATAACACCAGGGTTTACGGGAGCTGGTTCGCAGCCTCTGATTCTATATTCAAGGCTATCCTGTCATTCCTACAGGACGTTCGGTGATCCACCACCTACCGAAGCGCCTGGTAGTTGCTCAGGCCCCAGGTGCGAAGAGTTAAAAAATGGAGGAATCATTACTTAAGTAATATTGATAAATTTTCCAGTTCATTTTGAAATTCCTACTAGCTTATTTTAAAGATTCTTTTCTAAACAAGATAATATTAACTTTAAATGAGTGTAATCTAAAAAAATTAATAAATTTCTTGCCAGTGTTAATGAATTTTTACATTATTTTATATGCGTTTGTAAGTCCAATAATTGTTACACACACTACTTAAAAAGATACTTCATATATATTTTATAATTATGAGTGCAACAGTTGGAAGGAAAACTAATGCTTCTATAAATAAAATAAAATTATAAAATGCATAAAGAAATATAGGAAAGTTGCATACTTTTCGGGCACTTTATTTAATTAATTTGTATCATTAACTATATGCGACACAAACATCATACATAATTACCGGGTAGTAAAAGCTCGGTTGCACAGAGCAATGCTCCCCATATGACTATCGAAAAACATTAATCTACTAGCTTTTAAACACACATTAAATAGTTCTTTAGTGCATTTTTTTGTATGTTTTCTGTATGTTTCTCTGAATGTTTTCTTTACAGCGAAGCAAAGAGCCAGAAATAAATCGTACAGAAGGTTTTGTAAAAAACGATTTGTCTTCTTTGATTTTTTTAAATAAAACTTTTAAATAAAATTTTGATTTAATTTGTAATTTCACCACACAAATATTCCTAAAAAATTGAAACAATTTTCAAAGCTCAAATATTTTATTTCTAATAAAATATAAGTATAGATATAAGCGATTTATTTAGTTTATTATATGCAATTTGCTTTTTAACATTTTATAATATTCTTATATGTAGGAAACAATAAAAAACATTCAGAAATATATTTGTATGCACAACATGAATATCATATTAGATTAACAAAGATAATACAATGTAAAGGCGAATAAATATTGTAGATGAGTAAATATAATAGTACGATCTATAAAAACAATAAATATGAAGAACTAAATTTTCTCCAGGATTCGAATCCAGGTTTAGCAGCTGGAACTTTGAGATTACCTTTAAAATTTTAAACGATAGTGTTTCGCTCCTGAATATGAGTAACCTAAAAGTCTCTGATAGTGTAATAATTCCTCATTTTCGTTAGCCAAGTTTGTTCTAATCATGATCAATTAAATTTATCTCCATAAAGTACATTTTCACCATAAAATCAGTATTATTAAATCCATTTTTCACAAAATAAGTCCCATGAAATCTAATGTTACAATGATTAAAAGAAAGAAATCAGTAATGGTTGTAAGGCAAAGTACAACTTAAGGTTTTTATAGCTTTTAAACTATTAAATTTTCATTCATAATAACATACAAATGCATACATCTACTTATATTGGTTTCATTCTACACTAAATGCTTAAACACAAATTCTATCAATCTATCTTGTTCTTAATGTAATCTTACCGAACAGATATAACCAGGTATGGAATGAGAAATTGTTTTGAACATTGTTTTTTACTAATTACCAAAGCACGTCAATGTCACATTCTGACTTAAAACCTGACTTAACAATTTATTTAGTTAAAATTGTTTTAAACGCAATCTTGGGCTGTAAAAATCTGCATTTTTGAATTAGCGAATTACCATAAAGTCTATATAGTCACGGAGATAATATTTATTATTTACATGAATAGTACAAGAAAACAGATAAGAATCTACAAATTTTCCCAATTCAAATTTAATTTTATGAATTTTCAATAAAATCAGCGAAAACAATTGTTATAAATATAAATTTATATATTTTTCATTCATAAATCTTTTGTTCCACTTTGTTCTCAAAAGGCGCGCGTGGCGTGAAACGCATGCGCAATGGGAAAGTCTCAGATAGACGATGAATCTTATCCCTTGCATCCAAGGAATGTGCATTAAATTTCCTGAGAATGGTGGCGAATACTATCCTCAGTTCCAACATAGCAAATTTTTGAGCTGAAATTGTAAAGTACAGGAACTTAGAAACCTAGTTATACTATTAAAAAAATGATACTCTATCAGAATCGTGTAACAAAATACTTTAAAACAAATTATCGATATCACGGATGTAAAAAAAAAAATTATTTGAAAAGTATTGTTTGAAACACAATATTATAACTTAATGTAAAATTTTGATCTTAAAAATACGAATTAGTAATTAACCATAAGCAAATGAAATTATATTTCTATTTTTATTATTACGTCTTTATTATATAAAAATAAGTATAGAGCTTATATTAAATATTTTGTTAATTAAATTACTCGCGTGCGAAATTCTGTCCTTGAAAATACTGCCTAAACTTCCGACTGATTTACTAATGAATTTCATAAAATATTTTTTTGTCTTCTGTAAATATATTAGGTCAGTTTTTTTTATTTCATTTTTAAAAGATATTATAGGCCTTTTTAATGCTATTAAATATTGTATACACACTTTTTTCATCAAACTTACAGTAGTAAAAATAATTTAAGCTATTCAACATATACTAAAAGTCATAAAATACCTCTTAATGCACTACAGAGCTAACTATTTACGCTACAATTTGTCATGTTGCTTCCCTGAAAAAGTTTCAATCCTGTTGTCTTTAACTTTTTAAGTGTTTATTAGCGAGTGAGATTATCCTCGAACTTATCTTTTCATCATTTTAAGCAAGTATTTGGGTGAGACGAAATAATTTTCTGGAGCAGCTACAATGTTTAATATGCCAATTACACGAATGATTTCAACGTTTGCTATTATTTTTCATATTCACCCAAGAAAATATTATTAGTATTTAAGGAATGAACTCAATATGAATAATGGTCAATTATTTTTCTGAAAGCATTCTCAAATTGTTAAGTGGACTAAATTCGCGGAATATAAAAGCAGCCCATACTATTATCAATAAAGGCTTTTACACTTTTGAAAATTACCAATCAAATTAAAAAAATATTCAAATTATATTTTTATCTTAATAACTGTATAAATATTTTTTGGTGATCTTTGTGTGGGTTTGGAACAAAATTCTTCAAACCATATCCTTAACTTCCTTTAAATTTTCCGAAATATGATTTCTTATTCATTAAATTTGGTTATCTATGTAAATGTCTATGTAAATGTATTATAACCATATATACATGGTTATAATACATTTACATAGATTTTTATTTCATTTTTATAAATGCTTTCAATATTTTTAGAGACAGAATTAAAAATAGTTGGAAAATATTTTATTAAAGTAGGATTTAATTTTTTTTGTTTTGTTTGAAGAGAGCCGATGTGCATTACATTGCTTATTTGAAATATTGATAGCATAATAGAAATTAAATTTGTTATTTTAATATAATCACCTATACAATTTCTTGGACCAGCTGAAAATGGAACATATGCATAAGCAGGTCTTCCTTGGCAGTTTTCTGGAAAAAACCGGGAAGGATCAAATTTTTCGGGATTCGGAAAGACTTTAGGATCTCTGTGTAACAAATAAGTGAAGATGACGATAATACTGTTTTTGGGTATTGTATATTCACCTTCAAAGGTAAAAAAACAAACAAGAAGAATTCTTGAAATTAAAAGAAAGGCATAACATTAATTATAAAATATTAAAGCCATGTACATAATTTTTAAAAATTACGCATGCCTTTAAAAAAAGTGATTTTATTAATATGTGATACAAAACAAAATTTTTTTTGAAAGACACTTAAAATTTTTCTTAATAATATTAATATTATTTACATCTTGATTAAAATTTATGAAAACATTTCAGTGAAAATATTGAAGAAAGTTGTTTCCAGTTTTTTTAATCTTCTTTGAATCGTATATATAAGCAACATTATGTATCATAAAAATTTATTAATATGGTTTGTTATTTAACCGGAAATACTGTGATAAAAATTTACACGTTAATGCAAGTGATTTAGATTAGTGTTTACCAGAAAATTTTATAATTTATCATATTTTCAATAGGATATTGTCATATTGTCAATATCGATTAATTTCTTTCTTTCTTATTGGTTCTTTATTCTGAATATATCCTTATTTAATGTTAAATACAGCAACTTTTTGAAAAGTTGCAGTATTTAACGTCAAGGAATGAGATATTCTTTAATATTCTGCAATACAGTTTTTATATTTATAAATGCTCATTATTATTTTATTTCCACTGTAAAGTTTTCAAATGAATAAATGAAAGAATATAGCAGCAGTAAACCGCCAACTTTTCAAAGTCAAGTTTAAGAAAAGTACTCGATATTAATTGAATTTTCATCCAACTTTAATAAAGAATAATAAAGAATAAATATTTAGTGCTTTGCATAGTCTTCTGATCCGTATTGCAACTCAAAAAATTAATTTTCGTTCTTTATCTTTTGCTCAGAAATTAAATTTAGAATTTATCAGTATTGAAAGCTTGATTGCTGAATACAAAATTATATTTATCAAATGTTGAAAGTTCTAAAATTTCTACATTGATAAATGAATTTGTCCTACACAAGTGCTAAAATGCATTCATTTCAATGTTTATTTTGTACGTGGATGAAAATCAAGACAATTAAATCACCACTAGTTTTAGCATAAAAGCTCTGAGGATGCATTAAAAATATATTAAATTTTATATTAAAATCTAAAATGCAATACGCTGTAAATTAAGCTTGGCTTTCATATTTCTAATTCTTCCAAGACCATTAAAAATTTGAAAACTAGTATTAAAAAATTTAAGTAGCAATGGAAGTCTTTACAACATCTACATCATTCTAGTTTAATTAGATAAGTGTCATTTATGTCCACATATAATAGGTTTTAATCTTGCTGAAATGTAATAATTAGATTGTGAATCCATAGAACATCATTTCATTTCAAATAAAAGAAAAACAATAAATTTGATAATATTGAAAATAGACTTTTGTAGAATATTAAATCATGAGTATTCTGCCACACCTTCATATTATAATTTCAAATACTTTGCTGCTTCATAAATTATATTATTGACAACAAATAAGGAATGCCATTAATATTTACGATAACATCACCAGCAGATATTAAAAAATAAAACTTAAGCATGCTATTTTCGAAAAATTCCTGAATATCATCATGTACACATTTCAGGTCCCGATCATTGTAAGGATTTCAAGATTTCTGAACACATTTTTTCGTTTCCTCGCAACCAATGTGAGCTATTCTGAAGTCTTGAATGAAACAATTTACAAAGACTAAAGAAAGCTATTTAAAGAATGAAATACTTAGCGTCAATTTCTTTTCCACAAATTTATAATTACATTCATACATAAAAATAATTTTATTTCTAGATATCCGAAAACTTTCATATCCTGTGTATATGTAAGCAGTTTATTTTTCTTATTCATCATTTTTAATTATTTGAAATTAAAAGATGTACATTTATTTTTTAAAAAATTTTGGAAATATTCTGGATGTTTTTTTATTATCATCTTAAATAGTGATGACATTACTCCTGTAAAACAATTTATTATAATATTTATTAACTACTAATTTTTGAAATGTACATTAGTTAAAAACTAATTTTATAAGGAATATTTATCAATTAGATTACTAAATCTGAAAAGCAGTTTTGTTAATAATGTTGCTTAACTCACATAATTTTATAAATGAATGCACTTTTTAAGAAAACTTAATTTAAGAATATTTCGGTTTTGCGTTAAATCATGTAGTTAACATCTACTGATTTTGTTTTAGGTTAATGAAAAAGGAAATTGTAATTTCTGATTAAAGTATCCTCAATTGATTGAAAATTTTTACAATTATAAAAACTATAAAATTCATAATTTGTGAATATATGATTTATTTATTAACACTAAATTGCTTATTAAATAATGAATATTAATGAATAATATGGCAAACATAAATACTTATCATTTAATGATGAATATTTTACAAAAGAAATTGATTAAATTAGTAAATGCAAATAAATATTTAAAAACCTAATATATAATTTACAGAAAATCTACAAAAATTCTATATAATATTTTTTATAAAAATCACAAACGTGAGATTTTATTTTATTATAAATGGGATAATGTCACTAAAAATGAGTATAGTAGCTTTCTTATAAAACATGCTTTCTCATAAGGCTTGTGAAAACGAAAGAAATTAAACTTGACGAACTTATGACTATAGCAAACCAAAACAAAATTCATTGAAGCTATAGTAATTCTAAAGAAGATTAGAATGGCGCGTTTGCAGATACTGCTGAGAATTAATTATAATGACATAATGTAAACCTTTCATTAATCTTTACTTGTTACACAAATTTTAAGATTTTTCTGGGATTTCCTAGAGGATAGATAAATTATATAAATGTTTTCCTTGCTCTTGAAAAATGTTAGATAGGATTAAGCTTGAGAGTTGTAAAATATTGTATTTGCAACAAAAATCTATTTACTGTAGTATCCTAAAAGCTGGTGTAGTTGATTGTTTCAATGCATTTGTTTTAATTTTGAGTTCTGTAAAATATTTGGGAGATTCTTTGTGCATTTTAAATTATAGGTGAATAAAATTTATTTCAAAAAACAGAAATTTCGGAATAGATAAATCATTTCCTTTTTTAATGATCTAATTTAATTGGTGACAAATAAAAAATTAAATACTCACAGACTTTCACTTCTTCTGTTGCTTTCCTTGCTACAAAAGTAAGGGGATGCAAACGCATTGCTTCCTATAAAGGAAAAAATTTTATTATAACATAAGCAGAGAAAAGTTTTACTGTCAAAATTAAAATAATACTTCTAAGAATTCAATATCTGTAATTCATATTTTTATCAATTATGCGAATATTTGATTAACATTAAAAACCTGAAGTAATTTTAAGGAAATGAAATTCATAAGATGCACATTAATTAATTCTACTTGGCCTTTAATTAGTTTCCTGTTGTAAAAAGTAGTGAATCTTAAAAAAATGTTTTAGTGATAGTAAGTTATAATTTATTTATGATTGTGTATGAGATATGCAGAGAAAATGAAATACAATTCATGATACTCTGGCAGGTTTTATAATTTATAATAATATTTTTGAAATCGCAACACTATTACATGTATTGTATTTTATATTCAAATTCACCCATCTGTTACATTTTTGTTTTCCAGCAAAAAAAAAATCGACACTCATGTTTGTGAAAATTGTAATACCATGAAGGAATTGTCAGAAATTAATGAAATTTATTCTACATAATACTAATGGAAGTACAAATAAATGATTGAATTTTTGAGACAAAAACAAAATGAACGTAAGAAACCTGTATTTTGTGTTTCCACCACGTTGAGCTGTCAGAGCCCGCACATGTCATGAAATTGGATCATACAAGTTTTGAATGTAATCCCGAGGAAATGCTTTCAGAACAACTTCTACCTGATGCCAAAGTACAATCTTATTGTGTGCTCCCCCCGCTGCACGAGCGATTAGTCGACAGGAGAGAACCCAGGTATCTTCAAAGAATGGCGAAAAATTAGCAGAGCATAGAAGGAGAGAATCATGCGCTCTGAAAAAAGCTAGTGCAGCGTGAAAAACATGTGTACGGCCTTATCCTGCAGAAATAAAATGCGCAGAATAAGTCGAAGAATAAATAGGACCACTGCTACCCAATTTCTCTTATGTAGCAATCACCGTTGAAATTGCCCACAATTTGCACTAAATGAGATCGGCAATCAGACGAAATGGTTTCCCCATACCGTATTGCCATGCGTTTGTACAGTATGACGCTGGATGATACACTGATAGAGCAGACATTCTCCCCTGGAATGTCTGACACGTACTTCCCCATAACTGTACTCTAAATTGTACTGAGACTCATGAGAGAAATAACTTCTTGCCCCTGGATACGTCCTGCGATCCACCCAGTGGTACGTCTGAGCTCATTGTGGTTAGAAGTGTCTGTAATTCAGCAAAAGGTTAATCCTGTGTAAAGAAACCCTTGAACGCAGTTTATGCTAAAAAAGAAGTGACGCATCGTGAAGCTAGACTACAAAACACCTGTAACCGTGCTCCAATGTTGTCCAAACACACGAAAGGACACTGCATCGTTCGCCAAAACCATACAGATGTTTGTCTTCCCAACCTTTCTTGCTCCACATCCAGGTTTTCGTCTTCTTTGATTCTCCTCTGATAATTTTTTCTTAACACGCATCACTGTTGTTGTGGCTGTATAATACGTCTGTAAGTCCACTTTTGATACGGCAAATTGATTATTAATTAAACGTTCACCGCAAACTGAAAACGGTAAATATTGCTCAACGCATCTTTATAGTTCTTTTTTCTTTCTTTATAGTTTTACATTTGAATTTCTTTAAGTTTGTTTTGGTATTCATAATTCCTTCTAGTGTTTCGATTTTTACGAATATTTTTATGACATATTTAAGAAAAGTTAAAAGCTTTATTTCCTTTTCTTGCCACGAATAAAGAATCTGAGATTTACAGCGATATGAAAAATCTTTATTTGAAAATATTTCTGCCTCATGTATATGTAAAAATCAAATATGTATTAATAGCTTAATTTTCAGTTCGAAAAAACTCGCGAGACATGAAAATTGAAATACGGATTTTAATTTCACCGTAAGGATAATCAAAAATATTTTCAAAAATTCAGTTTTTAGGAGGTCTTTAATTTATTTTTGTTCAAAATTTGTTTCCTTTTATTATTATAATTATTATTTTTTGAAGGTCAAAACAGTTTGAAAGTTAAAACATGATACATAAGTTCAAAGTATCTGCCAGGTGTGCATATTGAGATATCAATAATAAAAATTCGAGTTAAAGAAATTTTCGATAACGTACTGTCAATTATTTCCTTTCTTCATCTAAACTCCCCATCGGACAAATATTTTATTCATATATGCTTGAGACTAACATTTTACCAGAGAACTTTATTTATATAACTTTTCGTAGAAAGTATAAATTAGTTTTAAAATTATTAATAAGTGCATTTGTGTAAAATAACGAAAAATTAAGATAAAGTACCTGGATAGAAAAATTATGTTCACCTCAGCAAGTTACACTTATTACCTTGATTAAAAAATAATTCTCTTAATAACAATAAATGCTTCTTTAATTTATGAAAATTAAATTTTACCGATTATTTCGTACTGCTTTCTATTAAGAAATTATTCTTTTTTATGCAAATCTTTCCATGTAAAACCTAATTCTTACCAATTTAATTTTACTCTTATATCTACTGTCTACTATTTATTTAAATTAATAAATGTTTCTTATTCGCACATGCATATTTATATCATTTTAATAATATCTTAAACAGAATGATTTCAAAAATTGAAATAATTTTTCATATGAGACTCTAAAACACAGCATGCAGAAATTAATACTTTACCTTAATGACGCATTCTAGGTATTTCATGGATTTAAGATCTTCTTCAGTAATTTCTCTATCAGAATTTCCGAATATTTCATAAAGTTCATCATGTATTTTCTTTTGCACGTCTTTATATAGCCCGATCATGTACATGCCGTATGCCAAAGCATTCACTGTGGCAACTGTAGCCTAATTGATAACATACATAAATATATTACTCAATTAAAATTTTCTCATAATTAATAACACAAAATACTAAAAATTCAACAAAAAATATCTGTCTGAGATTTATGAGTTGCCTTTCTGTTATTTTATAATTTTCCCGCAAAAATTTGCCACACATCTGGGAACATGGACTGAGAAAATATTTCAGAGCTTTGTAGTAAATGTTTATAAAGGCTCTTAAATTTACTGATGCTCTCTCTCTCTCTCTCTTTCTCTATTTCCAAAATTAACTTATTCTTATATTTTTAGTATATTAGGTAAAATAATATTAAATGCTTTACCAAATATATATGAATGAAACCTATATTCAAATTTTAAGTATCGCTATTACACATTTTATAAAAACTAAAAGTTTAAATAAACCAAATAATAAGTAAACTCATCTTAAATTTTATAAATGAGACAATAATTTTTCACAACAATTAAAAATTTTCTACAAATATTCTCTTAATTGAATCATGGCATATTTTTTGAAAATTTTAATGTTTATATCAATATTATTTTTCAAAGATATTATAATTGGTAAAATTTAGTAAATTATTTTAACCTCTAATATCAATTTCTTATGAATAGGCTTTAAATTTTAGGAAAAATTCAAAACATTTTTAAATATTCCAAGTGATACATAATTGCAAAAAATTTCAGAAACATTTTTATTAGACTTAGAAAAAAACATATAACTTTTTAAATTTTTATAAAATTTTAAAACTGAGTTTATAAAATTTATAAGTATGTTTATTTCTGAAATATCAGATATATTACTGATGCTTCTCAAATTTTGTAAAATAATTATGAAAATGAAATTGTAAGAATTAAAGGAAAGTTATAGTTTCCAATTTTAAATCACCCTTTTTTAGTAAAATCTCTCTCGCTATATAAATATATACAAAAGAAAAATTTAAACATTTTAAGGCATTCTAACAAACTAATCTTTTTAAATCATTATGATAGTTTAATTAAATAAACTATTAACTATATTGATGTTTATTAAATAAATGTCAAATCTAAATTTGTTATTTTTTGCTGCTTCAAGATCTGAATATTGTTTAGACAGTTAGTTTAGTTTTAGCAACCCAAATATGTATAATGTCTTAGTCTAATTTGAAATGAGGTTTGCTTGCTGCTTTGGCCATTTATCTCATTCCTATTATTTCATGCGTGTTATCAAAAAGTGACTAAAAACGAATGACGCTTACAATTATCACATTTTCTTCTGATTTATGGATTTTAATAAAAATATAACTTACAATATATGCTTTATGAGAAAATATAACCCATAAGTAATAAAATCAAAGTAAAATGAAATTAATGTTTTCATTAAATATACTTAATAAAATATTTAGAAATCATTTATATCACTTTTATAATGATTATATAAGAAGACTAATAATTTTAAATCTGGTTTAATTGCACATTTTTATTGAGAAGCTTTCTTGTCAGAAACAAAAAATGTTGTAAATAATTTTATTATACTTAAAACTTGTAGAAAAAATTTTCTTTTCCATACATGAATTTTTTTAATAAGCTCTGAGTTTATTATGAATTTCATTATAAAAAAAAAAAAAAACTGTAGAATTAAAAAATTTTATTATTTAGCTTGTATATTGTCTATTTCTGTTTTACATATTTTATTGGTACTTCCATTAATAAAAATATAATCAAATTTCCAATAATATTTAGAATTTATACACATAATCAAGATAAATTAATATTTATTAAAATATAGCTACAATAAGTCGCTGTATCTTTCTGAAAAAAGAGCATACGTAAGCCTCACACTTGATAAATCCACTATATTTAACTTTTGAAGATAAATCCACCATATTTAACTAAAAAATAAACTTGCAAACCATACAGGCGACATCATTATAGCATTATTTACCTTGATAAACCATAGTATTTTAGTCAAATCTGTCACCTAGTTCGTATATGTTAGAATTCCCATCGGGAGCCAACTATATCAAGATATTTGTCTAATTCTTAGTTCAGTGAATTATTGATTTGCTCACTTAAAGTTATCTATATTGAAAATGGTTCTTAAAAAATACCATGATTATTGATATTTTACAAATTATATAAGTTTAAAAAAGAGGAAACATACATTTTTAAAATATCAATGATATGTACTTAAAAATAAAGTACACCACCCGACATTGAAGAGGCAATATCAAGAAGTAGCCAGAAAATTATACAAATTTCAGGGTAGATGCACCTTACCGATTTATGCAAATGATGTGAAATACGCAGCTCTCCAGTGCATATAGTATAACCTATGAGGTGACGAACTGACAGAGTGGTCAACATTCGAGCCGTTATTGCTGCTTGGAAATAATCGATTGCAGAGAATGCCAGGCCATCGTCAAAGGAGTCAGTTCCAGCAGACAGACGAGTTTACGAAGGGCATGGTAAACGAAAAAAGAAAGGCAGGTTGGTGCTTACAACAAATCACATGTGACAGATACCTGGACGCGTCCACAGTCTGTGGCCAAGATGGTTGGAACAACGAACTATAGAATGTTTGCGGGGTGCCGGCGCAGCCAGAGTGACGTCAGCACAAGTAGGTCTATATCCGATGGAAGGTGGTGGCACCACTATAATGCATGTTTAAAAACATTCTGCAACATGTGCAAGAAACCCTGATTGCTCCCATATTCAGCAGAGCCATTTGCCATTATTTGGGTTCTAGTGGTCTGCGTTCATGGTGTCCATTAAGAATCTTCAAATGACCCCACAACAAAGATGCTAACGTCTAGAATTTTGTCGGATTAGAGCGATGTGGACGACGGAGTGGCCCAAGATCGTCTTCTTTGATGAGTCACGCTTCTGTGTCTTCGGTGATAGTCACCGCTTATGGAAATGGCTATGAGAGGGAGACACGTCCAATTATGCAGCAATTGTGGAACGCCCCACCGCGCGACAAGGTGGCATCATGGTTTGGGTCGCCATTGCCACTACTAGTTCGTATGCATGGCTTTCTGACAGCCCAACGTTATGTAGATAATGTGCAAGGGACGTGCAGATAGGGGCTTCTACCTTCAGGGAGAGCCCAATGCCCTCTATCAGCAGGATAACGCCCGACCGCATATTGCTCGCATCAGCCAACATGCCTTGCTAGGTTTACAGCTGGTTCCCTTTCAACTGTGCTTGGTAGATCTTTCACCAATCGAACAAGTTTGGAATATAATTGGACGCCATTTGCAAACTCTGCCACTGCCGCCTTCAGAAGACGCTCTTTGAAAATTGTTGTCAGGAATCGAGAACTATTCCCCAGGACGTCCTCCATACTCTCATTGACTCTACGCCTAGACGTGTTGCTTCGTGTATCGACACCCACGTTGGTTCTATAACCTATTGCCATAACCCCGTGCTAGCTCTGTATTATGTATATTATTTCGAAACACAGATCACTTTAAAGTTCGTTGCTGTTTCTCTCATTTTGCCGAGTTTCGTCACTTTCTGGCAACTCCTTCTTGGTGTTGCATTTTCAATGTCGGGCTGTGTATTATAGTTAATAATGCAGTAAGCAGTTAACAAAAAATATTTTTACTCCAAGAAAGAAACTAAGAGTTTCTTCCAGAATATTTTCCTCCGTGAAAGATTCATCTTTCATATGAAGCTCTAATAATAAATCCATGAAAGCCTTGGGCTTTCTTTTCTTTGAAAGGCCGTCTGCTTCTTCACTTTCATTCTTATCCATTTCATTGCTCACTTCCATCTGATTCTGGCGAGCAGATAGTACTCTCTTCTTTTTTTCTTTGATTACCTAATAAAATGTAAATAAAATATAAATAATAGAAATATTATTATTAACTAAATTCATTTAGAATCATGCATACAAATTTTAATTTCCCTTTTTTAAAAGGAATTCAAGCTTTTAATTGTTGAAGAAACTACTTAATACATTTTTTTAGGAAAAGAAAGACAAATAACACAAATATATTACTATTTTTCATGTGTTTTGTCCCACCAAAATTTGTATATTAAATTTCCATATAATTAATAGATATTTTATCTTAATCTTTCTATAATTCAATTCTATAATAAAATGTATTAAATAATAGAAGCATCCAGGAAGAATGATACACATTTTCTGAAAATTGTATAAAGATTAAAAAATAAAAAAGCTCATCGAAGAAAATGGCCTTTTAATTTGGATGCAACTAATCAACAGAATTACTCCAGCCATCGACTTTAACATTATCAGAATGCAGAAAATACTTCACTTTTAAGAAGTTTAGTTTCAACAATTTTAACGATAGTGGTAAATTTTGTAATAATTTATCAAATATTCTTTTTTACAAATCTCTTTTATAAAAACAAGTTGAATTTGGAACTACATTATAAAAGGGGACAAATATCTATTTATTTCATTTCTAGATATTTTTTGAGAGAGAAATACTTTGCTTATTTTTATAACAATCTCATACTTTTATCAATGTTTAAACAAAAAATACTACGAAAATGGTTTTTATTTATATAATTATCACATACATTGTTAAATTATTGCATTTTCATTAGATGTATTTCTGTCAAAATTTGATTGCACTTAAAAGTAAATGCAATAAAAATCCATCGGCAAAATACTGAATACAATATTTTTAAAGAGAATTTTTTTGTAAAAAAATATATATAATTGAAAAAATACATTACCAAGCCAATTTCATAATTAAATATTTTCGAAATGTAATATTTTTAAACTAAAAAGCTTTAACAAATGATTTAGTAAATTTATTTATTGATAAAACTTGAATAAGTTTCAAGAAATAATCTTCAGCATTGTTATTTTTTTATATAAAATATGAGATTTAAAAGCGAATGAAAATTTTTGTCGATATTTTAAAAAAAGAATGAACTTTAGAAAGGAAATAGAGATTATTTTTATCTTAAAATTAAAAATGGCATCAATATGGAAATGATTTTTGGAGATACGAGTATAACTACTATTTAACTTTTTAAAAATAATGTAATAATAGATGTCCAAATATATATAAATGAAATTTTAAAAAATGCTCAATTTAATCTCTTATATATATATATATATATATATATGTAGTATCTGGCGACTATTTGGCGATCGATAAACCGCGCTTGGCGTGGTTGGCTCCTTTTCGAGAGGTTGCTATATTTAGAAGAGTTTGCACCGGAGCGAGGTCCGGATAGGTTGTAATTCTGGTAGGAGCAGAAGGCTCCAAGTAAATTTGTGTTTTATTGTTAATATTAAATATTTAATTGTAATTAAATAAATGTGTTGTCCAGAAAATGTAGATTGTTAACTCTCAGCCATTCTACACATCACAACACGCTCCATTTCGAGAACCAGAGCTGAGAAATACGAAGTGGCTTAACTTGGAAAATTCGAATTTCAGAAGAAAGAATAAAACTGTCAACGGAATTCTAAAGTGATAGAAACAGAAGAAAATGTTCAAAAACGTGAAAAAGGAAGACTTGGTAACAGTCTTGCTGGAAATTGGTGAAGAAGCAACTTTTGATTTGAAATTAGCCGAACTGAAACACAAACTTCTGAACAGTAAAGAATATGCCGAAGATGCTGACTTCGTAAAAGAAATTTTGATTTCTACTATAGAGAATAGGAAAAGTAAAGAAAAGTTCGAACGAACACAAGCTGAAGAAGAAAGATTAAGAGAACACGAATTAGAATTAGCAAAAATCCGAGCTACGCAGAACATAGCGAGCAGTAGTCCGACGCCATTTTCAATTTCGAACACCGGAGGCGAATTCGAAATTCCACTCGACAAGCTGATCAAGGGAGTAGAAACGCTAACGATACCAGTACCGAAAAGAGCAGAATCTTGGAATATATTTTTCGATTCCATAGAAAGAGCATTTAAACACAAGAAAGTTCCGGAAGAATTTAAGTCAGAAATATTATTGAAATTAATCGGAGAGAAAGCGGCAAACGTTCTTGTCTACATTAAAGAAGACGATTTGCAGGATTATGAAAAAGTAAAAACTTTAATTCTGAAAGAATATCAACCTTCTCCTCAAGCATGCCTAGAAAATTTTAGAAAAGCAAAACGTTATTCTGGAGAATCACATATTCAATTTGCTTCACGATTAACATCGACATGGGACTATTATTGTAAATCAAGAGCAGTAACTGATTTTGAAACATTAAAAGAATTAATCATCTCCGATAAACTGTTCCAAACGTTAGATGGAGAAACAGCTTCACACATCGCTATACGCCAAGGAAATCAATGGTTGAAACCACAAGAACTAGCTAGAGAATGTGATATTTATTTTGAAGCAAGAAGAAAATCATTTGACGAAATTCGAAATGAAATGAAATATCCAAAGTTTACGGATTCAACATATGTGCAAGATAAATATATTCCACCACCCAAAAGAAGAGAATACACGAAACAAAGTTTTACCCCAAAACGTAAGGAATGCTATATTTGCGGTAGTTATCAACACCTTGCAAGAGAGTGCTCAGAAAAGAGGAACGGAAACGGATATATTAAAGAGAATGATAAGGTGTATTCTACAACTTCGAGGAATACAAATAGAATATCGAAAGAAGATGCTGTAGTAGCTAAAGTTGACTCGACTCACATACGAACTGAATCGAAAGAAACTATTATTCAACCATTACAGAAAATTGATGTTTTCATTAACTCTCTAAAAACGGAAGCTATTATAGATTCTGGAACTCAAATCTGCATAGTTCACTCATCACTAATTCCAGATTTAGAAGATCGAGAAGGAGGTAAAGTTATATTAACACCTGCATTTGGAAATCCAATTGAAGCGAAAGTTTGTCGTAAGCCTATTTACTATAAAAACTCTGGAAATAATTTATTTAATTGTGTAGATACTTTAATTGCAGTAACGGACAAATTAAATGTGCCTTGTTTAATAACTCCAGAAACATATGAATTATTAATTAATTCAACAGCCGATCTGTCAAAAGAAAACTGTTCCAATGACAATTCTTCAGGAGACATCAGACGTTCCGAAGGAGAAAATGTGCTCAGTTTAGCCACCGAAACAAAAACCGCTACGGAAGGAGAATCCCCCCTTTAGAATTGCCTGAGGCGAAAAACGAAGAGGAGGGAGGAAGGGAGACAGCGGGCGCCGACTCTCACTCTGCGGAGAGGAGCGACCAGACAACCATTCTATCGGAAGCGCAGAAACTCCGGGTGGAGCAAAAGAGTTGCCCAACCTTAAAAGAAGCTTGGAATTATGGAGAGAAGGAAAAGGGAAATTATTTATTTATTGATGATTTCTTACACCATCAAGAAAAAATATTGGGACAAAATGTTTTTCAATTAGTATTACCTCTTAATAGAAGACAAAAGGTTCTTGAATTATCTCATAACTCAATCTTTGGAGCACATTTGGGAATAAAGAAAACAAAGGAAAGGATAAGATATTCATTTTATTGGCCCAATTTATCAACAGATGTAGAATCTTTTTGCAAATCATGTAAGAACTGTCAGCTGAGAAGTCCTGAGAAGAGAACTGATAAAATTCCAATAACTCCTGTCAGAAGACCAGAACTACCATTTGAAATTGTAAATATTGATATAATTGGCCCCATTGACCCTCCATCTGCAAGGAAACATATATATGTACTATGCTTAGTGGATCAACATAGCCGTTGGCCTGAAGCAATACCATTAAGAAGTTTGACAGCCAAAGCCACCTGCGAAGCACTCTTAGAAATATTCATGAGAACAGGTATACCTCATGTAATTGCTAGTGATAATGGGAAAAATTTCATTTCTAAATTAACTCAAGAATTTGAGAAAAGACTTGGTTCTCATCCCAGATTCTCCACTCCTGCTTATAGTGCTTCGAATGGATTAGTAGAACGATGGAATAAAGTACTTAAACAAATGCTGCATCACATCATTCGAACTGACCCTCACAACTGGGATAAACATATACCATATTTACTTTTTGCCTACAGAGAAGTTCCAAACTGTACTACTGGTGTTTCACCTTTTCAACTTATGTATGGAAGACAACCAAGAGGTCCTCTAGCAGTGCTGAAGTCATCATGGTCTGGAGAAATTCCCATCCCAAATAATCTAAGTGAATCTGCTGTTGATTATCTTCAAGAATTAAAAATAAGGTTAGAGAAAGCTGCAGAGCAAGCCAACTTGATTGCAAATGACAAACAACAGAAATATGCTGAATACTTTAACCGAAGGTCAGTGATGAAAAATTTTAAAATAGGAGAAAAGGTTTATTTACTTATTCCAGATTCAAACAACAAACTCTATGCCCGTTGGGCAGGTCCAGGAGAGATTATAAACCACTGTCCACCTCATTCTTACAAAGTGAGATTACCAGATGGAAAGATTAAACATGTCCATTCCAATAAGATAAGAAAATTTCAAGCTAATGTTAATGCAGTTGGAGTAATATTTGAAAATGAAGAAGAATTTGGGGAAATTATAACTTTGCCAGGTAAAGAACTCCCAAATCCATTACAAATCTTAGAAGTAGGAGAAAATCTAAATTTTGAAAATTTAAGTTCATTACAGAGGAAGAAATTAATTTCTCTTATCAAGCAACATGAAGGACTATTTACTGGAAAATTAAAAATAGCAAAAAGTAGAACCACACAAGATAAGATTAGTACCAAATTTAGAGAGGAAGAAACCGTACATCTATAGAATTCCTGAAGCCTTGAAAGAAAAGGTTGATAAAGAAATAGAAGATTTAATAAAGTCAGGACTGATAGAAGAAAGCAATGCTGAGATAGCTCACCCTGTAGTGTGTGTAAGCAAGAAGGATGGCAACATTCGATTGTGTGTGGACTATAGATCTTTGAACGCTGTAACCAAACCAGATGATTTTCCTATGGAAAATGCAATTGACTTGATGTACAGTATTGGGAAAGCAAACGTTATTACAACATTAGATTTACTCAAAGGATACTGGGCTATACCTATGGAAGAACAGAGTAAAGAATTTACATCTTTTTTAAAACTCATCGAGGACAGTATAGATTCAAAGTAATGCCATTTGGATTAAGAAATGCTGCTGCAACATTTCAGAGAGTAATGAATAATGCACTAAAAGAATTTAAAGAATTTGCAAGAGCATATATTGATGATATTGCTATATTTTCACCAGATTTTGACACCCATATCCAAGATTTACATAAAGTTTTTACAAAACTGGAATCACTTGGTTTCACAGTCAATTCGAAAAAGTGTTCTTTTGCAAAACCACGAATAAGATATTTAGGACATATCATTGGATCAGGAAAACACAAACCTGACCCCGAAAAGATTAAAGCAATTGAGAAATTAGAAACACCAAAGACTAAATCTCATCTTAGGAGCTTGTTAGGATTATGCAATTATTATCGAAATTACATTCCTAATTATGCTGAAATCGCCTACCCCTTAACAGAGCTCACTAAAAAGAAACGACCAGAAGTGCTGGAATGGAAAGAAGAACATAATGTATCATTCCAAAAGCTGAAAGACCAACTTATGAAAGCAACAGAGTTAATAACCCCAACAATACAGGATCCTTTCATCATTTACTCTGATGCATCGCAAATTGGAATAGGTGCATGTCTGTCTCAAGTGAGAGAAAATAAACATTTTCCTGTGTGTTATGCAAGCAAGAAATTGTCCAAACCCCAACAAAATTGGCCTACTATAGAACGTGAAGCTTACGCTATAGTATGGGCATTAAAGAAGTTTGAATCATGGATTTTTGGATCAACAGTAAAGATTGTGACAGACCACAATCCTCTATCATTTGTTGTGAAAAATGCCCCACAATCATCAAAGCTTCAACGATGGGCCTTAGCTTTACAAAAATACAATATAGAAATCATTCATTGCCCAGGAAGAAATCTTTCTAATGCAGATGCTCTATCTAGATTACCAACTAGTGACTCTTGAACATTTATTTGTGTTTAATAATTTTTTTTCTATGTATAAAATTTTGGTTATCTTAAATGTTTATTAGAAGTGAAGTGGTAAGTAAAATTAAATATTAGTAATATTTGAAGTATAATAGCAATATTTAGTAAATTTAAATTTTGTAAGTAAATGTTTGAAATATTTACTGTTTATTAGATAATTAATTAACATTGAAAGTATTAACGTTGCTATATTATTTGTTTATATTTCTTAGTTACTTTTGCTGTAATGTGATGAAATATGTTCATGAAAACAAATGTGTTTCTGTTTATTTACTTTAATAGTAATGTATATGTATAGTATTTCTTTTGAACATTATATTAATTGGAATTTGTGAATTTCTATTTATGTGCATTATGTGTAAATTGTTGTATATGTGTAGATCACAAATAGTCGCTTGATTCGTTTTCAGATTGATGATTAATTCATTAATGTAACATCAATCTTGCGGGGGAGGTGTAGTATCTGGCGACTATTTGGCGATCGATAAACCGCGCTTGGCGTGGTTGGCTCCTTTTCGAGAGGTTGCTATATTTAGAAGAGTTTGCACCGGAGCGAGGTCCGGATAGGTTGTAATTCTGGTAGGAGCAGAAGGCTCCAAGTAAATTTGTGTTTTATTGTTAATATTAAATATTTAATTGTAATTAAATAAATGTGTTGTCCAGAAAATGTAGATTGTTAACTCTCAGCCATTCTACACATCACATATATATATATATATATATATATATATATATATATATATATATATATATATATATATATATATATATATATATATATATATATATATATATATATATATTATTCTAAAATTGTCACTTAGTCCTCTTAGGATTGAACTGATCGTAAGAAAACATTACGTTTAAAAGGAAATTGTGAACAGTGTCAATGCATTGCTGGGATTTTGTAGCTAAAGTTGTAAATCTGAAGTAAATTTCCATCCATGGCCTGGTAGCTCGGTGACCATTGCAAACGTTGTACCTGAAATTGATAAAATTTGTATACAAAGATGGTAGATATGAAAAAAGTAATAAATTTGGAAGGTCATGTAATACAAATATCTTAATATACACATAGATAAGTAAAACATTTTTATTTTGAAACTCATTTTTCTTGTAATATGCCTTTTTAAAATATAAGCTATGAGTACGGTTTAACTCGGAAAGCATTTATCAAAATTAAATAGGGAGAACAAACGTTAATACGTTTTGAAATTAGCAATATAGTTACAAACTATTGACTCAAATGACTTATTCAGATAGGATCATTACTAAAGAATAAAAGAAAATATTCTTAAAATTAAAAGAGAGAGTTATACATTTAAATATTTCCATTTTATTCTATAAATCAGAGCTTTTAATTTTACATAAGTCTCTAATTTAAGAGTTGATTCGTCAATAATTATTCTATTTCAAATTTCTCCGTTTTCTTAACGAACAAATGAAATTATTTTCATTCAAATTTTGATAATTCTTTGATTTGCTATAATACATTTATATGCACATGGGCCTTGCACTAGAGTTATAAATGAGAATAGTTTTCTGCTGCTGCTAATTTTTTTTGATAAGCAACTAATAAATTCTGAATTTTTTTTTCTTAAATCTTGCTCTCTGAAATTTGTTAGGAAAACTGTCACTATTGTATCAGCGATTCGGATTCCTAACCTGGCCGGAGGTTATCTCTCAAAGATCTTTTTTTTTTTTTGCTCACGAAAGCCAATTACACAGGGACCTGTAGCTTAAAGTGGATTCCAAACCACTACAAACACCTAAGTTTGAGGAAGGATTTGAACTCCCGAACTGTTGAACTGAAGCTCTAACCATTCGGTTAACAATTCAGAGTTTCTATAAGACATATCCACAGTAGATGTTCATATGATAAAATATTATTTCACTGATATGTTGTTGAATTTCTGGTAGGTAACATGTCAGATTCCGATTCGGTTACTTAATAGTGGAAAAAAATTAAGAGATGATTATTTGTTTCAGTGTATTCAATAGCTAGAAATGTGGCACACAGAAATACAATACTTCTTGAACAATAACACACATATAATAGAACAGAGCTGCTTTTAAAATTAATTTCTTACCATTTTAGGTAACAAAAATGAAAAGTGTTGTAGAATATTTCCAAATCAATTGCATTCATTCACAGCTATGTAGGTGAGCTCTAGACTGCACGTTAAGGTTAAGGTATTAGGAATACTTGGTTATCCCCAAGCGCCTCGTAATTCTGAGCCACGGTGAGATGACCTGGTCACGCCTTAGCTGGTATTCTCCTTACCATATCCCAGCCATACCAGTGGAAAAACTTTGAAAGTCATAGATTAACTTGGGTATATCCCCTATTATACTGGAGGGAATTACTTCTTCCACAAAGTAACAGAATGAAGACAATTAAGAAAAGTTAATGCAAGATATATCCACATGAAGCTCTTATGAAATAGTGAAATAAATCAATATAATGAAATGAGAATTTTTCTTGTAGTGGAAAGTTTAATTTTACATTTACCAAAATCAGCCGAAAAACAAAATAAAAGAAAATAATATTCTCTCTCACTCAGTGTTCAAGCATTTTTTTGTGTACACAACATTCAATCAAAATTCTTGTTTTAATTGTAGTCTGTTAATTATATTTTTCTAATGTGCCACATTAGGCATCTGTCGAGTTTCCCAACAGAAGGCGATAAGAAAGCAAAAATACTCAAATGAATTTACAATTCAGATTATCTTTCGCTACTTATCAAGTGTCATAAGGAATAAACTGATGATTTGGATTGCTATTTTCTTTATTCTTCCTATATAATGAATATTTCAGAAGAAAAATATATTACATATAAATAACTGGACACTTAAATTGCTTATGTGTTTCTTTAAATTAATATTGATTTCGAATATATTTGTGATATTTATCAAAATGACGAATTCCAATTTATGCTTCTAGATTAATATATGCTTGATCAACATACGTTGTAGCATTGATTCGTAAGTGAGTTTTTTGTAATACTGGAGATTCAAGGACATTTCCATCATCAATGTCAAATCAGTTGAATTTCTTGTTTTGATTATGTTTATCATACAATAGTTATCTTTTCCACATGAGAATTAATCCTACAGAGACATGCTAATTTATAGTGATTCCGAACCATTAAAAATATTTTAACAGTCAAAATGGACATAAATACCATTATCTGTTATACTTAAGGCCGAATTTCTACCCATTCATTGGACAATTTGAATGAATTTTTAAAGACGAGTGATATTAAACATCTCTCGTATACCATGCAAGAGATTTATTAGCCTAATTAAAGAAAAATAGAAATTTTCATTGGAGAAAAAGATGAATTTATCATGTTTTCCCAAATTCTATTTTAAAACAGTTAAATAAATTCTTTATTCAATATGAAAAATGCATTCATATGAAAATTGTGTATGTGTGCGTGATTTGAATTATAATTTCTTAAAATACAGAGAGAATCTCAAATACTTTTATAAGAAGTCAAGTAATATTTTTTCATTTCAAATATTTTCTCTTGATTTATAAGCTTTATAGAGGAATAAAATTCAATTGTTCCCTAACAGAAAAATTTAACAATTTTTTTGAAAAATAAGCAATTTTTATAATTGAGTAAATAAAAGAGTAATTTAATTTATCATAATTGTATTCCTGAAATTTTGACAAAAATATTTTTATCATACGCAAGAATATGATTATAAAAGGAACATTTCAGTGCATTTTAAAAAATTAGTTTCTATACTAAGCAAAATATATCTTGTAAAAAGATTTTTTTTCTTTTTCTTCATATCTATATCTTTTTTACACACTTTATTTCTGTGCAAAAATTCTCCTCAAAAAAAGTCGTTACTAATCTATTACTAAGTCTTGAAGCTTAAGTATTGATTCTAATCAAAATACCATTATTTTTGATCATGCAGAATAGAATAATATTGTTTAATATAACTGGCGTTATAGATAATATTGCATCTTCCTGCGATTCCCAGTTAAAATGATCTATGTTGGTGATTAGATATATACCTTGTGCTGATATTTAAATTGTGAGTAAATGGAAGTATTCTTTCATCGTTTTCCAATACATTAAAACTTAATTAAATTCGATAAACAATCATTACTGCTACTTAATAATGATTTTTAGTATTGATTCTATATGGAATTTTATTTTCATAAGCAAATGATTTTAGAACTATTTTTGGATTGTCATGAATAAAGTTTTTTCAAAATGTTCGCTAATTTCAATTAACATAAATTTAAGAGTTAAACATATTAATATTTAATATAAAATTTACAAAGAATAATACTTACCTTTCTATTGCATTGAAACAATTTATTGTGGCTTCAGCTTGTGCATCCACTTCAACCCCTAAAGCTGTCTCTAAGAAATAGTCGAATTGTAAGTTTAATAAAAATATGCTTTTTTTACATTATAATAAATATTATATAAGAATAAATATTATTTTACAAATCAAGATTAAAAAGTAAAATAAATAAATTTAACATTTATTTGAAATTAAATAAATTGTGAAATAATATAGATTAAGATTTTGAAATTTTTGAGATTAAATCTATAAAAGCAAATAAAATAATTTGGGTGAAATCTTGTACGTATAGTATGTGGAAGCACACAAACACATGCATTAGAAAACGCTTTGAATATATTGAGTATGACTGCAACTATGTTAATCCAAATTTTTAATAAATATCCTTTTTTTTATAATGGATGATTTAAATTTTAAAAAGGAAATGTACTACCAATTTTAATCTAAAATTTCTTTGCTAAATACTTACGCATGAAAACATCTAAGCTATAAGCTTTCATTACATCCATGATATTAATCCATGGTTCATCTGTTGAAGGGTATAATTTTGGCAAAACACATTTGGCTGTCTTCCCCACCCGAGGTACAAAATCTTGTAGAATTTTGAAATGGAACGTTGAAGTAAGCATTTTCCTACGGCTTTGCCACTTTTTGCCTTTGCTGTGTGTATAGAAAATAAATAAGAGTGTTATTATTAAAACAATGAATGTTCTTTCCAAGGTACAGGATTTATGTGAAGCAGTATAATTGCTTATAATGTTTAGATTTAAGTTCAAAATTTTGCTAAAACTTCTCTTATCTAATACTGGCACCAACAGAAGATGAGATATGGTACTTATTTTTCTAATTATTTTTGATATAAAAGATGATTTGTCATGAAGGATGTTTAGAAAACATCTAATATCGATCGTAATTAGATTTGAATTGATAGCTTCATACACAAGAGCAAATCTAAGAATATAATACTATAGTTTGAAAAGGGCTTATTCTATTATTCATTTATTGTGTTTCTGAGTCAAATTAGGGTAAAAAACATTCAAAAGGATATCAGACATATTGTATAAGTTCTAATACAATTGTGCTGATTCTCATTACCTCATCATGAATTGTGTTATTGCTTTTGTTGAAGTCTGCTTACTAAAATCTCATACACATTCATGTAAATGAATATATATATAATTAAAAAAACTATTTCCTTAATTTATTATATGCCATGCCTTTTCTGAATCAAGTTAACAGCTCAAATTTACTAACCCGATTGTCATAATTTCGTTTTTAATTCCACCATTGAAAACAATAATGGTATAAACCAATTTCCTCGAAGAGAAAGAATTTTATATGAATCAAATTAACGAGTCTTAGAAATATAACTAATGGTAAAGATTTTAACTAATAAACTATTCAGAAACTAATATAAGAATGTTATCAAGTATAGCTGAATTAATACAGGGCCTCCAACGGCCTGACAGAATCTGTAAATTTGTACTCTCCAGAGGAGTTTTTTTATTTCAGCTCAAGATACTTCACGGTTCATAAAGTTAAAAAGAGTATTCGATCTGACTCATAAAATCATCCCAGATAAATTAGAACTTTTAAAATTGTTTGCAAATGTATGTAAATCTTCAACAGGAAATTCCTAGTCTGAAGTAAATAATAATGTATAAAACCGGAAATATTTAAGAACTTAAGAAAATATTTATAAAGTGTTGTTTGTTGTTTCAATACATATTTAGGATGTCATGAAATGTAGAATCAATTAGAAATCTAAATAATGATTTTTTCAAACTTTTCTTCTTTTTAATAAAATTTTATGTAATTCCTCTAAGTATTTTTGTTAAATTTACAAAATATTTACAAGGAGATCCTATAAGTATTTCTGACAAGTTTGCAAAAATATTTGAAAAACGTTCGATATGAATATGCTTAGAATACAAGTTATGAATACGAATTAAAGATATGCTGCTGTAATGTAAAAAAAAAATCGTAATTAATAATTCATAATACGTAATTAATAATATATAGTATCAATACTGAAGGGGAGATGCATTACAAAAAAACATTTTTTTATTTTAAGAACAATTTAATAATTGCACTTCAAAACAGCTACTACTTTCACCGACAATAAACTAATCAAATATTGATCACATCTAGATTTTATACCAACTATTTGATATGGCTTGCATTCTAAGATTATTTTTAATTCATTAAAGATAGTTTCACCATAAACTAGTATTTGAAGGGGTCACTATGAGCTATTATAAACATCGAACTTAGTGATAGGACTCCAATCCACGAATTGTTGGTTGATTGAAAAAGAAAGAATTGAACACGAATTGAAAAAGAAAGAGAGCAAACAATTCACTGATGCAATATACATGCTATTATTCCATGTAGGCATACATTATGTTAAGAATAATGACCCTTCGTTTTAGTATATTGACATATTAATTTCTTATTTAACAATTATCCCTTTAAAATATACGTATGCAGTCAAAAAGAACATTTACTATTAGAGGATGTTAAATTACCGTTTGTGAATCGAGATTTTTCACATATTAATGACACTAATAAATATATTGGTAATAATATATCAGTTATTGATACTAAAAACTTAGAGACAGAATAATGAACATTTCTCTGAACTTATAGCATAGTGATCTGAACCTGAAAAATTCTTAAATTATACAAAATTTTTTCACATTTGACTACAAAATATTATCGCTACAAACAAAACATTTTTATTATCATGTCTAACAAAAAGATTCGTTCAATTATTAATCTGATTTGTTTAGTTCAACTATATTTTATTTTTATAATTTTTAAAGAATATGTAAATTTTCATTTAATAAAGAAATTTTTATCTCTCGAAACTCGTCGATACTTGATTTTTAAAATTATTATCCCTTTCTCAAATAGTTATAAAAGTTCTTATATGAAAAATTACATAGATATAACCTGAATATTGAAATTTATAAGGAATATGCAGATATCTGTATGTCTCGAGTAAGAAATAAATCAGTGCATTATCCATTGTCTAACATCCTTAAATATTTGAGAGGTTTTTCAATGATAGTAAAAAATCTTCTTGGAGATTCTTAAAAAATATTTAATAACAGTTTTGGATGCTAGTTGAGATGAATTAACAAAATATTTATTTCAGATATAAGAAGGGAATATTCATTCATCCAATATCAAGAGTGTTTTCGAGTATATATAATTTTATTATCTCCCAATAAGAGGAAAAAGCAATTTTCCTTCTGCTTTAATTTGAAGACAAAGTTCATCGATATCTATATAGAGTAATTAATTTTAACAAGCAAAACAGCGTTAAATAACAGCAATAGTCAATACGGAACATACTACAATAGTATTTATGGCAATTTTATATTGTAGGGATATGATAGCAAGAAATAAACATGATGTTTGAAGAAATGATTCATCATCATTGCAACACCTTTGACAGGCTCAATACATCGCTTGACGATTTGAAAAGCGTTGCATGGATTGATGATTCTAAATCCACGAATCTACGATTCCTGATATAAAATACACAAAAATTGCTCCCCTAGATATCAAAAATGCATTTTATAAACTGGTATTATCTCCATAATGAAGGAGATGTTGTTATGTAGCATGAAATTTAACCGTTGATGAAACTGGATTAATTATTTTCTAATGCTAAGTTCAGTTTCTTAAAAAAAGGACAAAATGTACTATAGTAGCAATGCAATTTTTCAGGGTGACAATACGCTCTGTTATAAATTAATCCAAATTGTTCACAACTTGTTCGAAAAATATTTTTAACTTTCCCAATAAACAAGTTTACCTCTCAGGATTCCAGAATAAGGAATTTCTTAGAAGATATGAGACTTGATGAAAAAATCAGTTCGAAAATCACACGCACATTAAGGCTCTCAAAAGTTTAACTTTGCAATGTTATCAATTTTATTTATGGATGATCGTAAAAGCATCAAGATTGTACATTTTTTTAAGATAATTTTCATGATTTTTGTGTATTATTGCCAGATTAATATGCTGCATTTTGCCTGTCAAAAGGAGATCTCATTCGATATTAAGATCAATTTATGGATTTTGAGATTGCAGTATATGAACATGTTTAATTACGTTTACCATAATTCATATTTTTAATCATCCCGAAGTATTGTATATAAATAATACAGATTTTCAAGGTAATCTACAAGGTAATATTATTCATGTTAAATAAGGGTTCTTATCATCAAAAAATTAACTGCAAACTATTTCTTATTAACTTTTTGATGTTACAGACTCTTATTTAATTCATCTATGTACCATATACTTTACTTGATTTGCTCATCAATCAAGTAAAGTTTTCCAAATTTTACAAATGTTACCTTATCGTCATTCTTTCATACTCAAGTCATTATTCGGTACTTTCTTCCGAAAAGTATTAAAACAGAATTATAATATTGTTGAATTAAATAGAGCAGACAAAATTCAAACTTTTTGAAAAGAATTTAAAAAAATACAGATTTTAAATGTTAGAAAAAGATTAAATAATTAAAACGGTATATTAACAAATTTCGCATTTCTTCTTTTGGTTAACATATTTAAAAATGACATAATCTTTGAAGGCATCTTTAAAATCACTGCATTACGTTATGCATAAATAAATTAAGTATATGCAATTATATATAATACTTACATTATATATATTTAAAATATAAGCATATGAACAACTTGAGATTGTTTTCTTATACAAATGTTAATTTTCATAATTATACTCAACATTTCTTTTCATGTTGGTTGTTTTTAATAACAAGGATTTTTTCATAATTTCAACGGCAGTAACAGCAAGCATTATTGTGCATTGTTGTTGAATTTCAGAATATATTTAGTTTCTTCAACTGCTTGTTCATAAAAGTAATGAATTATTGCTTTAAAATCAATGTTGATATGGAAAATATTTCATCCAGTTTTAAAACATAGATAAGTAAAACAAATTATAATTAATATTCTTAAAAAATATTAAAATACCAAAATGGGATTTACAAATGAATATAAAATAATTTTAATTTCTCAAGGTTTTAAGCAATATTTATTGAAACATATGTATAAAATAAATTAGATTTTTAATTATTTATATTTTAGAAATCAATATAAAATAATTGAGCTCAATAACTATATTACCTCATAAAAAGCCCATCTTTCATCATAGGTCTCATTTTTACGGAATGCAAAGATTTTTCAATTATCTTTGTACTGCTTAATATTGGCTGAAAAATTGAAATTCAAAATGAATTTACATTGCACTATTGAAAATAATACAGATTTTTGTATATTTTATCGCTTAAAAAATTTCGCTTATAAATTCTGAATTCTACAACAGAAGAATAGTTACCAGAGAATAAATGAAAAATCGAAATGGTAGATATTAAATTTCTCTAAATCACTTTTACTAAATATCAAAATCAAAAATAAATACATGAAATAATAATGCATAAAATAATATATAACTAAAAAATGCATTCATGAACATTCGCAAATTTCACAAAACAGAAAAGTTATTTCTTGTTCGATGAGGTTAAATTTCTGGAAAGTGAAAGCTTAAAGTCTAATTTAAAAAAATCTATGTACTTTCTGATGAAAATGTAATTTATGTCTAAAATAGTGGTTTTCATTATCAAAACATTTTCGAGAACAATTTATCGTTAATTTCGTGTGTTGCACTAAATGACATTTCTGTACTCATGATTTGAATCTTATTTTAAAGCATATCTAAACTACGTGGCTCATCGGACTATCATAACGATGTATTAGCGTATCTGGATCAAATTTGGCAGGTCCATTGGTTAGACTGCAGGATTTTTCCTCACTTCTCAGAACTTGGGACGCTATATTTCTTTTTAAGGGAAAGATGAAATGAGAGATAAAAGGGCAGGAAAATAAACGTAAAATATATAATCTGAACATACTTTGAAATGAGGCTCAAACGGTGTATTCAGAAATTTCATTGAATTTTTTGGTAAGATTCAAGGAAAACATGGTAATTTGTACTCAAAAATGTATCTTTGTTAAAGTTTATTGTGTGTGTTATAAATATTAATTATACTTTTATATCACTAAGCTCATTTATTTTCCAAATTGGATTATTTCTAGAGATTTAATCATATTGTAAGAAAAATAAATTTCCTTTGTCAGTTGTAACTGTGTTTATATTTACGACATTCTCTTTGCAGTAAAAGAACATGCAATAAAAATTAATTTTATTTATGCAAAAAATAAGAGTAAATTAGCCGTCTTTTTTAACCATTGTCTTGAAAGGGAATTCGTATTAAAAATAAGCGCAGTAATTGTTATCAGGATAATCTTGTTAGCAGTTTTGTTTTAAATAGTGAATAAAACGATCAAACTTAGGCTTCTCTTATTTTAGATCATCGATCTCAATATATCAGTGAAGACACTTTTAATTTCCCAAACTAATTTTGTATAATTTATTTAAGTTTTTATGAACTTAAAAGCTCATACATACATTTTTAAACTACACAATGTATTATAGCTATTAAAAAAAGACACCATCATGTTCGACATCATGAAAATGGCAGCAACACTAATGCCATGGAAACCCGCTATAATTGCTTTATTAATTTGCATACATCAATACAGAAATCCTTTACTTTCCTACACAATAGAATGTATTTAATTCCATTCAAAAATGCATTACTTAAAACTGGATTATGTTAAAAAACAAAAAAATTAAAAACTCATTTGGATGCTGATAAAAATAATTTATTCCCTTACATGATGTGGAAGTAATATATACCTCTACAGTTTCCGCGTGGTAAAGATACACATACTTCCTACTCAGTAAATTGAAACACATAATTTTCTGTTTTTCAAAAACTTTACATAGACCGAAAGTTCCATCTACGATATCTGAAAAAGAAAAGGAAGGGAAAATGAGAGGAGCAAGATTTTTTGCTTCTTTTCATGTTAAACAGTTTTAAAATATCCTTTGCATAAATTTTAAGAGAATATTTTACATGAATAAGAGTTCAAAATAAAATTTTTTTTATTATTACAATTGATAAGCGTTTTTTCCCTTATTTTATACTGTTCTTCTATAAAGATCAAGAAAATGTTGTAGCATTTTTAAAAATAATTTTTTTAGCAAATGGGAGACATATAAAGGCTTATATGAGATAATAATTTATTTTAACTTTTTTTTTCTTCAGAATATATAAGAAAGTTATCTAGTGAGAGAGCTAAATTCACTATTTTATATTCATAGATATCCTAACATTAATTTTTCTGTACCCAATTACATCAATAGTTCCATGATCCATTCAATACTTTTCTAATTTTAACTTTAAAAACTAATCGTTATGAAAATATTACAAACGTAAAATATTAACAGCTATAAATATACACTAATTAAAAAACTAGAGGAGAACTTTGTTTTAAGGAAGGTGCTCAAATATTTACATTGATAACTAATGTCAAATTTTAAAAAATCCATATTTCCATCCCACCAAAAAAATTCTTTTTTTTTTGGAAAGAAAAAAAATTCATATACAAATAAACCTTTATAATAGCAAAAACTAAAAATGTTTTATTAAAGAATTTATTTTGCATAAGCTACTTCGTTTCACTGTATCATGAAAAACTCAATTGTTTGACTTTCTGTTAGGAAAAAGTGTCATTGGACTGTCAAGATATCATGAATTCTTTGAATCTATAGATTTACATATAACCATAAAACACAGAAAATTTTGGAGGATAATATTAGAATGGCAAGAAGCTCTAAAGCGTCGATTTGAGGGAATAGAAATAGAGCAGCACGCGTCAAGAAATACGAAATTGCAACCATATATTACTGTTACAGGCCATGACTGTTTGCCAATATATTTGTACCGGTTTAAACTTAGGAGTCCTCCCGTGTTTCCTTTGTGCAAATAAGATCAAATTTTTGACGATAACCATCTTAATTCGAACCCTGAACTTGTATTTTTAATATGTACTGTTCATAGGTATTGAAAGGACAGAGAACTAATGGTGTCATAGCAAATTTTGTGGGCTTTTATAGTACCAAGTAAATTGATAATCATACATTTTGCTTTCCAGTTACAAAGATTTCTTTTTGACAAAATTTTAATATTCTAAGCTAAATACCCTCAAAAAGGTCATATATTATATTAGGATGGTGTTTTTAAGCACGTAACTCGATGGATGCATTCCTTTGACGTTAGACATTGTAAAGGTTGCAGATGTGTTCCTAAGATATCCCCTAGTCATACATATATAACAGTGTAGTGAGTCCCACTTAGTAACAGAGTTAGATGTAACTGAATGCGACAAATTGAAATAATTTACTGATCTATAGATTTAACTCTATTTTTTAAGAATTATCTAAGATACTTAATCAGATAACTAAAACGAAGGTTAATCTAAATAGAAGTTTTCACGGTTACTGATAAAAAAAGGAAACCTTCAGTCCTTGTACCAAATAATACATGACAGGATACAAGATTTTATATCATCATTGTCTATTGCTTTCTAAAATAGGATTGGAAACTGCGTAGTGCTCTAACATTTTCATTTCATTTGTATATTTCCAGTATTTTATTCTATTAAAAGTTCGAACTAATTACTTAAAATAAGTTTGAAAATACAAGCGTTTCTTTTAATGCTCCAACAAATAATTCGTGATGTTGGATATTTACTGTTATGCAAAGTATGTTAAAATGTTAATGGTCCTAACACACAGAAGTCGGTTGCAATTTAAATGAAAACGCCTACAAATCTACCTTCATATGGTGCACTTGATAGTGATAATTCAAATTGAAGCTTTTGGGTCTTCTTCGGATTTATACTCCAGTAGCCGAGAATAAAAAAAATGAGGATTACAGATTTTAATACAAAATTATTTTTCGTTTCAATGTTGGAATGGTTACTCTCACAGATTTAGATTTTAAATAATTCTTTTCACATTATATAATTATGTACACTACCACAGCTCTATAGTGGGAAACTTTAATGTAGTTCTTTTTTATCATTTTAGTTGCATAAATCATTCTTTTTCCTGCTATTACACAGTTTAATATCAATAGCTTTTGTGACTGAATTAGAGAATTCATCTCTATCTCTCATTTTAGTTCTTCTTCAAAAATATTTTCGCTTCAAAAGAATATTGTGCCTTTGACTTAGAACATGGTATAACTTTTTGAACTCAATGTTTGACACCATAACTACTTTTGCGAAATAAGCTATAAATGATAAGTTCTAGTGTTTTCATTCCTTTGGAAGTGTAATAGGCATTTTATGAGATAAAATTATTAAAATACAGTGAATTATATCAGAAACAATCCTTCAGTGCAATGAAATTTTTCGAACTTAACAAATAAACAATTATTGCTTAAAATATATCAATCAGATAAATATCTGCATACAAAGATATAATTTAAAACCTTTCTATTTTTAAAAAATAGCAATCATTATATGTGTGTCCTTGTCATATTCATATTATTGTTTATACGTCAAGATGTTTTACAATCACTTACAAGTTCCTGGTGTCGCAAGCTTCGCTTTACAATGTTTATGTATTGATGTTACTAACGGATACCACAGGAAAGGCATTGTATTCATTCCAGGGCGATAATCTGCTTTGAATATTGAGTGGTAAAATAATGCCACGAAGAGGATCAGGGATAATACCAAGATAATTATGATGGTAAACAAAACCTGAAAAAGATTGTAAGGCAGTCAAAAGTAAATCGGAAATAAAACGCATACTTCAAGTTACATGTACATATAATGGAAGAAATGTAAAAAACATTTTTACAAAAAAACATCAACTGTATTCTCTATTCTCTTTTGTTTTCTGATATGACTGATAAA
The DNA here is from genome assembly GCA_037975125.1 of Latrodectus hesperus. Classification (NCBI taxonomy): domain Eukaryota; kingdom Metazoa; phylum Arthropoda; class Arachnida; order Araneae; family Theridiidae; genus Latrodectus; species Latrodectus hesperus. Next base: position 85,447,768 of record CM075853.1, read on the forward strand.
TAATTCTTATAATCTCAATCATTTAAAAAAATATTTTTTTAACTTTCTGAAAAATAATTTAATTTGAACTACACAGTAAATATTTAACAGATTTATATCATTTATTGGTACTGCAAACTCACCAAATACTGAGAAAAATATTACTTTTAAATTAAAAATTATCGCAGTTGATAACATTTTAAATAAAATGTAATAAAGTTTCCATTGTTAAAAATAGATAATTAATTGTATCATTTAAAATAAATAATTCATTGCGATAAATATTAAGAAAAATCCATAAAAATCCTTTTGGATAGAGAATATTTTTGAATGTTAAGTATTTCTTCAATTAGCACATATTTAGTTAAGTATTTTTAAAATGTTAAGTAATTTTGAAATTAATTTATATCAATAAAGTATTTTTACACTTAATATGGAAAATTTACAATTTTTTTTATTTACTTTGAGGTAAATCTATTTATAAAGTGCAAGAAACAAAATTTTAGGAAAATTCATCTTCCATTAGATCTTGCAATTTCTGATCTATTGTGTAGAATACAGTATTAAGGATAATAAATTTAAAGTTTAATGAAACTAATAGAATTGTCTATCATATTATATATTGAAAAATGTATTGCTTTTCTAAAGTAATTTCTCATCTCATTTGTCTACTACTTTATTCTTATTAGCATTTTATAATGAATTATAGAAGAGAAAATAATTTCTGAAATGCAATCAACTTTGTTACTACATATTTTATGACGGACAGGCAATTAAAGTGCAAATACTACATCTTTTGAAAATGTTGAGGAAATTAAAAATCTAGTTACTTTTTTAAATAAAAATTCATGTATTCATTTTATCAAAAATTTAAATATTTATTTGCATTTGCTTACATTTATGAATTAATATAAACATTACTTATGTACTAGAAAATATTAATAAGTAAGCCACACACAGGTTGAAATAGCGAAGAAATTTTTTAATCTAAATTTAGAAATATGATTTCAGATAAATAACACTTATAAAAATTAAAATATTAAGAGAATACATGTATATTTTAATTTTGTTTACGTCAAATTCTTCTAAAACTTATTAGATACCACTACAATTACTATTTTTTATAGAAATTCCATTTACATGCGAAATTTAAATTTCTAGAATTTCCACTCTTTTCAAATTTTAATGCTTTGTTAAAATATTTTTCAGTTACATTTATTATGTATTCTCAGTAAATTTCTTATAATATGTTTGTCAGTTATTTTATATATTTTTCTACTTTTTTCTTTTATATGTAAACTGCTCAAACTCATTCACATCTTTTCATGCATAAACAGATTTTTCGCATCATTAAAAAATGTAGTAATTTTTCAAATCAAAAAAAAGTAAAATCCTTATTCTGTTTGTCAGCCAAATTTTGAGCCAAATTGAATTGAAAACGGTTGTAGTGAATAAAATAAAAATCATATGACATGTCGGTCTATAAATAATTAGAAGCATAAGATTTGTTCCATCTCCAAATTTTACAGCGTTTGTAATTAATTTTAAGCCTGATTGACGGCCATCTGAATGGCCTGTTAAGTTGCTTATGCGGAAAGCTTACTCGTTTCAAAGACGGAGATTTTCCCCCTTTTTTAAGGTGTCATCAATGATATCGTTAATATGGATAGAGAAGAAATATGTACGGTATCGAATCTCCTAATATATATTTTTCATTCCTCATGCACTCAGCGTATTTTTTTTTAGAAAATGACGATATTTAATTTTTTAAAGATTTTCGAAAAGCTTTATGTTTGCTTATAGCTACGAGCATGTTTTCGGTTTTTCCAATACATCGCCTACCAGAATTATTTTGGAAACCTGTTGAAAGGAGCCCCAACTTCAATATTTAATGACTTTTTACAAAAGGTTCCAAGTTTTTGTAATTCCGGAAAGTTTCCAAGTAGTCCATACTTCATTTGATTTGTTTTTAGCTGATGTATACATGTGTACTCATTTCGTGGCGTAAAAAAACACTTGAAGCAAAACTATATAAACAGCAAATATCTTTATAACCATCGTGAATATCATTATTTTTACAAATCACCCGAAAATTAGGAAACATTATAAGTCACAGCCCGTGGAAGACGGAAAGTCGGTTTTATTTTGGGGATCAAATTTCAAAAAATTAATATATAATGATAACTTAAATTACATAAATATAACGTTTTTTATGAAAAAAACTCAAGCAGCATTAAATAGCTAGAAATACATGAATAAATTTTGTATTAAAATATAATTAAATTGCAAAATCTAAACTTATTTAAAATATATGTAAAATTGTACAAATGTAAAATAGTATAAGTTTAAAATATAGATTGTATAAAGTAAATTATATAAAAATTTTAAATTCAGTTGGTTTCTAACTGTATCATTCAATTTGAAAGTACTAAGAAATCTGAAGTTCAATTTTGATAAAGTAAGGATGTGCCACTGCGTATAGTTTTTGAGAAAGTTCAGATAGTTTGTTGCCGTGTAATCACAATTATAAGACTTTGAAGTATTGCACGAAAAGCGTTTATCGTGAAGCAGATTTCTGTAAAACTTCGTTCGGATATTTCTCAGAAATATTCCATTTTTTCCTATAAAAAAGCTCACTTTTCTCAATAAACTTGATGTAAAAAATTATAGAGCTTTCAAAAGTAATTTTTTTCTTTAACGGAACAGTGTTGATAAATCATAACCACCGAATATTCTCCAGATCAACAAGTTTTAATTCAATCATAAATTCAACCTTCAGAATTGTCACACTGGTTTCAAGGATAAACCCTGAAAATGTAAAAGAAAGTCACGCTGCATCACGGAATTCCGTGAATTTTTTTTTAAAATTAATCGTACGCTATATAATAACGACATCTACTTTTGCCTCATTTATTGTTTGGAAATAAAAAATAGTAATGTTATGTGTTCTGTTGTAGGTAGTGGTTGACGTAAATTCTGCATTCTTTTGTTATGTCGGAACTAAAACAAGCCAATGTTCTAAATATACCATTTTCATAAATAATGAAACAACATCAAATACAATGGATTTACAATGGAGCACTTTAAAAAATGATTATAATGTTACTCATACTTTCATAAGCTGTTCGCTAATCTTTATACAGTTTGCAGAAATAAGTGTGGTTTCTGTTACTTTTTTACTTAAAGTATCCAGTTTATAGTAGCAGTAATAAAGAATAAGACTCCATATTGATCTTTGAATTTGAAAACAGATGACTTTACGATTTCGTGTTTTACATCTTACTCAGAGCTTTAAAATATTGTAAATATGCCACGGGAATAACAATACCATCGTAGCATATTTTCAAACTTTGTATAATAATCTTATAATATTATAAAATAATAATATAGTTGTTTTATTTCATTTTCTGAACATAATTAACAATTTCACACGTAGGTCATTTGGCCATAATTCAAACATGTATCAGTAAATTGAACAGACTTCATTCTAAAGATGGGTTATTAGTATTTTTGCAGTCTATATTTAATGTAAGCAACATGATGATGAAAATTTAGACAATGAATGCTCAAAAAAAGTTATGAATTTTACACAACTGATTTTTTTTACAGAAAACTTGCATGTTTTTCCAATAAAAATTCCATTAAGAGAATATTTTTAAAGCAGTGTTTCCTATAATGCGTGAGTATATCTCATGTAGAATCCAAATGCTGAATTTTGAACAAGCTAATCGCTCATTTTAAGCATGTGATGTTGTTTATAGAAAAAAGGTATTAATAATTGTTTGTATATGTAATAGGCAAAGTATGAATCGCTGGCATTCTATAGAATGCCTAGGCATTGTAAACAATACCGGACGTTTTAAGGCAAAGTATGAAATACTTTCCTTAGGCATTGCATATAATACCCAGGCATTCTATAGAACGACAAATTCTATTTAGGCAAAGAATGAAAAAACGTTCTGATGAGGTTATTGTGTAAATTATATGCAATTTCTCGAAAATACAAACGTTATTCTGAAAAAAGAATGACAATATCATTAAAAAATTATTCAAATGCATAAAAAAATTTTACAAAATACAATTATGCCTTTCTTATTTAGGAAAAAAAATTTTCACATAAAAAATAAGAAATTAACTTACTATTGTCACACACCAGGATTGAATGACATTCTGAATTACATTTCTTTACGTTTTCACCCAAAACTATTTCATACTTTAGCACTTTGTTTTACGCATACGTTTGACGAATCCTTGGTCACTGCCACTGGACTGAGCAATTGCAACTGACCGGAGAGAAATTTATGATCTGGTATACTTCCAATTCTAAGTAAGTTCTCAGGGCATAAAGTGAATTGTGATCTCGCACATGCTTATTTTAAGATTCCTTTACAAGTTCCAAGTCAATCGAACCATTCTCTGTCACACTCATTACACCTGCCAATATAATGCGTGAATCATTTTAGCTCTCGTCGACGTCAGAAATAGAAACGTGCAACAATAGCTCTCGAGGAAGCAGTTGAAAAATTTTTTCCCGAATTCATTTTCGTTTTTGTCTTACATTTTGAGGTTGATTTTAGAGTTTATTTTTTTTCTTTAGCATTTTAAGTTTTGAAACAAATATTCCACAAAATATCCATTTCATCACCTTTACTAGCTAAGAAATTATCGAACTTTCTTCACAGAAGATATGAATTATTTGAAGACACATTTTGCATGTAAGTGCATCATTCGAGTCCTTTAAACACACACAACAGGTATTAGAAACGAAAATTTCTTCAGTAAGCATGCCTTCATCATGTTGGTTTAATATATTATCGACTATAATCTTATGCATGTTTTTTGAAAAGGCTATTTTTCTTGCATAATATGATTTGTTTCAATGTTTTCCATTGTTTAGACTCTTTCTATTACTTTTTCTAGCTGATCCTCTGTGTTTATGTCTTTTATAATACCTTCGGCTAGTAAAGATGATGTATGCTCTACTTTAGATTTGAAACCCAAAAGAGCTTTGTATAGTGTTCTTTTAATCCAAGAATAATAAGTTCTATTATTCATAAATTGTATAAAGCGCAGTTCTTCACTCCATCGGGCAGATTTATTGAGTTATATCCAAGTACAAACCATATTTTCGACATCTTAATTGGCTCTTTTGACACTAACCTGACTTTGTGAATGGCAAGACTTCACACGGACAATCTTCAGTGCTGGCCAAAGCTCCTTCAAACTGGTCGCCACATGATTGACAAATTCCCCAACGTTGTCAGACTGTAATATAAATGGTGTTCAAAACAACGAGAATATATCCACTAGATTGTAGGCTACTTGATTAGCCTTTTTTGACGTTAGAGATTTGAGAATCACAAATTTTGTAAGATGATCTTGGTACGCCATACCAAATTTGTGTTCTCTATCTGACTAAGACTGAAATTAAATAAGATCTATCTGACAACGGGAATCAATTCAAAATTAAAAAAGACCATAGTTTTCACAACAATACCCTTTTTAATAATACAGGTTCACAACAATACCTGTTTTCTTCTGGCAAGGTTCACAAAGGAGGATGTACAATTCAATATCATAACGTGTAATTTTTTTATTTAGCTTAAAGTTCTTTCAACATTCTATCAAGTCCTCCATGTCCAACAGACAAATGAGCTTCCTGAAGTGTGAAATAACTCAAAAGTCCGTGAAGTAATATTGTATTGTACTAACGCCTCCTATAACAAGATAAATGAGTTTACTTTTATTTTTCAATATTATCACATCGTAGCAGTTCAGTAACCAATGGTACCTGGGTTCTTTCTTAATAGTCGTTTAAGCATTATTTTTAACTTTTGGTAAGAGTTTGAGTTGAGAAAACACTATTCTTTTCAGCATAAAATCGAATTTTGCTCAGTTCATCGTCGAATCGTTGTTTCATGTCTATAGACCACGACTCCTTCTCTAATACTACAGCTTGCTCCTCCATTTTCATGCAGCAAAGAAAAAAAACTAGTTTTTGTTGAACATATTTACATAAAACTGCTTATTTTGACACTCCCGTAAGAATTAAAGTGCAACTAACAAATTCTGAGCTTGAAGCTCGCGTTAAAAGTCACATGCCTTGCGACGTGATATTCGAAATGAATCGGAGATGTCATTTTGCCGGTCACTCTTTTAGCAATGTGTGAGAAAATGTGTGAAACACACACATAAATCATTTGATACATTGCCAGCTAGTTTTAAGCATTATATACAATGCCTAGGCAATCTATAGAATGCCGGATTTCGTACCTTGGCTATAACATACAAAGAAAGAAGAAAATAACGAATCTTTTTTGTTTTCTCGAGAAAGAATTTTCAGGTTAGGTAAAACTTTTTTCTTTTAAATTTTACAGCTGATCGCCATTGAAGATCGTTTCAATTAGTTAACATAACACTATCTTGATCTAATCGATGCCATATTTTTCCATATGTTCCCTTCCAAGTCTTTCAACTATTTTCCCATTCTATCTATCCACCTAGTCTCAATCTTTCCATTTTCCTTTTTTCCTCTGGAGCGGGAAAATCAGTTTTAAATAAAATTTTCAATGTTATATTAAATATATGCCCTAATCACTTTATTTGTAAAGCTTGATCATTTTTACAATGCTAAGTTCTCTGTATTGTATATGTAATCATTTTTGAAAACTATTTTACATTTTCCATTTCCTCTTACTGCACTAAAAATTTTAATAAAGATTTTTCACTATAATGTCATTAGTTTCTCTTCATCTTCTTTCTAGTTGCCCAACATTCGCTGTCACATAAAATAATTGTTAAATAAAACTTTATTTGATGATAAATTTAATCGTATAAATACTTTTGTAAAAAATAGGAAATAAAACTATTTTATATATTTTTCAAAGTGGCATTGTTGTTACTTGTAAATTAGATCTGTATAATAAAAATTCAGTGAAAAGTGGAAAATTCTTTACTTTTTCCTAAATCAATCTTTTTTCCGCTTCAAGACATAAGAGGGAAGATTTTGATCTAGCAGTTAACTACATTAAAATATATTTATCGGATAACTAGGAGATATGTTGCTTTTTCCTTTACTGAATTTGACTAGTAAATAAATATAATAACGAATAAATTTAGTGTTATTACATGTTTCTTAAAACTTTGATAGGTATAAATCAACATATTATAGGAGCAATATTATTCACATAAGCAATATATTTTTTCCATATGAAACTCAAAAATAAATTAAATTAATTTTGTCTTGTTTTGCAAAACTGTTTTAGTTGTCCTGATACATAACGAGATTAATCATTAAGATCATATATATAATTAAGATTATATATTCAGAAATACCATTAATGTATTTTTTCCTTATGCGGAATTAAAGAATTTTCTTGTGCTTAGTTTTCATGAAAAATTGTTCGTATAAAAAGAAATATTATATCATTAATTTATTAGAAATACTAAACGTATCATTTGCCATTGCAGCTAGAAATTTCGAGAAGCTAATTTCTTCGATTATTATATTTTGTAACAATTTTTTTTAAATTAAATTTAATAGCTCTTCGGAAAGTAGCACCGGTGTTCTAGTTAAAGCCGAAGATAACTTCAAAACATATTTTTAATTTCTATCGAGTTCCATTGCAAACTCTAAATTATATGCTTCCTAGAATATTTTCACGTTTCTTTAATTTCTCTGTTAAACTATTGAATTTTTCTTACTTGTTTTATATTTAAACAAAGTTTTCATTTACAAATAAACATCGGAAACAAAACTGCGGTTTTTTTTTACCTTTTTATTTACATAATCACACAATTCTGTTTTAAATATTATTATGAATTACGTTTACTTAGGAACAAATTTTTTCTACTACACGATTATCACTGTCTTTTAATTTTTTATACTGATAAAAATTGGCCAAATTTTTTATTTAAAAAATGCTCTCATATTAATAAATTATTAATTTAAACAAATTAATAAATGCTGCATAGTGACCTTGTCAGGGACATTTTCAGTTTAAATTACTTTGTATCAATACTAAAATTATTCAATACTAGTAAAAAATATTTTTTGTTTAGTTAAAAAAAATTACCATAGTTAAAAAATGATTTCTTTAGTGAAATTGTCAGAGTCATTACATGTCACTAAACAACTAATTTATAAAAAAGATAATTAACAGCTGATTCATGAAATTAAACAATTATTAATTCTTTCCTTCATCACTGGAAAAGAAAAAAAAATATTTAAAGAGATTATTCACGCGAAATATTAAAAGAGATTATTCTCGTGATAATTCACGCGAATTAAAAAACAAAGTTTTTATAGAGATAACAAAAAACGTGAGATACGATTTTCTCTTCTTTAATCTAAATCTGCTATCTGCATGACGGAATTGATTCAAAGACGTGTTTGTTCATTTTACGCCACCTTTCAAGAATATGAGCAGAGTTTTTCATAGGAAAGCATGAGCTATGCTTTTTCTTGCCCTAAATTCGACTTTACATATGCTTTGTAAAGGAAATCTACTTCCACATTTGAATTGGAAATTTAATAAATATTTTAAAACCGTACAGGTTGAGATTAAACATGGATTAAAATGTGGAAATAAATCATTTTTAAAAATAAATTAAGAGGTGCAACAACTTTGCGGCATTTTATACATTAGGTGCCATACTGAAAAACCTGTAGGTATTGCAAAATGGAGAAAAAATCAAAATAACTTGTAGCTTTTAGTAGTATTTAACTTCGTGGGTTCGATCAAAGTCCTTTAAATTAGATTTAACAAAAAGATAAAAATGATAAACTTGTTATCTGAAAATTGGGAGAATGCGTCGCTGCAAATATACAAATATGAATAAATTAAAACTCTTCATTGAAAGGAAAATTCCGAGTAAAGAATGAGAACAGTATATTTGTAGATTAAAATGAAGATTTTGGGAGAGAAGTTTGTAAAAAAAATAAACTAATTTTATACAGACAATGGTTCATGCCATACTTACCAATACACAAACACAATGATATTTAATATATTACATCCGTCAACTCTAATATAGCATCAACTTTTCACTCAAAAGTGCAGAAATAATGAATATTAAACTTTAAAATAACATATTTACGTTCTACGTATTTTTCTTCATCCAATAATAGTTTGAATCAATATTTTCAATAATATTAATGAAAATATTTTATTTTTTGAATTATTTTTTTTCTAGAATAACCTAAGCACGTACTCTATTACATAATGTTTTCAATCAAAAACGCTAAAAAATAATGTTTTGTAAACGCCGAAAATTTTAATTAATTTGTCTATATCTTATAATAGTTAAGCTTCGAAAAATTATAAATTATTTTATTTTGGATTGGTTAAAATTAATTACATTCAGGCAATAAGTGTCCATAAAAGAAAAAGTATTACTGAAAATGAATAAAAGAGTTAAACGAAATGTTTGTTGAACAGGAAAATAAAGGACCCAAGACGCCCATAATGACTAATATACAAGAACTCAATATCCAGACCATAATTTTCTGAGATCACAAATATACTAATTTATAGAAGTTACGTGATCATACTGTAGCCACTTTACGTTAGTTGCGCCATGAATTTAGGTTCTGATACAGGACAAGTAATTTAAGACAATGTCTTCAGCCTAAAGATTGATACCCCAACGTGCAAGCATCACTGATAAACAACGCGATGATATACATTGCCATTTTCTAGTGGAATCAATCGAGCTAATTGTAAAGTGACTAATATCGACGTTATACACATAAAAGTAACATCACTTCATCTTTCAAAATTCTTTAATTTTACATTTTACGCATGTTACTGTAGAGACGATAAAAAAGATGAAACTTTCAGCTCCAGAATTATTACTTCATTTGGAGGGCATTGCGATCACGACAAACGAGCACCAATCACCATCATAAGTGAACCTCACAGACTTTTAGCAGTATATATATACGTAATTCACCCCATTTGAAATCCATATCCAAATTATCCAAATTATTTAGCAAATAAGTAATTACCTTATTACTTATTTGCTAAAGAGGGTTCTTGGGAATATTTAAAAGCTTTTGATTATTTAACTTACTCTGAACTTCCTTCAAGATCTGACATCCAAGAGCCTCCTAGAACATCCATCCAGTGCACCACTAGTATCAGGGAATGAGACCTGGAGGGCTTTTGTACCTCCAGTGTAGCAGAAGCGATCAGACAGCCATTACAAAAGTTAAAAGTGAACATTTGAGATCTCAGTATTACAGTAACGGGGAAAAGACTTTTCTTTTGAGTTAATTGCCACAGGAACTGGTGATTCCTGATCATATTTTGGATTGTTTGGGGCTTTCCTGACTAGATCTATATGGAAACCCAGTCATGGTTTTGAACATTTTGAGAGTGAAGAAGTTCATTGACCTGGTTTAGCTCTGTTGAACCCAGGGGATAACTAACAATAACAACGTATTTATTATATTCTGTTTTTTCATCGAAAAAATCCTAAATATCTTTTTAAAATTGCCATCTAAGAACTTACATATCTTTTGGCTCTTTCATATTTTCAATAACGACCACATTATGCTATTTGTAAGAAAAATAGGACAGTTTTATATATACGTGATGGACATCATCTAATGAATAAGTATTTTTTCACTTAAGAATTTCTTATTCACCGAATTCATTATAAGTATTTCTTTTTCATAAACATTTTCTCCAGAATTTATTTTTCATAAATCTTAATGATATAATTATTAATATATATGTTCTAAGTCAAAATAACTCAAAATCATTTTTTTTATTTTTAAAATTTCTGATTTTGGGTTATTGTAAGTTGTATTATAAAAAAAGCTTGGAAATATGAACAACGATATACATAAATATGCAGGTATATTGAGGGACATTGAATTTGTCGTATTATATTGGAATACGAATAGTATAAGGTTAGTTATTGTTTTACATGGCCTTCTGTCTCATCCATTTTCTATAAACTAATTGTAAATCTCAAAAATATGCGTTCTTTTGAGTAAATAATTGCTGTTATTTAAAGAAGTTAAACAAGAAAAAAATAGACATTGTTTAAGCATGACAAGTATTTCATGCAAATCATTATTTGATTTTTTTAAGGATTTTAAGCAATTTATTTAAATTCTGTAGTGTTAGTTTGGAACACCTGCAAGGAAAGTTGTCTGGGATTTTTGTGAATTCATGCAGATCAAATAGTTTCTATAACAGTTTCAAAGACCTTGTATGGGCTATTTCCACTTAGTTTTCATTTTTTTAAGTCTATTCAAATCTGCCATGTTTGTCATATTGTCTAAATTTGTATTATTGCATTAAAAAACCGCAAGATTTAAAATTAGCAAAAACAAATATATTATTAATATATCGAGAGCCCTTGACTTTTGTTTCCCCATCAACAACATTAGTATTATAATGTGAACTCAGGTTTAATTTCAACTTTGTGTAAAGAAAACACATTAAACTCGACGAAGAAAATTATATTGCTTTAAGAACGATTGTGAATAATAAAGACGATCTACAAGTAAATGTGCGCCGGTTGTACTTAAAACTTGACAACATCAGTAAGAAAACAAAAGATGCAAATTATGAAACAAGAAAAAACGATTGGAAGCCGAAATTTAAGGAAATGAATCGATCAGAATAACTTAAGCTATTGTTTTATAAGGAGATCGAATCTAGTGTGCTCTAAAGTTGCTTTTTTGCTTCTATGGTTAAAGGGAAAATCGAGTCAAATCGAAGACCTACGTTATATTTGAATTTCATGATAATTTTTCTTACATAAAAGTTTTATACTTTAAAAAATCTCGGGAAATTTGCTCTGAGCTCTTTCTATTTAACAGTAATATCGCGAGTCTATTCCAGGATACTATTTGGACACTTATTCCAATAATTTTAATAAATTTAGTCTGATATACCAGACGAATTTAACATAATCTATCAAATAAAAAAACAAACATAAAAAGTGCATCAACCCTTTCCTATCTCAAACTTTTTTAGAATTACGTTAAAAAATAATCTAATTTTTTTTTAAAAAAAGTTAAATTCCAAATAATTTTACAAATAATAAATTAAGGACACATTTTTTAAAGAAAAGTCATTTAAAATGATTATGCTATTAACAATTTATTTTCTTTTAACTGCTTGCAGGTGCTTAAGTGAAAAAGTTGTAAATGAAATTGTCACCAAAATGCTTAACTGATAATATCATAAGCATCGTTCTAGTTGTCAACGATCAAATCAACCGAATAATATCTGTTGTCTAGCTCAGGAGAAATTTCGCACTTTGTTTTCAATGCAGAAACAAAAGTTGTCAACTACATATAATAACGATTGGTGTCTTAAGCAATAGTTAATTAATATAACAGGATCATCGAATATCAATCATACAATACATAAAATAAATGTTATAACCGAAGAACAGTGTATAAATTGACCATCATCTGTCTACGATTCCCTTACTTCTTTTGGTATCCAGAACTTCTTTCTGCATACGCATTCCTCTCATTGACACAAAGTGCGAATCAATCTAATTAATTGTTAATAACTGTATCAGAAGTAAATTTTATTAGTTTTTTAAGGTTTGTCTTTTTAAACTGAAACAAAATTCAACTTAATTTTGTTTTTTCAGTAATATTTAAATATGTTGTTAGAATTAACCACACAAATATTTTTCATCTTTATAAACTGAAATTAATATTTTATATCTTTGAATAATTTTCCCGTTCTTTCCTTTTGATTTTAATGATTTGCAGTGTCAAATTGTAATAATTTACATGCGTGGAATGCATTTAAAAAATTTGTATTTGATTATGCTAATAGTAACTCAAAGAACAAAAAAATATCATCTGCATTATTTAAGTCATTTCACTCCAGTCGTATTTCATTTGCACGAATTTGACACATACTTAAATTCTGATTCTTTGAGAGGAATTTGACACATGCTTAAATTCTGATTCTTTGAAGGAAATTGTGCAGTACTCATCTGAATAGATGATAATTCAAATATCTATTCACATATATTTGACAATGAAATTAAAATTCTGCAAAGTATAATAATGAATATTTTGTAGTAAAATTGGTAATATACATGCAAAATTGGTTATAATAAAATCG